>JAXIVJ010000102.1:169813-416736 GCA_036785665.1 Chirona hameri | reverse complement strand
GAGAAATAATGAAATAATCTAATCGCGCTTGCTTGATAGCGGAACCCGTATTCCTCCAAGTATATTTCCTCTCATCGCCATTCCTTTCTCTGAATATGTCTACCCAACCGTTTGCATCCATTAAGCTTAATAACACGTCTCTGGCTCTTGTGTTATTTTCCCGTACATAATTTGCGGTATCCAAAACGCCATTCAAAGCAAAGTTGAAATCTCCTCCTATTATCAATGGTGTGCTTTCATCTCCTACCTCCTCGCACATCTTCCCTAACTCCTCATAAAATGTTGGACTATCCTCATTTGGACCGTATACATTAGCAAGAATTAATGTTTGTGTATCATTTATAATTACCTTAGCTATAATATAGTTTCCACCCACATCTATCATGGAATTACAGACCTTAATTTTAACTCCCTTGGTAAGTATCGCCACTCCTCTCGCATTGCTCCTATAGGACGCAATAAGGATATCTGTGCCCCAAGCGTTTCGGAATGCGTTCTCTTTTCCTCGCTCACAATGTATGTCCTGCAGCATATATATGTGAAAAGCACCTTTTCTCAAGTAATTGAAAACATCACGTCTTTTACGATAATTACCTAGACCTCGACAATTTAAAGTGCACATATTAATTTCGCTCATTGCTTATCGACTGTTTTAGAAGCTATGAATGAGAAATGCGCGTCACCTGTCAGACAAAATAATTACCACTCCGACATAACATATCACAAGCCATAATAATCAGATGACTTATAGTGACAAAACAATAATGACCAACATCCGATGAAAAAGCAACCATTTTTTACCCCCGACAGCAGCAAATCTCGATACGCACGCTAAGGCTAAGCTCTGGTAAACACGAGATACCTTATATATAATATAGTGCATGTTCTGGCTACAACACACATAAACAGTTCTCTTCTCTCTCACATGACACCTAAACATGCTGCCAGGCGCAATCTGTCCCTTTGAACCGTCCGATATCCCCTGCGAATATGTCCCCTCGGTTTCACAACTAAGCTGCTTTAGTCGCCTTTATTATGCTTTCCGTACCCCGTCACGAACCTGCGTATGTTCCCGCCATAACGACTACGGACCCCAGTCGCATGCGCCGCAGCCGATCCAAGGAGGTTTTCCGTCCGAGCGACGAGCGGCACAGCGTCAGTGACCGCCCGGCTGCGGCTGCCGCTCCTTCTCGAGCCGTCGCCGCCACCGCCGATGAAGCTGCCGCTCCCTCCCGGTGCCGGCCGCCACGGGTCTGTCCTCTTGGAGACAGAACCGGTTGAGAGCTCCGAAGCTGGTACCCCGTGAACTGCCGGACCAGCGCCGTCGTCGCCACCGCCGATGAAGCCGCTACCACCGCCCGGTGCCGGCGGCCACGGGTCTGTGCTCTCGGAGACGGAGCCTTTTGGGCGACCCGAAGCTGGCGCCCCGAGGACTGCCGGCACAGAGCCGTCGCCGCCCTCGCCCGGCGCCGGCCGCCACGGGTTCGTCTTCTCCGAGACGGAGCCGGTTGGGCGCCCCGTAGCTGGTGCCCCGTGGACCGTCGGGACCGGCCCGGGCTGAGGATAGTCTCCAGCAGCCCTGGTCTGGTCCGCGGGCCGCTGTTGCATCCACTCAGCACTCTCCCCGTCTCCGCTTGGAGTGCCGAGATGTGGCGGACGGGGCCGTTCCATCGATCTCGGTGAGAAGCCCGCAGGAGCCGGAACCGCTGCGCCATCCATCCCATGTACACCTCCTTGAGACCTTATAGATGGCGCGTCGGGCTGTTGCACTGGTGCTTCCGTCTGTTGGCACGCAGCCCGCTCAGCCAGGTGCCGCATCAACCGCTCCATGGCAGCAGCTGAGCGCACAGGGTGCGGTCGGTCTCGCTGGCCGACGACCACGAACACTGTTCCCTCCTTGGTGAACACCGTGTTGATCTGATTGCCGCGTTTCAGCTGCATAACGTCATCAAATATGCGTAGTCTGGAAGGCGTGAGGCGCTCTCGGATGTAGAGACCACTGCCCCGGAGTCTGGTCTTGTTTCGGACCATGAAGTAACGATCCGATCCAGCTGCCACGGTGTTGAAGCGGACTTGGATCTGCCTTTCCTTGCGCTGCACTTCTCCAACTTGGCTCAGGTCCATCTCATACTCCATAAGCCTGCGTACCACATCGTGCAGCAGATGAGCAGTATCCTCGCCTCTGCGCGAGCTTAATGCACGTGCGATTGCTGGCCCGCTGAAGATTAACCAGCTTTGGAGCTCCTTCTGTTGCATTTGGTCCAGCTGCTCTTCGACCTCTGCCATGCGCTTGGCACAGTGGAATAAATCCTTTTCCGTCTGCTGAGCTATCTGCTCTACAGCCCTTAGGCGCTTTGCAAGGGTTTCGTTTGTGGTGGGGCAAAACTCAGCGAGTTCTCCAGAGCATTCACTCTCTCGTCGTTATAACGCCGCATTTCTTCGGCCAAGGATTTACTATTGCGCGCGTTCTCCGTGCGGATGAATTCTTTCAAATCCGAGATAACGGCATCATCACCTTGGCTGCAGCTTCCTTCGGCATCTCCCCCTTCGACGCTTTCCTGTTCGGCGGTACGTGGATTCTTCCCACTATCCTTCAGCAAAGGGCTGTTGGTTTTCCTCTTTTGCCTTCCCATCTTGACATGAACTTTGAGTTTTATTGACCACGGATAGATGTCGCTACCGTCGCCAACAGCTGGCGTGACCCTGGGCCTGGCGTTTTCCTTACGAGACAAACATGGCGCACTCAGCGAAAAACAAAAAAAAGTCTTTCTTTGACACACCAGTCCATAAATGCTCGGACAAACTCACTTGCCAAACTTGCTGGGTCGTCACTGCATTGCCATTTCACCTTTTCCTCAGATATGTGAGCTATTTCCGTCATAAACACCATCAACAACACAGAGCTCCAAACTACCACCGGCCATGACGCAGTCAGCTGGCCAACCTCATATTACTAAAAAAGTCATATTACTTTTTTGGCTTCTGGCAGTTTCTGTGGATAGACTGACCTTTGGGAACAGTCAACGGGGAGCGCGCGGTTGAGGTGTGTATCGGGGCGGCGCTCGCGGTGGACCGGCTGGTGCGTGCCGTCGTTGTGGCGCTAGTGGGCATTTCGCCAGAGACTGTGGTGGTCCGCAGATGGAGCGTGGGGGGCTGTGCTACCGATGTGGGCAGTCCGGGCATTTCGCCCGCAACTGTCGAACCCAGGCGGGTTTTCAGTGAGAGCCGGGGATGAGGGCCACTCTGCGGCTCAAAGCGCGAGGCCATGGGCGGCACCACAGGGGGGTACGGGGGGCTAGTCCCCCCAATCTTGAGTTAGGGGGTGTGCTGGTGTTTGATCTACTGTTAATACTGCACCTCTACTGACCTGCCCTCGAGCGGTCGCCGGCTCGGTGCGGGGCCGGCGGGGCTGGCGGGTCAGTCGCGGTTGGGCTGTCTAGACAAGCGGTGTGTCTAAGAATACAAAGCTGGCCATATCATCGTATTTTCACATGGCGCAGCCGGCTTCCGATTTGTGCGGAGAAAGCGCACTTTGCGAGTTAACTTAAGCATAAGTAATCCGCGCAGTGAGACGAGAACATGTCACAAGATAGTGAAAGTTCCGCAGCCGTTGTGCCGCGTGCTCCGGCGCCGTGGGCGGGCCGAGTGAGAGCACCTGACAACTTGGACTTGGCAATAGACAGGGGTGAGTCGTTCCATGTGTGGAAGGAGACCTGGGAAGATTATGTGCTGCTCGTGGGTCTCAATGGGGCGCCACCGGACATTCAAGTGGCGGCGTTACAGAATTGCATGACGCCGGAGAGCCGTCGTGTTTTGAGGAATCTTGACCTCACAGACGCACAGCGACGTGATCCGACTGCCGTTCTGGACGCAATTGAACGCTTCGCTGTTGGACAGATTAACGAGGTAATCGAACGGAAAAGGTTCAATGAGAAAGTTCAGGCAGAGGGGGAGGTCTTCGATGATTTTCTCACTTCCCTTCGTGAGTTATCTCGTGGTTGCAACTTCTGTGACACATGCTGTGATTCACTGGTTAGGGATAGAATTGTTATGGGTCTGAGATCCGCAGAGACGGTCAAACGTCTCTGCGCAGTGCCGAACTTGTCTCTGGCCCATGCCATCACTGTTTGCAGGGCTGAGGAGGCGGCTGCCCGAGGCGCCGCTGAGCTGCGGGCGGGCGGACGCCCGCAGGTGTCCGCATACCGGGTGCACAGCCGCGAGCGAAGCCGCGCCACCCGGGAGTGGCGCCCTGACGGCGACCGCAGCTGGTGTGCTGCTTGCGGCAGGCGCCGCCACGCTGCGGAGCAGTCGTGCCCTGCCCGTGGTCAGCGCTGCCGAAACTGTCAGCAGCCTCACCACTTCGCGGCCGTGTGCTCCAATCCCGCCGCGCGACGGCCGGACGCGGCGCGCTGCCCGGAGCCTGTGGACCGCCGGGGGCGGTGGCCGGCGCCGCCGCGCCGCACGCAGGCGCCACTGCTGCGCAGAGGGAGCTCGTCGCCTAACCAGGGCCGCTGAACTGAGGGACTCCAGTCACCGCGGAGTTCATCCCCGCCGCCGAGAGGGCGTTTTCGGTCACCATCGCCTGGATACTCTCCACGCCAGCGGGACCAGCGCGTCCGATTCCGGTCGTCTGATGACAGCAGAGACTACGGTCGGGATGAACACGGCTACCGGCCGAGCACGTCTGCCATCATCGCAGCCACGGTGGTGGAGAGCGCCCCCTGTGTCCGACTCGCCGTCACCGCGCAGGACACCGTCTCCGTTGGCACCGCTGGCGCTACCCGACACTGGTGCGGACATCTGTGTCGGAGGACTGGACTTCCTGGAAGAGCTGGGGGAGTATCCGGAGAATCTCCTTCCTGCCGAACAGCACCCACGCGCCGCCAACGGAGAGGTCATCACATCGGTGGGAATTCTGCCCGTGTCGCTGACGCTCGGCAGGTTTACGACCGCCGATGACATCCACATACTTCCGGACGTCAGGGGCCTTCTTCTCTCCTGGAAAGCCACAAGACAGCTTCGGATCATCCCAGGAGGCTACCCGCGACAAATCAACGGACCACTGTCGGCAGATTCAACATCCTTCGTGTCGTCGCCGTCGTCGCGGACGACGGATGATCAATCGCCAGGCCTGTCCACGAGGACCCGAGGCAGCGGAGACGACGGACCGACGACGGTGACCGGGAGAGAGCGCCACCTGCCGGCGCCGCCGGGCCTGTCGACGAGTACCCGAGGCGGCGGAGACGACGGACCGACGACGGTGCCCGGGAGAGAGCGCCACCTGCCGGTGTCGCCGCCCCTGGCACCGCTACTGTGCGATGGCACTGCGACAGCGCCACCTAGCTTGACAGCGCCACCTAGATCAGCAGCGCCACTCAGGTCGACAGCGCCACCTGGCCCGCCTTCTGTGAACCTGCCAAACCAGCACACCGATGACCACGGCGTCACTTCCGTGGAAGCGACTGGTGGCGGCAACACCGAGGCTTCGGATGCATCGTTCCCTGACATCCCTGCGGAGTTCCCCACCGTCTTCGACGGCCGTATCCGAGTGATGCCCGGGGAATACTTCAAGATACATCTCGAAGAAGATGCAGTGTCGTTCTGCGCTATGAGTCCGCGACGTGTGTCGTTATCACTCCGCGAGCCCCTGAAAGAAGAGCTGCGGAAGCTGGAGTCCGAGGGAATCATCATCCCCGTCAAGGAACCCACAGAGTGGTGCGCGCCGATCGTGGTGGAACCGAAGAAGGGAGGAGGCATCCGGCTCTGTGTCGACTTGTCGTGGCTCAACAAGTTCGTCCGCAGGGAGCAGTATCAGTCCCCGACACCGCTGGAGGAAGTTGCCTCCATCGCTGACTCCGACGCCCGATGGTTCACCGTGTTCGACGCGGCCAAGGGATACCATCAATGCCCCCTGCATGAGGGCAGCGTGCTGAAGACGACCCTCATAACACCGTTCGGCCGCTATGCATTCCTCCGTGCACCCTACGGTGTCAGCTCCATCTCAGAACACTACAACAGGCGCATGGATGAGGCATTCGAGGGTCTCGCCGGCTACAAGAAGGGTCGTCGATGACGTCGTAATCTACAGTCGCACCAAGGAGGACCATATCCGCGACGTCCGCGCGTTCATGAAGCGCTGCGAAGAGAAGAGAATTTCCCTCAACTTCAAGAAGCTGCAGCTTGCGAAGCCGGAGGTCAAGTTCGCGGGATTCATCATATCCTGCGAGGGGTACCCGGACCGACCCACAGCTCACAGCGGCCATCTCGTCATTTCCAGCGCCGCGGACCATCTGACCTCAGGAGCTTCGTCGGTCTCGTCAACCAGGTCGCCCCTTCGTCGACGACATGTCTGAGCTCCTCACGCCGCTCCGGCCGCTGCTCAGCTCGAAGAACGAGTTCATCTGGGAGTCGCAGCACGAGCGTGCGTTCGAAGTGACGAAGGCAACGCTGACCTCCGTCCCGACGATGGCCTACTTCAACCCCAGCCGCCCTACGTCGCTCTCGACGGACGCCAGTCGGCTGAATGGACTCGGCTTCGTCCTGCGCCAGCAGCAAGAGGACGGCACGTGGCGCGTGGTACAAGCAGGCTCGCGGTTCCTGACGCCAGCAGAGTCCCGCTACGCTACGATAGAGCTAGAGGCCACAGCTGTGACATGGGCTCTGAAGAAGTGTCGCCTGTTCCTCTCCGGACTACCCATCTTCCAGGTCGTCACTGACCACAAACCGCTGATTCCGATCCTCAACAGCAAAACCTTCGACGGAATAAAAAATCCCAGACTACAGCGTCTAAAAATGGAGATGGGAGAAGTCGGGTCGTTCGTCGCGACCTGGTTCCAGGATCGCAGCACAAGGCGGCTGATGCACTCTCCAGAAGCCCGGCTCAGCAGACCTCCCTGGACGACGAGTGCGGAGAAGACCCCATCTCTCAGACCCTGCAGAACATCGTGATCGCCGAGCTCCAGGCGAGTCACACCGACTTGCGGCTGGAGGAGGTGAAGGACGCGACTTCAGCCGATTCAGATATGCAGCTGCTTATCAACGCCATCGCCATGGGCTTCCCGACGTCGAAGGCAGACGTCGCCGAGTCCGTGCGGAGGTTCTGGCCCGTACACGATCGGCTCACAGTGGACGACGGACTCGTCCTGTGTGGACGGCGTGTCGTGGTGCCAGCGTCCCTCCGCAGGTCGGTGCTGAAGTCTCTGCATGCCGGCCACCTCGGCAAAGAGTGGACGAAGGCGCGCGCCCGCCAGGTGGTCTACTGGCCCGGACTCGACGCAGATATCGACACCGTCACCAGTCAGTGCAACCGGTGTCAACGCGAGCTGCCGTCACAGCCGAGAGAGACGATGTTGCACCGCGAGTATGCTGCACGCCCGTTCCAGATCCTAGACATGGATTTCGGGGACTACGCCGGAGGCAAGTACCTCATTGTTGTCGATGGGTACTCGGGGTGGAAGTTTATCGAGTGCACGGGCACCCATGCTAATACCAAGAGTGTCATTGACGTCATGCTCAAGATTTTTTAGAGATGTTGGTGTGCCGACAATGGTCAGGACTGATGGGGCAACTCTGTTCACTTCCTATCAGTTCGGGAAGTTCGTGAAGGATTGGGGTATCGAGCATCAAACATCGTCACCCCATTACCCCAAATCTAACGGACTGGCTTCATCGGCAGTTAAGTCAGCTAAGAAGCTTCTGAGGCGGTGTTGGGACGCCCACAGGGGACGACTCGACGAGGAGGAGTGGACGAGAGGAGTGCTTCAGCAGCGCAACACCCCGGGGATCAGCGGAAAGTCGCCCGCCGAAATCATCTACGGCCGGCCGATGAGGGACGACCTGCCGATCCACCCCTCTCACTTCAACTCGCCACTCCAGCCGCCGCACCCGAGCGGTGACGAGGCCCGAGCCGAGTCTCGCCCGTGCTCACCGACGGAGTCCGATGATCGTCGTGAGGCGCGCCGCCGGGACGCCAAGGAGCGGTATGACCAGCATGCGCGTGACCTTCCTGAGTTTCCCGTGGGAACACGGGTCCGAGTGCAGGATGTGAGGACCAGACGGTGGGATAGGTGTGACGTCGTTACCCATGTAGGTCCCTATCGGCGCTATCGTGTCAGCTTTGAAGACGGCGGGGAGGTGGAGCGCAACAGGTGCCACCTTCGCAGACGGCATGCCCTCTGCCCCGTGCCCCGGCTCGGCCCGGACGCGACTAGCGGACGGGGCTCACCTCGGCCATCGTCTCGACCGGCAGCGCCCGCGGGCAGCGGGGCGTGTCCCGAGGCGATGATACTTCGTCGCTCGACTCGCGTACGCAAACCGGTGCGAAGGTTGATCGAGGAAGTCGGCTAAGAAGCTTCTGAGGCGGTGTTGATAGAGATATGTGGCCAGTGTATTTTGTTGTCAGAAGTGAAGTCTCTGTTCTTGGAGTTGGTGCATCCATATATTGGGCTTCTGGCAAGCCCGTGTTAACAGTAGTTAAATGTGAACATTTTGGGCGGAGGTGTGTATGGTAGATCTCAAAAGGGGAGATGTGTTGGTGTTTGATCTACTGTTAATACTGCACCTCTACTGACCTGCCCTCGAGCGGTCGCCGGCTCGGTGCGGGGCCGGCGGGGCTGGCGGGTCAGTCGCGGTTGGGCTGTCTAGACAAGCGGTGTGTCTAAGAATACAAAGCTGGCCATATAATCGTATCTTCACAGGGGGTACAGTACCCCCCTATCGAAGGCACGCCTGCAATTGCTATTTTGCAACACACAAATTTGTACATCACTCCTGTTGCTTTTTTGTTTCATCCATTCACAACGGATTGTAAAACAGTCTATGTAATAAAGCTACATGTTCATTTTGCGATAAAACAGCAAGCCAACTTTTATAACTTCCCAGTTTAGTATCTCCGGAATCGTAAGACCCATCAGGCATCAGTCACTGAAGCGAGCTGGTGAGCGGCGCGTGCAAAGCAGGCTGCTGTTGCCAGGCTGTTGCGCCGGAAGCCGAAGCGTGAGAAGTCGTCAATGCGTCGTCGAGTCCTCTGCGTGCCATGCAGTCCGTGAAATACCGTCACAGGTGTACAACATGGACATCAGGAAGTTTTTCAAAAGAAAGGTGAGTTTGGAAAGGTTATTATTGAGTTCCTGTGGTAGTGACTAGCGAGAGTTATATTTCAATGTAGCGGCGTAAAATGTGTATACCATTTGGTAAATGGTAGCCAGTAGAGTAGGTATTCATAGTCCGCGCCCGGCCGCGGGTCTGATTTTACTCGAACTGACTTTGTCTGTAAATGGGTTCCTGATGCCCGTGGATGATATGCTGAATAAACTATTGACTATTCTAAAACCACCTTTGCCCGGCCGGCGCGGTGGGAGGGGGGCATATGTGCCCCCCCCCCCCTATAACTCGGCTCCTTTGCACCGTAGCAAAACAAATCAACGAAGATCGTTCAAAAGATTGTCGAAAATCATTACTAAACTGTTTCAGTCAATTTTTCGCTAAGGCCAAAATTGAGGTCACCGGAGGTCACCGAAGTTAAAATTATAAAAAAACGTACTTCTTACGAGTTTGTCGGCCGCCTATCTCGGAAACTATAATAGCTAGAAAGAAACCGAAAACGGCCTAAGAAAGCTGAGGAAATGCTATATCGTTTACATTTAGCAGCGTTGCATTTGCCTTTCTATCCATGCTATTTGCCCCATTATTCGGCGAGGACGGTACCAATTGTTTATCCTTTTTTAGCGTGATCCCAATCCGGACCTGCCCGAGCGTCCTGCCCAAGGTCCCGCAGACTCCGACGATCCGCCAATCCTCTCCCCTGAGGCTACTGCATCGGCGACTGAACAAGAAAGCAAGAGAAAGAAGCCGACTGCAGGTAAAAATATTACATTTTCGCATGAACATAACAAACGAACAGTGAGTGAGTGAGTGAGTGAGTGAGTGAGTGAGTGAGTGAGTGAGTGAGTGAGTGAGTGAGTGAGTGAGTGAGTGAGTGAGTGAGTGAGTGAGTGAGTGAGTGAGTGAGTGAGTGAGTGAGTGAGTGAGTGAGTGAGTGAGTGAGTGTGTGTGTGTGTGTGTGTGTGTGTGTGTGTGTGTGTGTGTGTGTGTGTGTGTGTGTGTGTGTGTGTGTGTGTGTGTGTGTGTGTGTGTGTGTGTGTGTGTGTGTGTGTGTGTGTGTGTGTGTGTGTGTGTGTGTGTGTGTGTGCGTGCGTGCGTGCGTGCGTGCGTGCGTGCGTGCGTGCGTGCGTGCGTGCGTGCGTGCGTGCGTGCGTGCGTGCGTACGTGCGTACGTGCGTGCGTGCGTGCGTGCGGGGGGGGGGGGGGCACACACACACACACACTCACACACTGTACCTGAGTTGGCGGAGGTCATACCTGAGTTGGCGGAGGTCATCAGTTTGGTTAGAAACAAGCGTGCGTGTCCGGCGTCAGCATCTCCAGTGGTGAAGCACTACATGACCCAGCAAGACCGGCTGCAAATAAACGAACAGGGACTGTTGATCTGTGTGTACGTGCGAAATGGCACGGAACATCGTCAGTTGGTGGTACCGAAAGCACAGGTGGAAGAGGTTCTGGCAATGTGCTACGACGACCCTACAGCGGGGCACCTTGGGATCACTAAGACGCTGGAGAAGCTCAGATCAAGGTTCTACTGGAGCTCCATGTTTCAGGACGTGAAAGCGTGGGTCCAGACCTGTACACCCTGCGCACGGAGAAAGCGCCTCCCCGCTCCTGGCAGAGCACCGTTCGGTGAGATGCCTGTACCGGACCGTCCGTGGCAGTGGGTGGCCATGGATATCGCGGGCCCGTTTCCTCGAACAGATCGCGGAAACCGCTACATACTGGTTGTCACGTGCGGCTTTTCAAAGTGGACGGAAGCTTTTGCGCTCCCTGACCAGTCAGCCGTCACTGTGGCCAGGGTAATGGTTGAAGAGCTGATCTGCCGGCACGGGTGCCCGGAGGCGATTCACTCAGACCAGGGAAGAAATTTTGAAGCAACTGTCATTCAAGAAATCTGCAGGAGACTGAACATCAAGAAGACTCGAACACCCCCGCATCACGCACGGGGCAACGGCCAAACAGAGAGGTTCAACTACACCTTGTGCACCATGCTGACAATGTACGTCAGTGAGGATCAGCGGGACTGGGATGCACACCTGCCGTTCGTTATGTTTGCCTAACGCACGAGCATGAACGAAACTACAAGAGAGTCGCCGTTTTATCTCTTCTATGGAAGACATGCCAGACTGCCCGCCCAAGTAACGCATGGAGACGGCTCGACCGGCAAGTCGGACTACGTGCAGGAAATGACTCATTCCTTGGCACAGGCTCAGCGTCGAGTTCAAGACAACATCATCCGAGAAGCCCGGAAACGACGAGAACGACAAGCAGCAGAGGTTCGGCCGTATTCGTATCGAGTCGGGGATATGGTGTGGTTGTACAGACCAGTGAGACGAGTCGGTCGGTCGCCAAAGTTGCAGATGCCTTGGTGTGGTCCGTATGAGGTAGTCACAGTCCTGAAGGAAGGAGTAACGTACCGGATCCGGCTGGCAGGGAAACGGAAGTGTCGGATGGTAGTCCACCTTGACCGGCTCAAACGGTGCAATCAACGAGAAGAGGATGGACCGGTGGAGGCGACGAGACGTGGCCAAGAGAACATCAATGCTGATGAGACCGCGGTCGGACAGTTCGAGAAGGAAGAATATGGTGAATTCATGGATGACGGGTCAGATGCTGGAAGTTCAGGATTAGTGAGAGATGATGAAACGGTCGAGGAGGCTGCCACGGAGAACACAAGGGATCCCGAAGCGGCGAACGGAGATAATCAGAATGCGGTCGCGAACGAGGTTACATAATATGTTGAGATGGCGAACATTGAAGCATGCTCAGGGGACACCCGGGCAGAAGGGTGTAGAAGGAGCCAGCGGCGACGGCGGGCCCCAGTTAGGCTAGATTTGTAAGTCCAGAAGTTTATGGGTTCGTTGTATTTTATTGTTTTTTTCAGTAACCGAGCGGAGACGGCGGGCCCCAGGTAGACTGGACTTGTGAAAATTCAGCAGCTGATGGGTTCTCCTCCAGTCGAATGTCTTGGTTGGTGAATCCTGAAGTGTATGTTTCCGTTCTTCCTTTGGGATGGGAGGAATGTGACGTGGCGCATGGGCATGTCATACGGTTGTGGATGATACAGCAGGTGGTTGCTGAATGTCTTGCATGTGTGGGCAGGACTTGGCGCTTGGGTGTGACTGCATGCTGTTGCATGTTGTGTTGCATGTACTGATGTCGTTGCATGCCTAGGTGCTTGTCCAACTGCTTGTCTGTGTCATTGCAGGTATGCCTACTTCCTGAATATAGCTACTCTGGTTGACGTTCGTCTCACTCGTTGGTTGAGCTCGTCACAATATGTAAATGTATACAGTTATTATTAGCATATGTACTATTGAGTGCTGACTGCCACCGGTCATCGTGATTTACTATCCGAGGCTAATGTACATATATGAAAAACTACCTTTATTTCAATATTTATAATCATACCGAGATGTGCAACCAGGAAAGGTGTTACCTGAGGCTTGGCTCCACTCACGGTCTGGTTCCAATATTAAAATTTCGTTGTCCAAGACCTAAAATGTACATTTTCACGCCGCTGTGCGGCGTCACATCGGTAGTCGTCGTTATAACGAAGCCATAGTCATCGTCTTCGGTTCGTCGTAACGCTGAATTGAATGCATATAATTTTTAGCTTCTTATCCTCTACAAGGCCCACCGCCTATATTTCTTGGTTTTACCAGGTACCTAAACCAGCAAAAATTTCGCGCCGCTTCGCGGCGCTACCTAACAAGTACCTATACCTACAATAACAAGAAAGTCTACATAAAAAGGCTGCAAATGCTTAAATACACCTATAAAAATGGGGGTAGGAGAGAGTAAGGTGAGTTGTATCAGTTTTTACTCTGGCCTCATTTTCTCGCTTCATATGGCCAGCAGCGGAGCCCAGTGGCGGATCCAGGGGGGGGGGGGTCACGGGGGTCATGACCCCCCCTTGGGTCATGGGGGCACCACCGCGCCGGGGCACCACCAAAATAAAGCAAAAAAATCCGCCACGGAGATCCGCCACAACGGTGGTGCCCTTGGTTCACAGAACACTGAATGATTTGCGCCGCGTAGCGCCGCGGATTTTTTTTTGTGTGTACCAGGGGCACCACCTAGGGCATTATCAGGAATTAGGCCCTTGGGCCTTTGGTGAACCAAGGGCACTACCGCGCCGGTGTGGCAGGGGCACCATCGTGACGGTAGGCAGCACTGTGGGGCGAGGGGTTCATGGAATGGACCCCTTCATGGAATGGACATCCCATGGGACCCATGGAACGGGATGGAAATGGTGGGAATGATGCCATCTTTGGAAATGGAACGAGTTGGAACGGGTTTGGGACAAACCATATCATTTTTTAGCACCACAAAAAGTTAAATATGCTGAAACAGGTGGGAATGGGAGCCCCATCAATTATAAATTCGGATCGTTCTAGCGAGAGGAGACACCGGGCACTGTGCCTCCTTGTATTCAGGAGGGAAAACAATGTTCTGGTGCCGCCTTGAAATCACAAGCATTGGTCGCTGGGAGATAAGAAAATCGCGAAATGATGCTAAATTAAAATGGCTAAATTATGCCCCCAAAAATGTCACTTCATGCCTCCCGTCCCTTGGGCTATGAAGGGACACCAACGTGCCTTTATACCAGAGAAAACAACGTATCGGACTCGAGGGGCCCTGAGCCCCCCCCCTTGGGCTGATACATATAGATTATAGAACCTATCGAATTTTTAGGGCCTATTTATCCAGACAAAAACAAAATAAAGCGAAAACAATCCGCGACGCTACGCGGCGCAAATCAATCAGTGTTCTTTTCCAGTACAAAAGGGTCTAATACAGACTGTACACACTGGCGGCCGCAAGGGGTGGGGTGGGGGGGGGGGGGGAGGATATGGGGCCATGGCCGCACCTTTGGCCTTAAATGGGGGGAGGGGGCAACACGTCTTCTGACACCTTTTGCTCCAGACATATTTCCTCGTTTTGACCCTACATGCTGGTTCCAATAGCACAAATTAGTTCTCCAACCCGCTCAAAACCTCAAATTTTGGCGCCGCGAATCATAAAAACGGTTTCCAACCCCCCCCCCCCCCTAGTCACGAACCTCGACTTTCCTCTTGGTCAACTCTTTATCAGCCGTCTGGGGCCGCCCTTTACTGTATAATTAATATATTTTAGCACCAACCGCAGCACTTTAAATGATATAAAGGGTACGACTGATATTGCAAATACCTATAGCCAACGTTGTCAATTAAAAAAAAAATGCTGAAAAAGAGGCACCCTCAAAATATAGTGGACCAAATCTGTTGAGTTTTCAGATTTGGGTATAGTTAGGGGCACCACTGCAATTGATGACCCCCCCTTCTTGAATATTGTCTGGATCCGCCGCTGGAGGAGCCACTCATGTACAGACTTGTTAATGATTCATATTTGTCATGAATCGATTCACAGTGATTCACGGACCATAATGAATGATTCAATCATGATTCAATCATTCAACATTACCATAATGAATGATTCAATCATGATTCAATCACTCAACATTACCATAATGAATGATTCAATCATGATTCAATCACTCAACATTACCATAATGAATGATTCAATCTTGATTCAATCACTCAACATTAAAGGGAAGTGTCGACTCCTTTGTCTAACTCCTTTGATTTTGAATGTGCGACTCTAAGATTTTATGAGCGTGATAGGGAGGTCATGCTCTACCTGTGTGCCAATTTTCATGCACATCAGAATAGTCTGCTGTTTGACCTTAAACATATGACCTGCTCTAACTCCTTTGATTTTAAACGTGCGACTCTAAGATTTTACCAGAATGATCACTTATAGGTCGTGATCTATCTGTGTATCAATTTTGAAGCCAATCCAAATAGTTCGCGAATGTATTTCCGAATGTGAATGTGAATGTGAGGCAATTAGACACGCGTGTTGTTGATTTTGATTATAAAATGATATTGATAATATTTATTATAATTGCAAATTCCAAGTTCCAAAAGCATTAATGACTTTACGTTTCACTTTTTTAAGCGAATAGAACATTTATTTTGATTTCGCATTAGGTATTATTTTTTTAAAAAGCATGATGTGGAATAAAGCGGCGCCGATGCGACAGTGATATTTGGGACATGCGGAGGTCATGCAAATGTTTGTTTATGATTTCGTTTTTTATATGGTATAGCCTAGAAATTAGGAAAAGGTGGGTACTTTTTGAAGAAAAAAAATCGTGTGAAAAAGGTGTGCGTGTACTGTGTGGTTTATGCACCAAAGTATGAGTTATCAGTTAGTTACCTTTTCTAAGTATTTAGGTACCTACCCCTAACCCTACCAGTTCCAAGGTATGCACCTAGTTAGGGTTGATTGAACAGTGGCTTTGTGCCCACTGGAGTTGGACACAAAGCCTCGCTTTCTTTACGCATAGATGAACTACAGGCTACAGCTCAGGACACAGAGCTCATATAATTGGCCATTAAGTGCCTGGTTTGTCCACAGGGCACAGATGAATGCTGGACCGCTGTCATATTTTGTGGACAGTTTATGCTGTTCGACCAAAAAAGAATGATTCTTTGAGCGATGAATGATTCAATCAGCCTATTTTCTCTGTATGAATGATTCAATCAGTGACTCACAACAGGTTTGCGCATGAGGTGAATTGATTCATGAGTCATTCATTTGAAATAAGAATGATTCAATCAAAAGTAGTCGATTCACATTGAATCATTGACAAGTCTGCTCATGTAACAATGCGAAGCTCAAACATTTGTTCACATCACACCATCAGCTATGCTTCTTGGTGTGTGTTGTACTGCGGGCTGAATAGGCCCACTTCACTTGATACACCATTCCCCACTAGTGAGGCAAGTTGTACCACATTGTGGGTAAGATGTACCAACTGCTCTGGTTACTGTTGCGCATTCCCAGTTTGATTGCTGACCCACAACTTCATCAGATCGGCCCAGCATACCAACAGCTGGCTTTTTATCCACCTCGATCACAACTCAGACGGTATTCAAGAGGCTTTCAACAAAGGTAGGATTCAGGGGTGGTAAAGTGTTCTGTCCTTATGGATAAGGTCGGGGACAAAATGTTCCTTCTCATGAAGTACTCGGGGGTCAAAATACCAGCAAAAATCATTTTTATGTCATTTCTGTGAAAATTTACTAAGCGATCATGTTCTTAGAAATAATTATCATCAAAACAACTTCAGATGTATTATTCACTTAATCATCATATTCATCACGTCTGTATGTACATTGACTTTTTTTATTAGCAGTTGCGTTTCAGCTCTTGCTTGCCAATAATAATATATATATATATTTTTTTTTTTAATCCGACGAGAAAAAAAATCCGGACAATAGATTCAACACGTGGGTTCATTGAACCAAAAATGCACCTGGGTCTTCAAGAATGACCTATACCTAATAACATGATCCAGAAGGAATTGGATTGATATCATGCGAATCTTCAGAAAAGGAAGCATTTGAATATTTCCCCATTGACTTATAATGGGAGGTCACGAAATTGACCCGACCTTAAAGGAAATAGTCCACCTTCAACATTATATTTAAACTGAGATAGCAGTTTTGTAGCCCGTGTTGGGAAACCCCTATCTGCAAGTTTGCTTGACTGAAAAGACTCTCCAGCCGATTATATTTGAGTTTTTGGCGAAGGAATACGGTGCTGGCGAAAGAATGTTGTACTGGTTCTAGCCCGGGCAGAGGCCAATCAGCTTGCAGCTGGTGCTAGCAAGCGATCGCCGGTTGGCACATCTCCAATGCGAGTCTATCCTTACGCGATTACTTTCGAATCTGATTGGCTGAACCATTGTTTACATTCGCGTCACGTCAGGACTCTGACTCAGAGAGTATGCATATAGTTTTGATAAACAATACAAATTTACGGCCTTCTGTCCTGAAGCTGCGCGATATAAGGCCATTTTTGACAATATAAAAGGAAATTGTATTACAAAATATAATCAAATCGTGTTGGGTAAAAAATTTCCAAGGTGAACTATTTCCTTTAAGTCACCGATATAAAAAATCCGTGATATAACAATTGTAGGTACTACTACTGTTATGACATCCTGTAGGTACGAAATTGATCGGCCAAAAACTGTGGCTGTGGTACGACCACACACTTTTTTGGAGGTGGGGTCACGTGACCTGGCCTGGTGACCTGACCTGAGATGACACGTGGTCAAGAATTTTACAATATGTGGGAAATTGATGCATTAACAGCTGTGCCAAAAACGGCGGCGCTGCGCGCAGACGTTTTTGATATCCTTGAAAAACCTTAGGGCCGTCTAAACGCCCCATCCCCGACACGGCGCGGGAAATTCGGGCAGTCGATTCCCCGGGGGCGGGCCGGGGTGCTAGTGCATTTTCAATGGAGGTCCACTGCACGGACAGAGGATTTCACTGTCTTGGGACCCCACCCCTGTAACTCGAAAACTAAAAGCGCTAGAAAGACGCGAAAAAAGTTCAAAAGCTCTTGACAAGCCATTCGAAGGTACTTTAGATGTTTTTTCTTCAAGTCAATATTGAGGCTACCAGAGGTCATCAAAGGTCAGATTTTCAAGTTTTAGGACTTTGCTCCAGAAAACTCCAGATATCACAGGAACTATGATAGGTAGAAACAAACGGGAAAAAACAATGGAAGGCTCTTGAAAAATTCAATCGCCAAATTGCCCAAGAATTTTGAGGAAAAAAACGTTTATTACTAATAGCTTTTTACCTAATAACGACAAGGCAATAATGTTGACGCCATCGTGGTTGTCTCGTCAAAACGCTTTGCCACATATTAGTGTTGACCAGGTCAGGTCAACTTACAAATGTGACCTCAGATCAAGGTCAAGTGGTGGTGACTCAAGTAGGTCATGTTGCATATGGAAAGACGTGTCGTGACGAGATAAACGCATCGCTGTCGGTTTCACTTCAGTATCGTCATTATGTCGAGAGTTATTGACATACAACTGTTGGTGACCTCGGATGACCGCGGCTGACCCTGTTGGGGTCACTGAACAAAATTGGCACCTAGATCATCAAGAATGTTCTATAATAACATGATCCAGAAGGAATTAGATTGCTATCTTGCGTCTCCTTAGAATAGGAAGCATTTTGATATTTCCCCTTAGCCAATGGTGAGGTCACGAAATTAAACCGACCTTAGGTCGCTGATATTAAAAATCCAAGATAAACGAATTGTAGATATATGTGACCTTATGAAATCCTGTAAGTGTAAAACCGATCATCCCAAAACTGTGACGGTGGTAATACCACAAGTTTGTTTTGGGAGGTGGGGTCACGTGACCTGGTCTGGTGACCTGACCTAAGATGACCCGATAATTTGTTTCACATAATGTGGCCAATTGATGGCAAACAGCTGTGCCAACAATGGCGGCGCTGCGCGTCGCCGTTTTTCCGCTATCCGCGAAAAACCTGAAGGGGTGTCTACCCCCGGCAAGGCGCTGGTTAAAATTTATAGGGATGATGTGAGCATGCAGCCAGGTGTTAGGGTATTCAAGTGAAGTAAAAAATAACCCCAGCTGTGCTGGGGTCATTTTTGTATGTGTCACTTTTGGTCGGGGCCACTCAAAGCACTTTTACCATCCCTGGTAGGATTATGTGATTGCGACAGAGACATGTTTGTTGTGTAATGTGTTGTTTTCTGTAGGAAAATAAATACAAGTCTTCAGGAACAAAGGCATTTGCGTGATATTTGGGGAGCAATGTCCTTTCCAAGTCGAACTTATACAAATTATGTCCTCCTAATACCGCATGAATCATTGGGGAAAGTTGTATCATGTATGTGTCAAGCTGTGATACAACTATCCCCACCCCACTCTGATACTACATGTACCAGCCCGCCATTAAAACAAAAAGATCGTGCCATTGCTCCACACACGGGAACAGCGGAGTCAAAACTCTTCTGTGAGAGAAAGCTTAAGACCAACCCTCAATTATTTGCATTTTAATCACCGAGATCCTACCGATTTGTGTTATCGAAAACCCACGTTTTCGTTCGACCTCAATTTTGCCAACGGTTCTAAAAAAAAACGTGACTCACCCGGAGACGCGTCCCCCTATGGCGCCGACATAAGAAGGAAATGTGGCGGACGGCGTGGTGTCTTGTTTCATCGCATCACTAATGCCATCGGTTGGATAGTTTTGGAACAAATCACCTTTTTTCAACTTGTTCACGATAGAACTTACCCCACTCTCCCCTACACTTTTCGTCATTTCAGCCGCCCCCCCCCCACACTTAAAGGAAATAGTTCACCTCCAACATTAGTTTTAAACTGAGATAGCAGTTTTGTAGCCCGTGTTGAGAAACCCCTATCTGCAAGTTTTCTTGACTGAAAAGACTCTCCAGCCGAATATATTTGAGTTTTTGGCGAAGGAATGCGGTGCTGGCGAAAGAATGTTGTACTGGTTCTAGCCCGGGCAGAGGCTATACCATCAGCCAATCAGCTTGCAGCTGGTGCTAGCAAGCGATCGCCGGCCGCCGGTTGGCACATCTCCAATGCGAGTCTATCTGTACGCGACTACTTTCGAATCTGATTGGCTGAACCATGTTTTACATTCGCGTGACGTCAGGACTGACTCAGAGTATGCATATAGTTTTGATAAACAATAAACATTTACGGCCTTCTGTCCTGAATCGGCGCGATATAAGGCCATTTTTGACAATATAAAAAGAAATTGTATCAAAAAATATAATCAAATCGTGTTGGGTAAATTTTGTTCCAAGGTTAACTATTTCCTTTAAAAGCCGACGCCCACCTGTTGTCAGCTAAGATAGGTTTTCTCTCCTGTACGTAACAATACAAATTAGTAATCAGACTGGTTATTGATTCATCTTTTTTGGAACGATTCAATCCTGATTCATTTTGGAATCTGAATGATTCAATCACCGTTCGATTCACGGATACAATTTTGAGAATTGATTCATTCTGATTCAAATAATCAAAACAAATATTTTAATTGATTCACGTTTGATTCAACTTTGTAATATATGAGGTGAATTTATGTAAAATCTATAAAAATGGAAACATGCATATATATGATCATTAAAACATTGGTACAGCAATAGTATTTCAGTATAATTTAATGTAGCCACTAGGACTCCATGTATTTGGACAATTTACTAGTGTACTTGAATCGTTAAATCTTTTGATTCAATCAGCCTTGATTTGATGCGGGTTTTGATTCAATCACGATTCATGAATCAAAATATCTGGTGGTGAATCAATTATGTTTTGATTCAATGAATTTTGATTGAACGATTCCAATCGACTCAATCAGTGTCGAATCAATAACCAGTCTGTTAGTAATGCGCTCAGTGCAATGCCTACTGAGGGTCCGGTCCTGGTCCAATCCAGCTCATCAAAAGTTGACGAAGACAAATTGTTAAAAAGGGGCCTCACAAAATAAAGTGGACGAAATCCGTAGTTTTTCATATCCAGTTTTTGTTGGGGGGGATCTCTCCCAGGGGCTTCCCCCCCCCCTCCGAAGGTCTGGCTGCGCCCCTGGCTGTCGTTCTGAAATAATATTTGCCAGGTCTGGGAGGCCCCATGCCGACCTGAGATTTACCACTTTGAGAGCACCCTAATCAATCTAAGATGGCGCTTTTCCGGCGATGAGAGAGTTTAAGTCGGTAAGGGACCCTCCATCTGCTTCTTTGGAAGGACCCTCCATCGATCTGAAAGGGCCATCGTCCGGTTAAGGAGATCCCTTTCCAGGTGTGAAAAGGCTGTACGTTTACCTAGCTAGTCTGACAGGGCCCATACGAGGCCTGAGAGAGGGAGTCTGAGAGGACATTTGTAATTCCTGATAATGCCCTAGGCTTATCAAAAAGGGCCCTTGTCAGGCATACGAAGGCCTGTCAGCCAGTTTGAGAGTCATTGGTCGGTCATAAGCCCGGAGACAAAAGCTTTGGTTTGAGGCGTCGTCCGACACAAGGCCAAAATTCATGCGACTTTATTTTTGCATTAAAGGGAATGTTTCACCTTTTTATTGGTTTTGAACTGAGGTAGCCTGAGGTATCTTTAGCCGTTATTGAAATGTCGAAATTATTAAGGTAATTTTTCCCCAAAGCAAATCCATTTTTAAGCAATTCAATTTCGAATGTGCAAAATGGGTCAATGGTAATGCCGCCGCTGATTGGCTGACAGCCACTTCAAGATTGTTCGTCCTGGAAGTCAGACGACCTGTATTTCACGAACCTTGGCGAGTACGATGTAAACAACAGCCAACGCGATAAGTTGCGGTCCAAGTTAAAGTTGTTTGCGTTGTTTGAAGTCTCAGTTAGGGCGGCCGCACACTAGGCCATTCGGCGCGCGGAGGTCGCGATATCGCTACTGCTTTCCGTGTTTAACGACTTTCCGCCTTTGCGTCAGTCGAAGCGTCAAAAATCGCGGACGAATGTCGTCGGCCGGCCATCTGTGGACCGGCGGAAAAAACTGATTCGAACGAGCTTTTTTCCGCGACTGAACGCCGCGGAGCCGCGGACAACAAAATTGATCAGGCTAGCAAGGGCGAATCTATGCAAGACAGAGGTACACATTTTGCACACCATGCTCTTGCCGCTGTGAAATTTATTATTTAAAAGTTTCGTGGTTCTAAACTTACATCTTCGTCGAAAAATGGCCATCATTTATTTACCTTGGGACAGGCCGTAGGCACAGGTTGCGACATGCTGTAGGTCGGCGGGGCGGAATCTCGCGAGCAGACAGCGCCGAATCCGCCGGAACAAGGACGAAATTCAGCGGTATCGCCGCGATTTTCCGAGGCGGAATTTCGCAGTGATATCGGGCACTGAATGTGTAGTGTGCGGCCGCCTTGGATTTTTTTTATAAAATAAAATAAATATTGAGCATCGCAATGCCTCGCACACGTCATTGTGTTCTGTGCGGGAGAAGACGCAGTTCCACAATGTTTGTATTTAGGTCGCCAGAATTGTCTGAAACGATTGTGCCATATGTTGGCAGCGTAAAGGTTTTATCTATAGCTCTCATTGCTCAATAATGACGTTATCATCCCAAATTTAAAAACTTCATTTGTATAAAGTTAAGTGACTTTTCGGGATACAAAATATCACCATTGTTTTCAGCAGCACTTACTTCATATTTTCGACTACAACCAGCGTATATTTGACAACTTTCAGAAAGGTGAAACATTCCATTTAACCCGCCATTGGCTGGGGGGCTTTTTTCGACCCCCCCTGACAAACTTTCGTAATAGCTCACAAACCAATAGCGGTATCGACGTGAAACTTCAGGTACCTTCTCCTACATAAATGTTACGTCTTCTATGCAAAAATGAAGCAATTTCGTCTAATTTTTTTCCTCGTGATATAGTTAATTTAGTGACGTCACTTCACACGAGCATAACACAAACACAACAATCGGCTAAACTTTAGCAGGCCGTATAAATGCCATATTTTAAGCAAAATGCAATAAAAAACGTCAGAAGATAAATAACAAGGGCTACAAAATCGCAATCTCGGATGTTTCCAAATTTAGGTTTTTGACGAACAAAAACAAACGAGAAAAAACGATGTTTTTGAAAACATGCCCTCAAATTAAAATGTCTAACATTTTCAAAAAACTGGAAGATATGTTGAAGAACCGCATGTGAAAAATATTCAAACCAAATTTAAAAGCAGTATCTATATTTTTGACTGACTTATGGCTCCGTAACTATGAGTAGCTCATGACGCCACATTTTGAAAATGCGTTTTTTGGCTTTTGGTGACCAGATACAAGCAAATCAATGCCAGCACTGTATTTTTTTTAAGATAAACTGGTCTAGAAACATGCCTTTTTATTTAGATTTATCAATTTCGAATTTTGACCTTTTATGACCTGACCTTGACCTTATATGGTGTCAGACTGTGACAATGGCTGCTACTATCGAATTATACGTGCATAATAACGCATAAAACATGTGTCGCATGGCTTTCGTAGATCTGTGACCTTTTGTGATCTGACCTTGACCTTTGCTTACAATTTCATTTTTGCTCTTGCGGGAGATGCATTATACCTTTGAAAGCACTTTGTGCGATAATAGTATCAATCTAAGGCTTTGGATGGAAATTATGGCACACAAACTCAATTATCTCAATTTTGACCTTTGACCTCACCATGACCTGACATG
Source organism: Chirona hameri (assembly GCA_036785665.1). NCBI lineage: Eukaryota > Metazoa > Arthropoda > Thecostraca > Balanomorpha > Balanidae > Chirona > Chirona hameri. Next base: position 393,502 of record JAXIVJ010000102.1, on the reverse strand, counting down.
AGACCTTATTTTGAAAATTTGTATGTTTTGGATACGTCTCATCGAGACCTTTCGATTGCCGCCTTGCGCGTTTCGCTGCGGTTATTGGTTCGGAAGATAACCAGGGGAGGGGCGACCCCCCCCCCCCCCCCAGCCAATGGCGTTCGGCTGAGACTCGAGCCAATGCCGGGTTAAGAACTGATTTAAAACAAACTACTTTGTACCTATTCCTTATATTTTATTTTACAATCAGGAAATGTGCTATTTTTGCCGATTTAAGTTGTTTTGGTTAAGCCATGGCGCTGATATAGGCTCTTGTATCCGTTCCCATTCGCCCCCTCCCTCCCCCAATCGTTTGAAGAAGAAAAAAATCGACACCGCTGACTGTGACACCGCTGGCTGTGACACCGCTGACTGTGATACCGCTGACTGTGACACCGCTGGCTGTGACACCGCTGACTGTGACACCGCTGGCTGTGACACCGCTGACTGTGACACCGCTGGCTGTGACACCGCTGACTGTGACACCGCTGGCTGTGACACCGCTGACTGTGATACCGCTGACTGACACCGCTGGCTGTGACACCGCTGACTGTGACACCGCTGGCTGTGACACCGCTGACTGTGGCAACTCTGACTGACACCGCTGACTGACACCGCTGGCTGTGACACCGCTGACTGACACCGCTGGCTGTGACACCGCTGGCTGTGACACCGCTGACTGTTGCAACTCTGACTGACACCGCTGACTGACACCGCTGGCTGTGACACCGCTGACTGTGACACCGCTGACTGACACCGCTGGCTGTGACACCGCTGGCTGTGACACCGCTGACTGTGGCAACTCTGACTGACACCGCTGGCTGTGACACCGCTGACTGACACCTCTGACTGTGACACCGCTGACTGACACCGCTGAATGTGACACCGCTGACTGTGACACCGCTGACTGTGACACCGCTGACTGACACCGCTGGCTGTGACACCGCTGACTGTGACACTGCTGACTGACACCGCTGACTGTGACACCGCTGACTGTGACACCGCTGGCTGTGACACCGCTGAATGTGACACCGCTGGCTGTGACACCGCTGACTGTGACACTGCTGACTGACACCGCTGAATATGACACCGCTGGCTGTGACACCGCTGGCTGTGACACCGCTGAATATGACACCGCTGGCTGTGACACCGCTGACTGTGACACCGCTGACTGTGACACCGCTGACTGTGACACCGCTGACTGTGACACCGCTGACTGTGACACCGCTGACTGTGACACCGCTGAATGTGACACCGCTGGCTGTGACACCGCTGGCTGTGACACCGCTGGCTGTGACACTGCTGACTGACACCGCTGAATATGACACCGCTGGCTGTGACACCGCTGACTGTGACACCGCTGGCTGTGACACCGCTGAATGTGACACCGCTGGCTGTGACACCGCTGACTGTGACACTGCTGACTGACACCGCTGAATATGACACCGCTGGCTGTGACACCGCTGACTGTGACACCGCTGAATATGACACCGCTGACTGTGACACCGCTGACTGTGACACCGCTGACTGTGACACCGCTGACTGTGACACCGCTGACTGTGACACCGCTGGCTGTGACACCGCTGAATGTGACACCGCTGGCTGTGACACCGCTGGCTGTGACACTGCTGACTGACACCGCTGAATATGACACCGCTGGCTGTGACACCGCTGGCTGTGACACCGCTGGCTGTGACACCGCTGGCTGTGACACCGCTGGCTGTGACACCGCTGGCTATGACACCGCTGACTGTGACACCGCTGGCTGTGACACCGCTGGCTGTGACACCGCTGACTGACACCGCTGGCTGTGACACCGATGAATGTGACACCGCTGACTGTGACACCGCTGACTGTGACACCGCTGGCTGTGACACCGCTGACTGTGACACCGCTGACTGACACCGCTGCGGTAGACATAACTATGGGTACGAATAACGGATGAAAGACGAATATTTCGAAATTCATGTTAGGTCACGGTAGTTGACTGTACCGCAGACGATGTCATGTAAACCAAACAGAATGTCAAGTGAGCCATCGCATGGTGGCTGCACAGGAATTCTCAGTTCCATCTGGAATACATCAATCACGGTAATTGGAAAGTGAATGCAATTGGTACTGTGGTAAGATTACACGGAGAGCTTCGTTCCAGCGATGCAAGAAATCGATCGATTTCTGAACAATTACAACGTCGACAACCTGAGGTAATCATCGATCTCACCAGTATGTCACAGAACAATCAGTTCTAGTTACATCGACAACATTACCAACCGGGCGTGCGTTTCCCATTGTTGGGATTTCAGTGTGAAAACGCCCGCCACGGACCGGGCCGTCAAATTGATGGTGTCGACTCTCCGAGGCGGCGAGCGTGGCCACGCGCTGCTCGAACGCTCCCGAAACATGGGTCTGTCGACCGGCAGCTGGTCGGCAATGACAGGCGGCGGACGGCGCACCGCAGACTATGGATGATTGGGTGTGGTGTAACATGTTGTATTTATCGGAATATTCGACAGACATTCCTCTCAAGGCCGTTACCAGGCTAGCGTCTTCTTGGTGCTGATCCTTCGACATTGTTTATTTTACGATAACATACATTTTATTTGAGCTCGTAAAATTCTGTGGTTGAAAAAGACTAATTATTTAAATAAAAATGTGAATAATTCTCTGGTGTAATTAATGGCAAAACGATACCTATCTACCGGTCATCGACCTGCTCCTACCTTTTAGATTTAGCTGGTGGCACGTAGAGCAAAACGACTTCGTGTAATGCTATATAACTTCGAAGAGATTGCATAAGTATTAGCTTTAACGTGAGATGCGAAAAAAAGGTAAAATAAAAAGGTAACAAAATAAAGGTAAAAAAGGTACATAAGGCGATTTTGATTGATTTTGATAGTTTGACCTTGATGGGTGACCTTTGGTGACCTAAATCAAAATTCAGAGGAAAATTCTACATTCATTTTGAGGCGCTCTTTGGAATGGTTCCATTAAAAAAACGTGCAAAGCACTGTTTGTCCGTAAAAAGGTACATAAGGTCGATTTTTATTGAATTTGATAGTTTGACCTTGATGGGTGATCTTGGGTGACTTAAGTCGAAATTCCGAGGGAAACCCTATCTTCATTTTGAGGCGCTCTTTCGAATGGTGCCATTTTATTTTTAAAAAAACGTGCAAAGCACCCTTTGTCCGTAAAAAGGTGCATAAGGTCGATTTTGATTGATTTTGATAGTTTGACCTTGATGGGTGACCTTGGGTGACCTAAATCGAAATTCCGAGGAAAACCACATTCATAAAGTTGGTTGTGTACCCTTATGTACCTTTTTACAGATAAACTGTACACCGTCCGGCCTCGCAATGGCCACCATTCGAAATAGCGGCACAAAATGAAGGTGGGGGTTTCCTCGGAATTTCGATTAAGGTCACCCAAGGTCACCCATCAAGGTCAAACTATCAAAATCAACCAAAATCGACCTTATGTACCTTTTACGGACAGACGGTGCTTTGCACGTTTTTTAAATGGCACCATTCGAAAGAGCGCCTCAAAATGAAGGTGGGGTTTTCCTCAAAATTTCGATTTAAGTCACCCAAGGTCCCCCATCAAGGTCAAACTATCAAATTCAATCAAAATAGACCTTATGTACCTTTTACGGATAAACGGTACACCGTTCGGCCTCGCAATGGCCACCATTCGCCCAGAGCACCCAGAAATAACATTGAGTTTCTCTCTGAGCTTGAGCAATGTTTGGTACAAATTACTAGACTGAATGTACTTACATATATTGTGGGTGACTTTAATGCTGATCTTTTTACTATGCCTGGCAATAGCTTCGGTGAATCATTCTTCACCCTCATGTGCTCATATGGATTTCTTCCTACAATCTCTAAAGCTACCAAAGTTTCCATAGAATCTTCAACTCTGATTGATAATATTTTCTGCAATGATATTTCAGTAGTGCAACAGTCAGGTGTGATAAAAACAGATTTCTCAGACCACTTCTCAATATTCTCTTCCTCTGACATCACCCTTGACAAGAAGTCATCTGCAAATGAAGTCAAAGCATGTTTTGACTATCACTATATAGATAATCTCAATGAGTTTCTAGTCTAGAACTAGAAGATTTTCAATCTGAAACAAATCCTGAAAGTGCTTGCAACATAATAATTACCTCTTACAACAAAGGCATTGCAAAATTTTCAAAAAAAAATATCCAGAAGGAATAATGCTATTCAACCATGGATTACACCTGGGTTACTTAACTCAATAAATATACAAAGTATTTTGTTTAGTATAAAACTGAGAAATCCAAATGCTGAGAATAATGCAAAGTATAACACATATAGAAACTGTCTCAACTCAGCATTAAGAAATGCTAAAAAACATTACTATAAGTTGGAGTTTGCAAAATATCATAATAATCCCAAACAAACTTGGAAAACACTAAACCAACTTCTTCGACAAAAATCATCAAACAATGAACTTCCAAACAAGTTTGTGTCTGATTCAGGTGAAGAGTTTGATGATGATATATCAATATCAACAGAATTTAACAAGTTCTTCACTGAAATAGGACAGAAGTTAAAAAAATAAAATTACTTCATCTGTTAGAGATCCTCTGGATAATTTAGGAGATTTCCTAAATGAAGACATGATTCTATCTCCAACAAATGCAAATGAAGTAGAGGAAATCCTTTGTGGGCTGAACAATGTAGGAGCAGGATTTGACAATATTAACTCAAAAATATGTAAGAATACATATAAATCAATATTACCACATCTTGTTCACTTTTTCAATCTATGCTTGAATGAAGCAGTATTTCCAAAACAACTAAAAACTGCAGTTATCAAGCCTATCTTCAAAACAGGTGATCCAATGTCATTTTCTAATTACAGGCCAATCAGCATATTGCCAAACTTATCAAAAATCTTAGAAAACTTTTACATATTCAATTGTTACAACACTTCACAAAAAATAAACTGCTTTGTGAAAAACAATTTGGTTTTCGCAAAGGATTTTCAACATATATGCCCATTATATTGATACAAGATTTGATTACAAAAGCCTTTGAGGAGGATGAATGTGTTGTTGGCATATTCTTGGATTTAAAAAAGGCATTTGACACTGTAGATCACAATATTCTTAGTGAAAAACTAAAAAAATATGGTGTCTCTGGAAAAGCATATGAGATACTCCAATCATACCTCACAGATCGCAAACAGACTGTTAACATAAGGGGTACCCAAGCAGAATTTAGGAATGTGGGCATAGGTGTGCCCCAAGGATCAATCTTGGGACCTCTTTTGTTCATTATATATATTAATGATCTAGTAAACATTGATGGTAGCTGTGAGTTTTTCATATATGCTGATGACACAGCCATTTTCTTTAAGCATCATGATGTGGATGTTCTTCAAATCATGATCAATATAGTATTGCCAAAAATATCTACTTGGCTACAGTCAAACTTCCTTTCTCTTAATGTATCAAAGACTGTACATCAAATATATAGTAAACGCAAAATAAATATTAACATAAGTGTGCAAATGAATGAGGCATTTATTGAGAAAAAAGGTACAGTTAAGTACTTAGGAATGTTGATAGATGATGATTTGAAATTTACTTCTCACATAAACAACATCACAAATACTGTCAGCCGAAATGTGGGCATGATGTGTAGAGTAAAATACTTTGTAGATACAAGACAGCTCTTGCAGCTATATAATGCACTCATACTTCCTTATATCAATTATTGCTGCCTTATTTGGGGGACAGGATATGTTCATCATACTAAAAAACTATTAATTCTGCAAAAGAGAGCAATGCGAATCATAGAAGGCATTTTCCTCCTCAAAGTGCCAATCCAGTTTTCAAAAAATATAATTGTCTAAAAGTTCAAGATATTGGCAAACTACAAATGATGCTCATAATGCATAAGCATGTATGCAACCAGTTACCTCACCCAATACAAAATATGTTCAATATACACATTGAAATTTGTCACTCTACAAGACAAACCAAACATTTTCAAAGTATTTTTTCAACAAAGAATTATAGACTTTTCACCATAACATGCCTCGGTCCCAAACTATGGAATGATGTTATATGTAGAAGCATTGGCCCTAACGAGGTACCACAATCTAAGTATGTGATGAAAAAATAATAAAAAATCACTTAATTTCACAATATTAGTAACACATAATGTTGTTATGAGTAATGGGTTGTAATTAAATGGTTATTGTATCTGGTTGTTATGGGTAACATTGTGTTGCTCAGTTGTGCTGTGTGTATGTCCATGACATGCATATGTGTATATGTGTGTGTGTGTGTGTGTGTGTGTGTGTGTGTGTGTGTGTGTGTGTGCGTGTGTGTGTGTGCGTGTGCGTGTGCGTGTGCGTGTGCGTGTGCGTGTGCGTGTGCGTGTGCGTGTGCGTGTGCGTGTGCGTGTGCGTGTGCGCGTGCGCGTGCGCGCGTGCGTGCTGTGCGTGTGCGTGCGTGCGTGTGTATGTGTATGTGTATGTGTATGTGTATGTGTATGTGTATGTGTGATGTGAGAGACGATGTCTGATTGAAGAGTGCGAGCGTCGTCTTCGCAGCGGACCGAATTATACAGCTTTACATCGTCAGCGTACATTATGCACCCACTTTTGCTGTGGAGTGGGATGTCCGCAGTGAAACAGATCAACACTGCAGATGCATTGAGCCGTGCCGCGGCAGGTGAGGGTGTAGTATATGTGCCGGCAGAGAGCGTCTGTCTATCAGATCTGGCCGTGCCGCAGCATATATGTATCTGTGAGATATGTGAGAAAAAAAAGTATCACATATGTATGCATATGCATGTGCATGCATAGTTGATGGTATCATGCATATATACATATATAGTCTAACAAGTTAGTTAAATGTGTTTGCTTTTCATGAGCCTCATAAGTAGGTCATAGGTAGGGCCACCCATTCAATGGCGCTGGCTTTCACCCATTCAATGGCGCTGGCTTCGTGGTTCCTACTCGGCAACAAGCTATGCTTAGTTGAGTGGGGTCCATGAGGCACCAGCAAGAAACGCTTCAAATTGACCAGACTTTGTCCTCCGCCCTGTATGACTGATATCCCCTTTACTAACACAGTGAATGAATCCATCCTCATCCTGTCCTGGATGAGGATCAGAATGAATGAATGCATCCTCATTCTGTCCTGGATGAGGATGAGTGAGGATGATATCCTGGGACGTAGTTGGGGGGGGGGGGGGGGGCAGTCATTTGCTGTTTTCAACAATGACTACTTTTCGCCTTCTTCTATATCACCACATCTAACACCCAAACTACCTCTCTTCATATGCTTTTTTATGTTTGTTTTCATTTCTTAGCTGGGAGTGCCGCGACATTTTTTCTTTTGTTCTCTGGTGTTAACTTAAGGTGTCGTGCGTCGTTGGGATCGAGGGCGGGGGCACTCCTGGTCACCTAATAATGGGTGGCGGTTAGAGAGAGAGAGAGAAAAAAAAAAATCGAAAGAGCGGCTCAAAATAAAGGTAGGGTTTCCTCGGAATCCCGATTAAGATCACCCAAGGTCACCCATCGAGGTTAAACTATCAAAATCAATCAAAATCGACCTTACGTACCTTTTTACGGACAAACGGTGCTTTGCACGTTTTTTTAATGGCACCATTCGAAAAAGCGACTGAAAATGAAGGTAGGGTTTTCCTCGGAATTTCGATTTAGGTCACCTAAGGTCACCCATCAAGGTCAAACTATCAAAATCAATCAAACTCGACCTTATGTACCGTTTTACGGACAAACGGTGCTTTGCACGTTTTTTAAATGGCACCTTTCGAAAGAGCGCATCAAAATGAAGGTGGGGTTTTCCTCGGAATTTCTATTTAGGTCACCCAAGGTCACCCATCGAGGTCGTAAGGTTGATTTTGGTTGATTTTGATAGTTTGACCTTGATGGGTGACCTTGGGTGATCTAAATCGAAATTCTGAGGAAAACCCTACCTTTATTTTGAGACGCTCTTTCGAATGGTGCCATTTAAAAACGTGCAAAGCACCGTTTGTCCGTAAAAAGGTACATAAGGTCGATGTTGGTTGATTTGGATAGTTTGACCTTGATGGGTGACCTTGGGTGACCTTAATCGAAATTCCGAGGAAAACCCCACCTTAATTTTGAGGCGCTCTTTCCAATGGTGCCATTTAAAAAAACGTGCAAAGCACCGTTTGTCCGTAAAAGGGTGCATAAGGTCGATTTTGATTGATTTTGAGAGTTTGACCTTGATGCACCACCTTGGGTGACATAAATAGAAATTCTGAGGAAACCCCACCTTCATTTTGAGCCGCTCTTTCGAATGGTAGCCATTGATAGGCTGCATGGTGTACCGTTTATCCGTAAAAAGTTACATAAGGTCGATTTTGATTTATTTTAATAGTTTGACCTTGATGGGTGACCTTGGGTGAACTAAATCGAAATTCCAAGGAAAATCCCACCTTTATTTTGAGGCGCTCTTTCGAATGGTGCCATTAAAAAAACGTGCAATGCACCGTTTGTCCGTAAAAAGGTACACAATGTCGTTATGGGGCTACCCTACCCCCCCCCCCCCCTCCCCCCAGTGACTCGCGGGTTAATGCATGCGATCGTAAATCAGCGTCATTTGCGATTATTAGGCAAATCGCCTTGGTGCTAACGTGTAAGAAGTCAATCACCCTAAAAAGCTGATCCCATTTCGTGTACAAATAAGCAATCCACAGTTGAATCCATTATGGATTCGATTTGGTTGTTTTGTTAGGGTAGAAGGGTAGAATCGCTTCGGTCCGCTCGGGTCATTGTGCACGTGCACTGTGCCTGCATGAGATGAAGGAGAAAGGAAAAAGTGGAGCGAATGACTGGCCAAATAGCCTTCTATGTGTGGACTTACAATGCATTGCCTTCACCCGTAGGGCGAAGCTGCGGTAAGGTTCAAGCCACGAAGGTATGGCCATTGCCCATTAGTGCCAGGAAAGCTATAGTCATCAGTCGTCAGATGCCCGGCGGCGGCCGGCGGCCACAAGTCCCGGGCTAGCGTGGGCGTAACAGGGGAGCAGCGACCCGTAATCGGCACAACGAAAGGGATATTAACCATTAGAAATCCTTTATCATAGAAAACAATGGTTCTCGAGGAAATCTGCGTTCGGTCGGCTACCTAATATGATAGATAGCCTTCCCTAGAAAGAAATAATATGGCAATAAATAACGTTTGTGAAGTTTGGAAGCAAATTGTTATCAAAGCAAATATGGCTGAATATTACCCCAGCATTGCACTGCATGACCGAAGCAATTGTCCTGTGCGCTACAAAGAATCCGTCATACGCGCATACGTGAATCGAGCAATCCAATACTGTTCGTCCTGGGAACTGGTTAATCAATAAATAAGGCGTGTTAAACAGATGCTGACGAATAATGGCTATCCCAGTAGCATGATCCCAGATAACATCACTAAGAAAATGGTAACAAAGCACTGGAGGAAAGGGGAAGAGAATGATCAAGATACTTCGGGGACAACACACCAGCTTTATTACAGAAACCAGATGTCACCAGCCAACAAAGCAGACGAGAGCGCACTTAGAACGAACATTCACCGCCACTGTAAACCAACACAACCAAACGGTATAGAATAGATCTCAGAGTCTACTACACTTCACCCAAGACAGCCTCGCTCATCATGGCCAACAACTTAAAGGAAATAGTTCACCTTCAACATGGGATTTTGAACTGAAATAGTAGTTTTGTAGCCCGTGTTGAGAAACCCTTATCTGCAACTTGTATTGGCTGAAAAGACTCTCCAGCCGAAGATATTTGACTTTTTGGCGAAGGAATGCGGCGCATATATGATATACCGTACCGTCTGAGAGTGCCAGCACTGGTCTGAGCATGCGCAGACCAATAACGCACACCATAACATGAATAATTTACGACCTTCTGTCCTGAATTGGCGCGATGTAGGACCATTTTTGAAAAAAAAGAAACTGTGTTAAAAAATAGAATAAAATCGTGTTCTGAAAAATTTCCGAAGGTGAACTATTTCCTTTAACAAGAGACAAGGCACCACTGTCCCAAACCAACGTTGTGTACTAGTTTAAATGCAACAAGGAGGGCTGCACAATGCACACTGCAGCCTGGTAGCATGTACGCTGGGAAGACAGTCGACTCACTGGACCACCGTCTGCAGGGCCATAAGTACAAGGGAGCGCCACACCAACATACCGACGAGCACCACACCGAACCACTGACGAAGAAACTACTTGAACAGTGCACCACTGTCCTCTGCTCAGCAAGAGACCGAAAACGTTTGGGTGCGCTGGCAGGAGTCCACATAAAGCACAAGAATCCGGATATCAACACGCGCAGTGGAGCCACTAACTATATGCCACTACACTAACACGCAGCCACTAACACTATATGCACTATAACTATATGCCACTAACACGCAGTGGAGGGGAGGCACTTTAGTGCCCCCCCCTAAGATCTCCGAAAGTATGAAAGATAGAACGATCAAACTTACAGAGTATGTAGGTGCTTTGATAATCTACATTTTCACAAATTTGCGTGACCTTCAGTCAATATCTTCAAGGTCAAACGAGGTCACGAAAGTCAAATCTGGCCAAATGTCACAATTTTGGGAATTTGACCTCTATGACGTCACAGATCACCAGCAATGTTGTTTCCGGGGATGAACATTGACATTGTCTACCGAATAGCGTTTGAATCATCCCGATCTCATCGTTGGTTCCGAAGAAATCGCTTTGCCGACCTCGATTCTGGCCTCCATCTTGGAATGCAAATCCATATAACTAAAAAATTATCGACATATTTTGATTTTGTTTACGTCAAACGATCCCATATTGAGTTGGAGTCAATGTCGCGTAAACAAAACCACCCTGCTCCGCTTCGTTTTTTGAGCTATTCACGAAAAACATGTGTGGGGGGCACAAAAGTGCCCCCTCCCCCTCCACTGCGCGTGTTAATCGCCAGTATAAATTGTAAGTGTATCTTAGTTTATTTGATGGCCCGAGACTAATGTAGGTTAGTGAGTTTTTCCTGTAATGGAAGTAAAGTCGGCTGATTATCTCGTAAAAATGTCGCATGCTTTTTGACTCTTGTGTGTCATTTAAACTTTTAAAATCGATTAAAATTAGCGATACCTATTTGTACTCTTGTTGTGTATGTTGTGTAACTTGTCCCTATTAGTTGAGAAATGGTGACCTAGGATGTATACTATGCTTATTTATGTTGCGCCAATGTAGTCATGTAATTTTGTAACTTCTTGCAACAACGTTTTCGCTGAAGGTGATATAGAGAATATATCGAAACCGGACCGAATATGATCTTAACTAGAGTTATCTTAATTGTTGTCACCATGAATTCGATTCTGAGTAGAGTGTCTGCAGAAGAAAAGAGAAGTATCCGAAACCTAGAGGCCAAAGGGAAAGCTTTAATTAGAGCCAATGCTGCGGTAATATTCAACCAGATTTGCTTTGATAATAAATAACGTGGCAACGTGGTGTACGATCCTATTCAGTTGAGGGGGCTTCAGCCCCCCCCCCCTCCCCCAACTTGGACGAGGAAGTGGGTCAAATCCGGGGAGAAATCTGTATTTTTTGTGGATTTTGATGGTACTTTAAGCGATTTTTCCCAGCTCAGCCCCCACAACTTTTCTGGAGAAGCTCACCACCGCGTGGCAATAAATAATACAAAATATTCTGACACCCTTTCCCCGAAACGGACTATTCATCAAGGAACCGCAGTCCTGGCGTGCGACACAGTTACTCGGCCAGTCCCTGAATAGAAACGGCTCAGGAGCTGTGACCGCCGTAAATTGCAGCTGGGTGCGGCGGCCGCGCCCGGGGCGCCCCTGGCGGCGGTCGGCGGAACTGCAGCGGCTGCGGCCCGGGCAGATGGCTTCTGGACGCACCGCCGGGGTCGCTCCGTACCGGCGGCAGCCCGGTGAAAGCGAGGCTGTCCAGACTGCAGTGGCCGCCGTGCGCCGCCGTCGAGTCATTCGCAGCCTGGCAGCCTGGCCGCAGACACCTCTGAGCCGCGCGCTCGTACACGGTGCCGTGAGAGAAGGGAGCACAGTGTGAGAGACGTGTGTGATACGCTTTTATCGAAACGTCCCAGAACACAGTGGCGCCTGCCGCCACTAGAAACGCAGCAGGGATGGCAGCGCGGTAAGTTCAAATGAGAGCTGCGATCACCGTGTTCAGATGTGCTAATAAGTGATAGTTTGTATTGACATTTTTTCCTGACGAGGATTTGATGTGGCATAGTGAGGGCATTACGTATGTGTTTGATGCACTCCGCTGGGCCTCACATGCCCGACGGGAAACTTCCATTGCCAAATATCACTTTCATTTGCAACGAGCTGACATTGAACTCGGATGTTTTATCCGAGCAATTCCGTAGGCACGTCACTCACCAACTCATCTAAAGAATGCGGCTTCACAATCGGTGTATTCAGTAAGCGCTAAAAGGCACGCTTGCATGCCGCTGTATCGCTAATTTCGCTCTCCTCGCGGAGGCCCTTCCTAAAATAGCAGGCAGACTCATTCTCGTGAAATGGATCAAAACTCGGATCTGCCTAATGCAGCTATATTTAAGCTTTATATTCGTTCGATAATTCACGAGCTGAGGCCTGGCTTTTCTTGAGACTTACGTTTGTGAAGCACAAGTAGCCTCCAAATCATCAGCAATCTTTATATCTAAACATAATAAATGTGTATTCAGAGCGGCGAGCGGTGATCGGGCATCATTGACCATTGAGCTTACGTTGTGAAACGACTTGACTGTTTGATTTTACTGCTGCTGCATTTGAATAAAGCCACAAACAGCAAAAACAGGAACATAAATTTGCTAAGAAAAAAATACTCCGGATTTTCAGTTGAAAGCGGAAGAACTTGAACGCTCTCACCCGAAAACCGTGAAAGCACTTAAAGCCCCAGGAGCTGTGCTACCATACCGCTGAATGTGGCGGCTGAAGTTAGGTAATAGCCATTGCCACAGGTCCGATAATGGGTGCATTCGGTTGTGCTTACTGGGAGGCAAGGCAGGAGTATTTACTAAATCAATACGTCTTGTGAACCACACGGTGCGTTCTCCCACCCAGCGCAGCACCAACAGGGCAATTTAACACCCTCATGCTTCAGATTTCGACGAAAATTGGTACCGAGGGTTATCTGGTGCGTGGAATTCGCCTGGCGCAATTTCAGGTCTATCTGACCTACAGGTCAATCTACACAAAATAACATCATATTGTATATTTTCCGGCTACAAAATCCGCTAATTACAATGCAAAACTCATACAACAGTAGGTGAATTAACCTCAAGACCTATGACAAAGATACCAGACAATAATAACATAATTCACAAATGGTAATGAAGCGCCCATTCAAAAGACACCAGGTTCTGCCTACCTAAGCCCACAGACCTGTCCACAGACTCCCGCACACCTGAAGACACCAGGTTCTGCCTACCTAAGCCCACAGGTGTCCACAGACTCCCGCACACTTGTGAATGATTGAACATTTCTCTAGGACTCTCTAGAGATCTTCATGGATCGGATTCATCCATGGGTAACTATATGGAAACCATATGGATTTGATAAAGACCAATATCTGACCAACTTTAAAGATATGCAATGGATATGGAAAAGGCTGAATGTATATGGATCAGGTTGGATTAGAAGACGGAAATTAGCCCCTAGTTTTACTTAACTACCCGCAAGACTCTTCCATTGTCTCTGGACAGCTCAATGATACCAATGTCACGTAAAGTCCTAAAAACGCCTCAGGCTATATCTTGTGACTTGTAGATCACACATACCTGAAATTGAGCCAGGCGAATTCCACTTACCAGATAAGCCCCGGTACCGATTGCCGCCGTCGAAATCAGAATGACAATTAATGCATTAGCGTTGTATGGAAGTCGGTACAAAACCGCTTCGGTTCTATCAGGTATCACGATGGCAAAATGATGAAAAGGGCGATCGTCTATACCACTGGAAGGCTATTTGGGTGATTGTACCACGAAATATTATTTTCTTGGTGGAAAGAAAACGTACCAACCTTTATTATCTGCGGAATAAAAGTTGGTGAACGGAAATAACACAAGTGAGACGGTGACCTTTGACCTAGGTCACGATGTCACTTTTTACAAGTTGATCTAGGTCAATTTTCTTTTATATTTGTGTTGTACGAATCATCGTGATTGTAAAAATATATAACTTGATAAAGTTTTGCGCATTTTTATTGGAGCTATGGCACTCAAAAGATGTCAATGTCACGTCAAGTCCTAAAAACGTCTCGAGCTATATATTGTGACCTGTAGGTTACACAGACCTGCAATTGCGCCAAGCGAATTCCACGCACCAGATAACCCCGGGTACCAATTTTCGTCGAAATCTGAGACATGAGGCTGCAAGTGGTGCTGCGCTGGGTGGGAGAACACACCAGCTGTGGTTCTCACTCCTGCTGCTATCCTCTCGCTGGTGAGAGGGGATTTATTCTGGAGGATTCTTCTGGAAAATAGTCGCGAAATCGGTGTGAAAGGGCACACTTACTGTGTGAACCCTGCCACTATTACTGAATACACTATCATATTGCAGTGTTTCTGTGAAACTAGAGCAGAACCATTGACAGTGAGAGCACATTAGCAAGGCTGCGAGATCTGCAATCAACATAGCCGCGTGTCGTGCCACTGGGAGTCCATACGGCAGGAGCTGCCTCTCGGAGCTGCTCAGTCTCCAAGTCACTTCAATCAGGGTAGCTCGTGAGCTGTCGGCCTGTACTGCTCCTGACACGGGTTAGCTCGTGAGCTGTCGGCCTGTGCCGCTCCTGACACAGGTTAACGCATGAGCTGTAGGCCAGTGCCGCTCCTGACACGGGTTAGCTCATGAGATGTAGGCCAGTGCCGCTCCTGACACGGGTTAGCTCATGAGATGTAGGCCAGTGCCGCTCCTGACACGGGTTAGCTCGTGAGCTGTCGGCCTGTACTGCTCCTGACACGGGTTAGCTCGTGAGCTCTCGGCCTGTGCCGCTCCTGACACGGGTTAACGCATGAGCTGTAGGCCAGTGCCGATCCTGACACGGGTTAGCTTGTGAGCTGTCGGCCTGTACTGCTCCTGACACGGGTTAGCTCATGAGCTACTGACCACTGACCAGTGCTGCTCCTAGCACGGGTTGGCTCGTTAACTACCGACCAGTCTCGCTCCTGACGCGGGCTAGCTCGTGAGCCAGGTAGGCGCCCCAGTGGAGATCTGGGTAACATCGTGACTGACCTCTGCTCGTCGTTTTGCATCAGCGGCTGATGTATCCGAGTCTGAGGCCGGCGGGGGCCTCCTTCATCGGACTGCCCCGCCGTCAGCCTCCTTCATCGAACTGCCCTGCCGTCAGCCTCCTTCATCGGATTGCCCCCGCCGTCAGCCTCCTTCATCGGATTGCCCCCGCCGTCAGCCTCCTTCATCGGATTGCCCCCGCCGTCAGCCTCCTTCATGGGCGGAGAATGCGGTATGGCAGGTATTGCCATGGCCACACCATCTTAAAAGTTGGTGTGGCAGTGCCACACCAACTTCCTGACTTGATTTTTACTTTTAAATGTGACATTTTATGAGTTATTGGTAAAAAATGTAAAAAATAGCCTAATGCAAGCCTGGCAACTAAGTTTATCAAACAATTAAACACACATTGTTATAGGTAAAATGTATATTGACGCCTTAAGGTAAGTACTTATTTTAAAATTGCAATTCAATATTGGGAGTTAGTCTTGCACACTAAAAATGGAACAAGTAACTTAATACAAGCCTGGCAAAACAATATCAAGCAACAAAGCACATGACGACAAAAGGATTTCCTAAATACAGAAATAGATCACAGAACATAACAAATGAATTAAAAATGCACAGCTAGTAACAAAATGTATCTACCATCCCAACAATAATATCAGTTTCACTCAAGAAGCCTTCAAACTCATACTCATATACCAAGGTATCAATTTATATTAGGCACAAAGTATTTCCCAAAGCCTCAAATTGATAAATAAAACAATCATATGCAAGCAAAGCACTACATAAATATCCCCTAAGTTCATAAGTTACCCATAAATTTTACAATAATATATACATTTTGACATCTAATATAAAATAATGCACATTTGTGTGCATCTTAGTCCCTCCAATCTTAGATGTAGTGGTTTACACGTACCAATAGCAATGCAATATTTCGTCTTCCTTGCGCCAAGAGAAGTGCATTCTAATACTATCAAGTACTATAGAAATAGTTTTTTTGGAGAAAACAAAGGCGAGAATTTGTGCGGGGAATAAAGGAAAACGGAAAAATAATCAAGTTTCTCATTCCAAAGTGTTTCCAAAGTAAAAACTATTATATGACCGTGGTAAAAACCAAGGTTCTATAACCAGGTAAGGACACGAGCCATTTGACCTTGAACTCGGAGGACCGCCGTATGACGTCACTGCCGGCAGCCGGCTGGAAGCCAGCAGCCGCCGGCCCACTGGCGGATCCAGGGGGGGGGGGGGGGGGGGGGGCATCAGGGGCAAATCCTCCCCCCCACACACACACAGGAATCTAGGAGGGGCATTAAATACAAGTATGCCCCCCCCCCGCGCGTTCCCAATGTATCGTACAATCGTAAAAATTGTCTTTGCAGCAGTCAAAATCCAGCTATACACAGTCAAAAACCGGAAAATTTCGCACCGCTTCGCGGCATGACACAACTTTCGCAATTGCTTATGCAAATTTGAAAAATGGGAAAGTGAATAATTCCATTAAGTGTTTGACAGAGGCTCTACTTGGCGGTCATTGCTGGCACTGGTGGATTCAGGGGGGAGGCATCGGGCAAATGCCCCCCCCCCCTCCCACAGGAATCTGGGAGGGGCATTACATACCAGTATACCCCCCCCCTCCCCCTCGCGCGTTCCCTGCACTGAATGTGAAAAACAATGAAAACAAACAATGAAACTTCATGAAAACGGAAGTTTTTTCTCGAGTGATTGCATTGGAAGTTTGTATGTATCCCTTTCTTTCAATGATAGACAAAACAACGCACCTGATGCAATTCAAGCAAAAATTCACTTAACCCTTAACACGCTTACCCGGTGACACTTAACCCGCGCCCCGCTGGTGGGTGGGTGGGGGGGGGGGGGGCAGAATCTGCCCTCCCTCCCGGATTTTCTCAATAACTTGAAAACTATGATAGATATCAACGTTAAACTTTCAGTACCTCGTGCTGCATCCATTCTACGTCTTTGCAACAAATTCCAATGACATTTATGCAGTTTTTGTGGGAGATAATGACGTTATAATGACGTCATGCCATGCCATTTTTTGTGGAAAAACGATAAATGTTTGAACAATCGTAGAAAATAGAGGTTTGTAGAAAATTGCAAAACAAAAATGTAAAAAGAAAATAAATGACATTCTCTTCAAAATGGTTATCTCTGATTTTCAAAATTATGTGTTTTTGACCCCAAAAATGAAAATGAATATTTTTTTCCGGAAAAAAATTAACATGATACATTTTTGCAAATTTGAAGTGAATTTCTTAAGCTCGAATACCAAAATAATGTGACTTGCCCAAATCCGCAGATAAAAAAAATGAGGGTACCTTTTTGCCACAAAAAGATGCCCCCCTTCCCTCCCCCACGGAGAGAGGCTGGATCCGCCAGTGCGCCGGCCACACCAACTTTTGAAACGATTCTCCACCCATGGCCTCCTTCATCGGATTGACCCCGCCGTCAGCCTCCTTCATCGGATTGGCCGCTCGTCATCGAGAAAAGGAGCTCGATGAATGTTGGCGTTTTGGCCTCAGATGAGAAACGCTTGCCGTTTGCCGCTGTAACACGCTGACTATCAGAGCACATGTTACTACGAGGAAACATGTTACGAAATCTGCAAACATCTGTGGCATTGCGCTGTTGCAGTTTCGCACTCCAGTGATTCACTTTTTCATTGTCGAGAAAACGGTAGCTGGAGCAGTCACTCCTGGTTGTTCTCAGCTGGAAATAACACCCAGGGAGGGCGTTACGTAACAGACATTGCGGGATGGCCATTAATGGCTCTGTACAGCTGACGCTCATGGTTCAATTTTAACCACGCAAGCGTAACAAACAGAAGATACGACCCCGCACATTAGTATTAGGTGCACGTTCATAAACGGACGCTCAGCAGGGACGGTAGATGGAGGTGCTTTCACTTGGTGAATGTTGACGAGTGATTCTTCTTCTAATGAATGGGTTGAGTGTGTGGGGCGGTCTGCTTTGTGCGACCCACTATGAAGTGGTTTCCCTGTTAGTTGTTACGGACATTACGGCCTCATTATTTGGTCTAATTGGTGACAAAAGCCGCTCTAGGTGAGTGGCAATGGACGCGAATTTTTAGTTTAAATGTTTCTATGAACACTCCTAGCTCCTCCCACACAATAATA
Source organism: Chirona hameri (assembly GCA_036785665.1). Taxonomy (NCBI): domain Eukaryota; kingdom Metazoa; phylum Arthropoda; class Thecostraca; order Balanomorpha; family Balanidae; genus Chirona; species Chirona hameri. The sequence goes on along the minus strand of JAXIVJ010000102.1, from coordinate 375,031 downwards.
GTAAAACACCACTTACGGTCGAATGCAGATACATGAAACATAATGTGAATGTCTCTCTAGACGAGCTATAATTGATGTTTTGGCTGTCAAATGTCAAATGTTATTGTACGGTTCACTGCACAAGACACTTGACGCTGCACAAGACGCTGTCTTGGCACTGAGCGAGTCATCATCTTCCCGGGAAAAGCGGCGCTGACAAGGTCGGCGCCGCGCGCGGCACTGGCAGAGAGCCGTTACTGCAGTGGTGCGTGTGAGGTAGACATGCAGCTGTGGAGGAGGAGGGGGCGGCACCGCAGCTGGGCCGCAGCTCGGGACAGGTAGACGTGCAGCTGTGGAGGAGGGGGGGGGGGGGGGGAGGCGGCACCGCAGCTGGGCCGCAGCTCGGGACAGGTAAACGTGCAGCTGTGGAGGAGGAGGGGGCGGCACCGCAGCTGGGCCGCAGCTCGGGACAGGTAGACGTGCAGCTGTGGAGGAGGAGGGGGGGGGGGGGGGGGGAGGCGGCACCGCAGCTGGGCCGCAGCTCGGGACAGGTAGACGTGCAGCTGTGGAGGAGGAGGGGGCGGCACCGCAGCTGGGCCGCAGCTCGGGACAGGTAAACGTGCAGCTGTGGAGGAGTAGGGGGCGGTACCGCAGTGGGAGTGGGACCTTCCTCCTCCACCGTCGATCTGAGCCGCAACGGGGAGAAGAAGTCTAACGAAAATCAGTCTGTCGTCTCTCAAAATCAGCAGCAGTTGTTGAAATCGCTAAGTCAAGACTTATGCTAAGCTTTTAAGAGCTGCGCCTTTGGGCTCTTGAGAGACATTCCTTGGCAAGCCCGAAGCTTACTTGGGATTGTTTTGGAAAGTCATCAGTCTTCCCACCTATATATCTGTCGCCCTGTCACTGATAAAACAATGCAAAAAGCTAATTTAGCCTCAGCTCAATGTCAACGCTCTCGCAGAATCAAAGTATTCGACCAACTTTTGTACTAACGAATTATAATTTCTAACCTGATAACCTCGTTGGCGATTGTAAAGGCGAATTCGCCGCATTCCTTCCCCATTGATTCGCCACAACCAAATATATCCGTGAAGTAACTAATGCATGATACCTTATATGTATCTACCTAGAAACACTTCTAGCTTAGTGGATAATCGGCCCATCACTCATGTAGTTAATTTGACAAATTCATGAGACCTTCAAGTTACAAGACCGTGTAGATGCGATTTGTGACATAAGAAACCAATTACTTCATATGCATGTGGCAGGGAACGGGCCTGCTATTTGATTATTCATTTTATACTTCATTATTCGTATTATTAGTCGTCTGCCTTGGGCCTTAGCAGCAGTGTATAATTATATTTCAGCAGCCGCGGGCTTCCAACGTTAGGTATAAGTTCATATGCACGTTATGTAATTTAATGTTAACGAACTCAGCATTAGCGTTGGTCAATCCGGTTTGCAAGAAAAAACGCTAATGCTAAACCAGAAAACTATATGTAATACGTCATAGCTCGTTTTTTCCTGACTGGGTGACTTATCTGTTAGAACTAAATTACTTGTTTTTTATCAAAAATGGGTGCTTCTTACCTATATTGCCGCTTATGCACAGCAGTAGGCGTCTATGTCAGCATAAAAGATCCGAAGTCACCGTGCATCTCGCATGCTGCAAGATCATATATCGGCAAAGTGCAAGGAAGAATACATGCACTATCATGGTAGCTGATCATTAGGCGTTATTGTGTCCGCTTCGTTTAATAATTATAATAACATCCTGTGCCGCAGTGCGTAAGTGCAATACGGCGCAGCCTATATCATCTAGGCTTTTATTTTATAAAGCACCCGATGAATACATTTCTAAAGCATTGACAGATATTATAATACAAAAATATAAATAGATACCGTAATGTGGCTTCTACCTTCTCACTGTCAGGTAACCAATTGCTCATAAGACCGTACAGTCACCCGTCACCAGATTCATCCGGCAGCGTGTTGGAAAGTCATCAAACTGGTGCACCCACCACGAGTCGCACCCTGCCCTCCGCCGACGCAGTGCACTTACCACGAGTCACACCCCGCCCCGCCCTCCGCCGACGCGGCGCCTCCCGCCCTTCGGCCGAGAGCAGTGGGTACTGGGTATATGGCCTCCTGAACGTGACCGGTGGATACCAGGCGCACCTTTAAAAAGTAAATGAATCTTGTGTGTAACGATCATCAGGGACCACGGCTGAACGAAACGAAATGTCAAACTGGGTAACACATAGAAAAACCTTGTCTAGAATGTTCAATAAAAATGTCCTCACATTTGTGACATGCATGTAACACACAGTGAAGCCTACTGGCCCACACAAGTTATGTTATGAGGAGTTTCAGACGAAAAGAGCTGCGTGCTGTTTTCACGGCATGAATTAAAAAGCTTTCTATCAAGCTTCCGATATTTTGTAGCGAGTTTCTCTCCCGTGACCGCTCCGACCTCGTAGGTGTTTCAACCTTTCGACTCCAGTAGGAGTGACGTTCTGCTTCACACGTGCCCTCTCCACCATCACTTACCGCCAGTTGTGCAGAGATAACGGGCTGTCAGCCTCTCTTAGTCAGGCACCAGAGCGGCACGGGCCGGTAGAAGCTCTCTCCACCATCACTTACCGCCAGTTGTGCAGAGATAACGGGCTGGTAGAGATAACGGGCTGTCAGCCTCTCTTAGTCAGGCACCAGAGCGGCACGGGCCGGTAGAAGCCTCTCAGTCAGGCACCAGAGCGGCACCGCCCGGTAGAAGCCTCTTAGTCAGGCACGGGCCGGTAGAAGCCTCTTAGTCAGGCACCAGAGCGGCACGGGCGTTATCCGCCCGTCTGCAGCAGTCTTCCCTAAAACGACAGGTTAATCTGAGGCTTAGCAACGAAGGGCCGATGCGGACGTTTATAAGCCAGATGGAAAAAGTAGCCGTGTTTCCGCCTGTTTTCGGCTTTTGTTTCACCAGCCCTGTATTACGCTCTATCGTGTTTTGCAGAATAATACTGCCTATGCTATGACGCTCTTAGTCAAAACTTCTTGGATAAATCTACCACTTACTGACTCTAATCTTCAAAATATTGAAGGGTCTTTAAAAGTTAAATTTGCTGCGCAATAACATCCACGACTATGAGTGTTCAAGGCTGTTTTCCATGCTAAATATTTTCTGATTACTCCTCGTCTCTAACGTTCCCCTTCAAAGCATTTTCATTGATGTCATTGTTACTGTGATGTGCTTTTATAGCACAGTTGCGGATGTCTTAGATGAATGGGGTCGTTGGGCGCATACTGTGGTTTAGTGAGCCGGCTGCTGCTGCAGTGTGCACTAGTGGTGTCAATCGGTTACCGAAATTTTGGTAACCGAAAACATGTTGTGACCGATTTGCTAATCGGTCGGTCAGGCTTATAAACTTTTGGACACTTTTCGGTCAGCCTAATGTTAAACAATTCACTTTTTGACACACCTTTACACATTATATCCAGCAAATTTGCTCCGACTTCAATCAATTAATGTAAATACTAAATAGCACACATCAGTATTATATCAAGATTGAAGATATTGCTCACAAGAGGAAGTGAGGTCCTTAAAAATAAGCATTGTATACCATCTTAAGTAGCAAGCACAAACCAGTAACCAGTATGCCCCTCCAGCTTTGGCCAGATACAATTGATTTCTTCCTATGTACAGATATTTATGTAATATGTATTATGCTGCAAATTAATATGAAATGATTGAAGTAACATTTTTCCATTCTGTTTTTTAATGTGCTTTCGGTCTTGCTTGCAGCATCCACTACTTTGCTTTGTAAATGTATTTGGTTCCTTTTTTCACAATTATACTGTATTTTTGGAAACCGTACATGTGTGCTTTATGATGTTAAAAAACTATTTTTGACAGTGTGTTATCTACATAAATAAGTATAAAATTTTAAAATCGGTCAAATTTTGGACATTTTTGGCTTCAACCCAAATCGGTCGGTATTCGGTCAACCGAAATGCCTCCCATTCGGTATCGGTTTGGAATCGGTCAGAAAATGTGTGGAAAAAACATCACTAGTGTGCACCGTGTCGGTTCGAGGCGCACATACGTAGAGCGACCCCTGACACCAGCAGGTGTGTTAGAAGTGGGCATCGGTCGCTCGAGTCGTCTCTCTGTGAAGCCTTTGGAGCCGTTTGGAACCTGAGATGGTAATCGTGCCACCAGCACTTGTCTTCTGTCTTCTGCTGGAGACTATTCTCTCCTTTTAAAGACGGGCTCGAATGCTCTGTTTTTTCTTCACGTCTTCCTTGACGTCTTCCTTGGTAGACGTCAAGTTTAAATGGGCCCCGAGAGCTGTCTTTTGGCCGAAACTGAGGCACATGTGTTAGGTCGTCTTTCCACGTAATGATAAGGATTGACATTCGACAGTGGACACTTCAGCTTCCACCAGGAACTGAGAGTGTCACAGGTGTAATCTGACGTAGCCACATTTGGCCAAAACAGGAATTCAACGCGATTATTCTTCTCGATTATAAATTACGAGTCATCCTGTTAAGCATTTTTATCTACAGATGCCCTTCTTTCGCTGCCATATTGTTACGAATTGGAATGAACACTGGCTTGAACATGCCGCTCGGTGGTACGACGATCCGGAGCTTTAGCTTGTTATGTGTTTACCTAAAGAGCGATATTTTACTTCATTTGGAATGTCTCCACATGAGCGAGCATTCAAAGCGGTGACATTGGCGGTGTCCCCACGGATGTCACGTCCCCACGGATGTCACGTCCTGAAAAGGAGACACAGCGGTGTCCCCACGGATGCCACGTCCTGAAAAGGAGACAAAGCGGTGTCCCCACGGATGTCACGTCCTGAAAAGGAGACAAAGCGGTGTCCCCACGGATGTCACGTCCTGAAAAGGAGACAAAGCGGTGTCCCCACGGATGTCATGTCCTGAAAAGGAGACAAAGCGGTGTCCCCACGGATGTCACGTCCTGAAAAGGAGACAAAGCGGTGTCCCCACGGATGTCACGTCCTGAAAAGGAGACAAAGCGGTGTCCCCACGGATGTCACGTCTCGAAAAGGAGATGCTATTCATCATCGGTGATGACAACTATAACGGCATTTGCCCGTAGGGCACCACGAGCAAGCTTGCGGATTCGCTTTTTCTTGGCCGATATTAAAGGAAATAGTTCACCTTCGGAATTTTTTTCAGAACACGATTTTATTATATTTTTTTATAGTTTTTTAAACGGTCCTACATCGCGCCAATTCAGGACAGAAGGTTGTAAATTATTGATTTTATGGTGTGCGTTATTGGTCTGCGCATGCTCCGTGGCAGTGCTGGCACTTTCGGACGGTACGGTACATCATATATGCGCCGTATTCCTTCGCCAAAAAGTCAAATATCTTCGGCTGGAGAGTCTTTTCAGCCAAGAAAAGTTCCAGATAAGGATTTCTCAACACGGGCTACAAAACTGCTATTTCAGTTCAAAACCCATGTTGAAGGTGAACTATTTCCTTTAACCCGCGTCATTTTTTCTTGTTGTATTAATTGTAATGTATTAAAATCTTAGGGAAGGTGAAATGATGACGCTGACAAATCCTGTAACGTAGTGGAGCAGGGACGCTCAATGAGTGGCATGTGAGTAGCCTGTCACTCATTTGCCATGTGAGTGGCCTGGTATGGCAAGAGTGGCATGTGTGCCGCCCAGGAGTATCGGAGATTATTTATATTTCTTCTTCGGTTGTTCCTGACGGGACCAGAATAGCACCGCTAACGGTAACTGACTATGCCACAATTCAGGTTCAAGGATGAGGTCGCCCGACGTCTAAAAGCACCATTTTCGACCATTTCACTTAAAATAGAAGCCACTTTATCGTTCTTTTGTCCGCTCACTTCTACCATATCTGGACTGATCAGAGTGATCGCTAGCAAAGGTTTCCAGAGTTTACATAGCCTTGGGAGCTTGTTGAGGAGACTCGCAATTTAAACATCGAAGTCCTCAACTGCATAACTATCTATTTAGCGAGTCATGCTGTCCATACATTGACAGTTTTTTACACACCAGTTTAATAAGACTTGTATTTTATTGTTAACTTGTTCGGCTCTATGTGTATTCAGCGGGAGCAGTATGTAGAGCCGGAACAGCTGTATACACCTACAAACAATACATATGTCTGCAGTACACCTTTGGTACAACTGATGCTCAGCTCAACGTGTCAGTCACATCATGTCCATGATGTGACTGACATGTGTTAGTTTGCCGTCAGCGGGACAGCCTCTGCTGTGTTAGTTTGGCGTCAGACAGACAGCCTCTGCTGTGTTAGTTTGGCGTCAGTAGGGCAGCCTCTGCTGTGTTAGTTTGGCGTCAGACAGACAGCCTCTGCTGTGTTAGTTTGGCGTCAGACAGACAGCCTCTGCTGTGTTAGTTTGGCGTCAGACAGACAGCCTCTGCTGTGTTAGTTTGGCGTCAGACAGACGAACTCTGCTGTGTTAGTTTGCCGTAAGACAGACAGCCTCTGCTGTGTTAGTTTGCCGTCAGCGGGACAGCCTCTGCTGTGTTAGTTTGGCGTCAGACAGACAGCCTCTGCTGTGTTAGTTTGGCGTCAGACAGGCAGTCGCTGCTGTGTTAGTTTGCCGTCAGCGGGACAGCCTCTGCTGTGTTAGTTTGGCGTCAGACAGACAGCCTCTGCTGTGTTAGTTTGGCGTCAGACAGACAGCCTCTGCTGTGTTAGTTTGGCGTCAGACAGGCAGCCTCTGCTGTGTTAGTTTGCCGTCAGACAGGCAGCCCCTGCCGGTCTGGTGTTTTCTTAGCGCCTGCAGAGGGTCATGTCCGACCCGTACGCCGGCCATTTTACTGCCTGGTCTAATCTGTTTACTCTGACCAAGATGGGCGGCGGGCGCGCGGTGCCAAGGCCTTGTGCGCCTGTAGCAGTGTAGCGGCCGTCCGGAGAACAAAAGACGGGCGTGCGAGGCGCGGCTGACAGACGGCCCTCGAGACCCTTCTTTCTATCCGGCAGCAGTGCAGCCAACCGTGACCGGCGGGACACTGCTGCCCTACATCGGAACCCGCTGACCCGGCCACCGCCGCGCCAGACGGTCAGACGGCAGAGAGAGAGAGAGAGAGTCGAGAGTCACTGCTGTCAGATCAGTCGGTCTGGGCCGTGACGACGTCAGTCACCTGGATATCCTTCCAGATGGTCCGACTCACTGACCGGAGCAGCACTGAAAGGACCAATACCACTGAACGGACCAACACTGTCCGGACCAGCACTGACCGAACCAACACTGTCCAAACCAACACTGTCCTTACCAAAACTGACTGGACCAGCACTGCCCGGACCAAAACTGACCGGACCAGCACTGACCGGACCAGCACTGACTGGACCAACACTGACTGGACCAGCACTGACTGGACCAACACTGTCCGGACCAGCACTGACCTTACCAACACTGTCCAGACCAACACTGTCCTTACCAAAACTGGCCGGACCAACACTGACAGGACCATCACAGACCGGACCAACACTGACTGGACCAGCACTGACCGGACCAACACTGACTGGACCAGCACTGACCGGACCAACACTGACCGGACCAGCACTGACTGGACCAACACTGACCGGGCCGGACACAACTGTTTGTGCAAGATGTACCAGAAATGCACCTCTTCGTGGTTTGAAATCTGCGAGCTTCGCGGGATATCTTTATATGCGGTACTGCAGTTTCCAGCCCGATATCCTGGTATGATGTATTGAAGTCTCCAGGCCGCTATATGTGTCCAAACGTGAAGCTCTACATTACGCTCTCACATACTTCTAACTGGCGAAATGACAGCCCATTTTGCTGGGATAGCATTTGTTTGTACACCCCAAGCCTTTCAGGTAGAATACCTGCCTTGTTCGAATATTTCGCAGAGCACATTTTATTGCATGACCCCTGACCTCTACCACACGATCGCTCAGCTCCAGCTAAATGGCTTGGATTTAGTGGCGAAAGTTCGGTGAGCGTGCCCGGCAGAGTGGACACGGTCCAGCGGCTCCTGACGTCAGTTGACCTGTTTACGGCCACTGTCGCTAGCCGCACGTCATCCCTCTCAGTGGCAGGCAGCGAGTCTTAGGTATCGAGTACCAACATGACTCAGACTCAACCTGTCAGTGAGTCTTAGGTATCGAGTACCAACATGACTCAGACTCACCCTGTCAGTGAGTCTTAGGTATCGAGTACCAACATGACTCAGACTCAACCTGTCAGTGAGTCTTAGGTATCGAGTACCAACATGACTCAGACTCACCCTGTCAGCGAGTCTTAGGTATCGAGTACCAACATGACTCAGACTCACCCTGTCAGTGAGTCTTAGGTATCGAGTACCAACATGACTCAGACTCAACCTGTCAGTGAGTCTTAGGTATCGAGTACCAACATGACTCAGACTCACCCTGTCAGCGAGTCTTAGGTATCGAGTACCAACATGAATCAGACTCACCCTGTCAGCGAGTCTTAGGTATCGAGTACCAACATGACTCAGACTCAATCTGTCAGTGAGTCTTAGGTATCGAGTACCAACATGACTCAGACTCACCCTGTCAGCGAGTCTTAGGTATCGAGTACCAACATGACTCAGACTCACCCTGTCAGCGAGTCTTAGGTATCGAGTACCAACATGACTCAGACTCACCCTGTCAGCGAGTCTTAGGTATCGAGTACCAACATGACTCAAACTCACCCTGTCAGTGAGTCTTAGGTATCGAGTACCAACATGACTCAGACTCACCCTGTCAGCGAGTCTTAGGTATCGAGTACCAACATGACTCAGACTCACCCTGTCAGCGAGTCTTAGGTATCGAGTACCAACATGACTCAGACTCACCCTGTCAGTGAGTCTTAGGTATCGAGTACTAACATGACTCAGACTCGCCCTGTCAGAGATTGACTCTGAACCGCGGCGCCCCCGACGCGACTGAGCTATGAGCCGGCATTAATGATTGTCCAAGTGCCTCAGCTATGATTCCTGAGCTCGAAACAGTACGCTCTTTAAATGGTTCATTAAATAATGCAGAATAACCGAATTATTTCCGCACAATTATCTTCTAATAAACTGTGCTCAATTATAGAATAAGAGCATGCTACTAAACCAACCTTCAGCTAAGCATAACACCGTGATAAACATCATAGTTAGTACTTAGTGAGTTGACAACACGACAGGCAATTGCAGCTGCAGCATAACACGGATGGAGTATAACATACCTACATTCGGCAACATATTGCGTTGTCTGCTACACAATCGGTTGTGTTTAATTCACCAAAACAGAGCATGTAGTCTCTGGAGCGCATCCTGCCTTCGCAGTTCGTCGAGTGGCGTGAGATACTGGTATTAATTCATGGTAATTTGAGTGCCCATAGTGCATGGTACAGGGTAAGCTGCACCGTCAAATTAAGGTTGGTAAATGAATCCTTAAACGGAGGCCCTAAAAAGTGACTCAATATACCACCAACATGGGCATTAATGATGTAGAAGTTACGCTGTGTGCTGCAGCGATTTTGAGTGGCAATCACGCTTGCATGGTTTCATGACAATCATGGTTAAAGCTATAATTATGTAATTACTTATCCGGTAGGTACTTAACCAATTATGTTTCGCATTTGTATGTAGCATGCAATGAACCATTTTTCCAGGACTAGAGTAGTATTAAAGAAGTCTTGTTTAATTTGTAATGATGAATTAATTTGGTTGTATGGTGACAGAAACATTTTCACTATTTAGGTACCTACTCACCTATGACTATTACATATTATTACCGTTGGCAACAGAAACAGTTGCAGCTCGCAGTTGTGGAAATTCGTGTTAACAGTTTGAATGAGCCGTTAAAACGTCATCATTGACCATGCTCACCTGTGATAGGACGCTGATGGCGAATCAACATCAACATAGTGTGTACACGTGCGACGTTGATGGGTCACGTGATTCGTTAGCAATGGGGTGCTCTGCCTCCTTCCCACGTCTCCGGGGCAGGACCGGTCAGACGGGCAGTCACCAGTCACGTGACCCTCATACAGACGGGCAGTCACCAGTCACGTGACCCTCATACAGACGGCAGACCGGAGTCACGTGACCCTCATACAGACGGGCAGTCACCAGTCACGTGACCCTCATACAGACGGGCAGTCACCAGTCACGTGACCCTCATACAGACGGCAGACCGGAGTCACGTGACCCTTATACAGACGGGCAGTCACCAGTCACGTGACCCTCATACAGACGGGCAGTTACCAGTCACGTGACCCTCATACAGACGGTAGACCGGAGTCACGTGACCTTCATACCCGCCTGCCGACTCGGCACATGCCTGGGTCGGTCGCAGATGATCCAAGAGGACAGGGCTTCGGTCGCAGATGACCCAAGAGGACAGGGCTTCGGTCGCAAATGATCCAAGAGGACAGGGCTTCGGTCGCAGATGATCCAAGAGGACAGGGCTTCGGTCGCAGATGATCCAAGAGGACAGGGCTTCGGTCGCAGATGATCCAAGAGGACAGGGCTTCGGTCGCAGATGATCCAAGAGGACAGGGCTTCGGTCGCAGATGATCCAAGAGGACAGGGCTTCGGTCGCAGATGATCCAAGAGGACAGGGCTTCGGTCGCAGATGATCCAAGAGGACAGGGCTTCGGTCGCAGATGATCCAAGAGGACAGGGCTTCGGTCGCAGATGATCCCAGAGGACAGGGCTTCGGTCGCAGATGATCCCAGAGGACAGGGCTTCGGTCGCAGATGATCCCAGAGGACAGGGCTTCGGTCGCAGATGATCCAAGAGGACAGGGCTTCGGTCGCAGATGATCCAAGAGGACAGGGCTTCGGTCGCAGATGATCCAAGAGGACAGGGCTTCGGTCGCAGATGATCCAAGAGGACAGGGCTTCGGTCGCAGATGATCCAAGAGGACAGGGCTTCGGTCGCAGATGATCCAAGAGGACAGGGCTTCACTTTGAGAAACTATATGCTGGCCAGTATTCAAAGTCGATTCGCCACTGCGGATTACAACGCTGAGCCGTCGCGCACGGCGGGGAAAACCACCACCGATGAAGCAAACCACCACCGATGAAGCAGGGGAGGCTGGGCAAACCACCACCGATGAAGCAGGGGAGGCTGGGCAAACCACCACCGATGAAGCAAACCACCACCGATGAAGCAGAGGAGGCTGGGCAAACCACCACCGATGAAGCAAACCACCACCGATGAAGCAGGGGAGGCTGGGCAAACCACCACCGATGAAGCAGGGAAGGCTGGGAAAACCACCACCGATGAAGCAGGGGAGGCGGGGCAAACCACCACCGATGAAGCAAACCACCACCGATGAAGCAGGGGAGGCTGGGCAAACCACCACCGATGAAGCAGGGGAGGCTGGGCAAACCACCACCGATGAAGCAAACCGCCACCGATGAAGCAGGGGAGGCTGGGCAAACCACCACCGATGAAGCAGGGGAGGCTGGGCAAACCACCACCGATGAAGCAGGGGAGGCTGGGCAAACCACCACCGATGAAGCAAACCACCACCGATGAAGCAGAGGAGGCTGGGCAAACCACCACCGATGAAGCAAACCACCACCGATGAAGCAGGGGAGGCTGGGCAAACCACCACCGATGAAGCAGGGAAGGCTGGGAAAACCACCACCGATGAAGCAGGGGAGGCGGGGCAAACCACCACCGATGAAGCAAACCACCACCGATGAAGCAGGGGAGGCTGGGCAAACCACCACCGATGAAGCAGGGGAGGCTGGGCAAACCACCACCGATGAAGCAAACCACCACCGATGAAGCAGGGGAGGCTGGGCAAACCACCACCGATGAAGCAGGGGAGGCTGGGCAAACCACCACCGATGAAGCAGGGGAGGCGGGGCAAACCACCACCGATGAAGCAAACCACCACCGATGAAGCAGGGGAGGCTGGGCAAACCACCACCGATGAAGCAGGGGAGGCGGGGCAAACCACCACCGACGAAGCAGACCACCACCGATGAAGCAGGGAAGGCTGGGAACACAGTCACACACACACCGAAATCAGGGAAGGTCGCGGACAGCGACACCGACATCGGGGAAAGCCGAAACAAAAACAAAGGGGGAAAACAGTGGAAAGCATCCAAAGCAGCTGTAGCAATGTTCTGCTCCGGTGGCGCGCCTATTGTGTCGTGCGTCACGACTGTCTCGGGCTGCCGGCGTGTGACTGACGCCGGACGCGTGTCGCTGACATGTGACTGACGTGTGACTGACGTGTGACTGGCGTGTGACTGATGTGTGACTGATATGTGACTGACGTGTGACTGACGTGTGACTGACGTGTGAATGGCGTGTGACTGACGTGCGACCGACATGTGACTGACGTGTGACTGACACAGGACGCGTGTCACTGGCGTGTGACTGACGTGCGACTGACGCCGGACGCGTGTCGCTGACGTGTGACTGACGTGCGACTGACGCCGGACGCGTGTCGCTGACGTGTGCCTGACGTATGACTAACGCCATACGCGTGTCGCTGACGTGTGGCTGACGTGTGGCTGACGTGTGGATGACGTGTGACTGACGTGCCGCTGACGTGTGATTGACGTGTGACTGACGTGTCGCTGACGTGTGACTGACGTGTGACTGACGTGTGACTGACGTGTCGCTGATGTGTGACTGACGTGTCGCTGTCGTGTCGCTGACGTGTCAATGACGTGTGACTGACGTGTGACTGATGTGTGTGTCGCGTTCCAGGCGAGGATGTTGGTGTATGGCGCTGCTGCTGCTACTGGTTGTGACTGACGTGTGACTGACGTGTGGGTCGCGTTCCAGGCGAGGATGTTGGTGTATGGCGCTATGGCTGCTACTGGTTGTGTCGGCCGTGACGACCATCGACCTGGTGGACGTGGGAGAGGCTGGACGGATCGTCATCGACTCAGGTGAGCACCTTCACCGAGCATAGAGGGAAGCCGAGCGGCAGCCGCGCGTCAATGGGCGCTTCTGAGGCCGTCTGGTGATTGTGGCCTATTTGCTGGTTGGTGGTATTGCTGCCCAGAATTGCGCAGATGTATGACGTATGACACCGGCTGGTTATGATTGCCACCGTGTGGTGTGCTGGTGACCAAACAGTGACCATGATTACCGTCCGGACACTGGACTGCGCCACTGCACTGGCCGTAAATCCAGGGCTGTGACTGTGGTCAGGCAGGCCAGCGTCGTTTGGCCTATCGTGTAATTTCAGCAGCAGAAATGCTTGTCACGGCTTCATAGCCCTGATTACCGTGAGCTGTCACAATATGCCAACTGAGGTGACACGTCGATTAATATCGGATACAAAGGATAAAATGGTAGCATCGGTAATAGCATGTACATGTTTATCCCCAAGCTAATCGCCACAATCAAAGTATTTGTCACTCAGATGCTCCCACCGCCACCTCTTGATCAAATTCAGCCCCTGACCCACTCAGATGCGCCCACCGCCACCTCCTGATCAAATGCAGCCCCCTGACCGCCCCGTGTCCCCGGCAGGCAAATCGGTCCGGCTGCACAAACGTCAGGCGATTCGGACGGGTCCGCTGCGTCCGGCAGTGGAGATCCCTCCTATCCCGGCGGGACCCCGCTTCACCATGCCACACATATCGTTCCGTGAGCTCTCCAGAGACGTGGCCGACGCTGTCGCCGCCGTCGACCAGCGCTTCGATGTCATCGAGCCGGCCATCTACAATAGCGGTGAGTCAATACAGTCATCTAAACAGCAGGGAGTAAAACGGCCATCTAGAACAGTGGTGACTCTACAGTCATCTAAACAGCGGCGAGTAAAACGGCCATCTAGAACAGTGGTGAGCCAATACAGTCATCTAAACAGCAGCGAGTAAAACGGCCATCTAGAACAGTGGTGAGTCAATACAGTCATCTAAACAGCAGGGAGTAAAACGGCCATTTAGAACAGCGGTGAGTCAATACAGTCACCTAAACAGCGGCGAGTAAAACGGCCATCTAGAACAGTGGTGACTCTACAGTCATCTAAACAGCAGAGAGTAAAACGGCCATTTAGAACAGCGGTGAGTCAATACAGTCATCTAAACAGCGGCGAGTAAAACGGCCATCTAGAACAGTGGTGACTCTACAGTCATCTAAACAGCAGAGAGTAAAACAGCCATCTAGAACAGTGGTGACTCTACAGTCATCTAAACAGCAGAGAGTAAAACGGCCATCTAGAACAGTGGTGACTCTACAGTCATCTAAACAGCGGCGAGTAAAACGGCCATCTAGAACAGTGGTGACTCTACAGTCATCTAAACAGCAGAGAGTAAAACGGCCATCTAGAACAGTGGTGAGTCAATACAGTCATCTAAACAGCGGCGAGTAAAACGGCCATCTAGAACAGTGGTGACTCTACAGTCATCTAAACAGCGGCGAGTAAAACGGCCATCTAGAACAGTGGTGACTCTACAGTCATCTAAACAGCAGAGAGTAAAACGGCCATCTAGAACAGTGGTGAGTCAATACAGTCATCTAAACAGCAGGGAGTAAAACAGCCATTTAGAACAGCGGTGAGTCAATACAGTCACCTAAACAGCGGCGAGTAAAACGGCCATCTAGAACAGTGGTGACTCTACAGTCATCTAAACAGCAGGGAGTAAAACGGCCATCTAGAACAGCGGTGAGTCAATACAGTCATCTAAACAGCGGCGAGTAAAACGGCCATCTAGAACAGTGGTGACTCTACAGTCATCTAAACAGCAGAGAGTAAAACGGCCATCTAGAACAGTGGTGAGTCAATACAGTCATCTAAACAGCAGGGAGTAAAACAGCCATTTAGAACAGCGGTGAGTCAATACAGTCACCTAAACAGCGGCGAGTAAAACGGCCATCTAGAACAGTGGTGACTCTACAGTCATCTAAACAGCAGGGAGTAAAACGGCCATCTAGAACAGCGGTGAGTCAATACAGTCATCTAAACAGCGGCGAGTAAAACGGCCATCTAGAACAGTGGTGACTCTACAGTCATCTAAACAGCAGGGAGTAAAACGGCCATTTAGAACAGCGGTGACTCTACAGTCATCTAAACAGCAGAGAGTAAAACGGCCATTTAGAACAGCGGTGAGTCAATACAGTCATCTAAACAGCGGCGAGTAAAACGGCCATCTAGAACAGTGGTGACTCTACAGTCATCTAAACAGCAGGGGGTAAAACGGCCATCTAGAACAGTGGTGACTCTACAGTCATCTAAACAGCAGGGAGTAAAACAGCCATCTAGAACAGTGGTGACTCTACAGTCATCTAAACAGCAGAGAGTAAAACGGCCATTTAGAACAGCGGTGAGTCAATACAGTCATCTAAACAGCGGCGAGTAAAACGGCCATCTAGAACAGTGGTGACTCTACAGTCATCTAAACAGCAGGGGGTAAAACGGCCATCTAGAACAGTGGTGACTCTACAGTCATCTAAACAGCAGGGAGTAAAACGGCCATCTAGAACAGTGGTGAGTCGATTGCGTCATCTACTGCAGCGTGATGAGTCCACTGAGTCATCCACTGCAGTGACAAGTGAGCCGCTCGGGTGTGTGACTGCAGTGACAAGTGAGCCGCTCGGGTGTGTGACTGCAGTGACAAGTGAGCCGCTCGGGTTTGAGACTGCAGTGACAAGTGAGCCGCTCGGGTGTGTGACTGCAGTGGCAAGTGAGCCGCTCGGGTGTGTGACTGCAGTGGCAAGTGAGCCGCTCGGGTTTGAGACTGCAGTGACAAGTGAGCCGCTCGGGTGTGTGACTGCAGTGGCAAGTGAGCCGCTCGGGTGTGTGACTGCAGTGGCAAGTGAGCCGCTCGGGTGTGTGACTGCAGTGGCAAGTGAGCCGCTCGGGTTTGATACTGCAGTGACAAGTGAGCCGCTCGGGTTTGATACTGCAGTGACAAGTGAGCCGCTCGGGTGTGTGACTGCAGTGACAAGTGAGCCGCTCGGGTGTGTGACTGCAGTGACAAGTGAGCCGCTCGGGTTTGAGACTGCAGTGGCAAGTGAGCCGCTCGGGTGTGTGACTGCAGTGACAAGTGAGCCGCTCGGGTGTGTGACTGCAGTGACAAGTGAGCCGCTCGGGTGTGTGACTGCAGTGACAAGTGAGCCGCTCGGGTGTGAGACTGCAGTGGCAAGTGAGCCGCTCGGGTGTGTGACTGCAGTGACAAGTGAGCCGCTCGGGTTTGATACTGCAGTGGCAAGTGAGCCGCTCGGGTGTGTGACTGCAGTGACAAGTGAGCCGCTCGGGTGTGTGACTGCAGTGACAAGTGAGCCGCTCGGGTTTGAGACTGCAGTGACAAGTGAGCCGCTCGGGTGTGTGACTGCAGTGGCAAGTGAGCCGCTCGGGTGTGTGACTGCAGTGGCAAGTGAGCCGCTCGGGTTTGAGACTGCAGTGACAAGTGAGCCGCTCGGGTGTGTGACTGCAGTGGCAAGTGAGCCGCTCGGGTGTGTGACTGCAGTGGCAAGTGAGCCGCTCGGGTGTGTGACTGCAGTGGCAAGTGAGCCGCTCGGGTTTGATACTGCAGTGACAAGTGAGCCGCTCGGGTTTGATACTGCAGTGACAAGTGAGCCGCTCGGGTGTGTGACTGCAGTGACAAGTGAGCCGCTCGGGTTTGATACTGCAGTGACAAGTGAGCCGCTCGGGTTTGATACTGCAGTGGCAGGTGAGCCGCTCGGGTGTGTGACTGCAGTGGCAAGTGAGCCGCTCGGGTTTGAGACTGCAGTGACAAGTGAGCCGCTCGGGTTTGAGACTGCAGTGACAAGTGAGCCGCTCGGGTGTGTGACTGCAGTGACAAGTGAGCCGCTCGGGTTTGAGACTGCAGTGACAAGTGAGCCGCTCGGGTGTGTGACTGCAGTGACAAGTGAGCCGCTCGGGTTTGAGACTGCAGTGGCAAGTGAGCCGCTCGGGTTTGAGACTGCAGTGGCAAGTGAGCCGCTCGGGTGTGTGACTGCAGTGACAAGTGAGCCGCTCGGGTTTGAGACTGCAGTGACAAGTGAGCCGCTCGGGTGTGTGACTGCAGTGACAAGTGAGCCGCTCGGGTGTGTGACTGCAGTGACAAGTGAGCCGCTCGGGTGTGTGACTGCAGTGACAAGTGAGCCGCTCGGGTTTGTGACTGCAGTGTGCAAGTGAGCCGCTCGGGTGTGTGACTGCAGTGACAAGTGAGCCGCTCGGGTTTGAGACTGCAGTGGCAAGTGAGCCGCTCGGGTTTGATACTGCAGTGGCAAGTGAGCCGCTCGGGTGTGTGACTGCAGTGACAAGTGAGCCGCTCGGGTGTGTGACTGCAGTGGCAAGTGAGCCGCTCGGGTTTGAGACTGCAGTGGCAAGTGAGCCGCTCGGGTTTGATACTGCAGTGGCAAGTGAGCCGCTCGGGTGTGTGACTGCAGTGGCAAGTGAGCCGCTCGGGTGTGTGACTGCAGTGGCAAATGAGCCGCTCGGGTTTGAGACTGCAGTGGCAAGTGAGCCGCTCGGGTTTGTGTGACTGCAGTGGCAAGTGAGCCGCTCGGGTTTGAGACTGCAGTGGCAAGTGAGCCGCTCGGGTTTGATACTGCAGTGGCAAGTGAGCCGCTCGGGTGTGTGACTGCAGTGGCAAGTGAGCCGCTCGGGTGTGTGACTGCAGTGGCAAATGAGCCGCTCGGGTTTGAGACTGCAGTGGCAAGTGAGCCGCTCGGGTTTGTGTGTGCTTTGTAGTGAGTGCTAAGTCATGAGTGAGTCTCTGGGTTATGTGAGAGATCAGCACAGCAGCTGATGCGCAGTGTACACATAAAGGTGGGGACGAATGACGGATGAAAGACGGATCTTTCGAAATGCATGTTAGGTCACGGTAGTTGACTGTACCACAGACGATGTCATGTAAACCAAACAGAATGTCAAGTGATCCATCGCATGGTGGCTGCACAGGGATTCTCAGTTCCATCTGGAATACATCAAACACGATTATTGGAAAGTGAATACAATTGGTACTGTGGTAAGATTACACGGAGAGTCCAGCGATGGAAGAAATCGATCGATTTCTGAACAATCATAACGTCGACAACCAATTAAGTAATCATCGATCTCACAAGTAGGTGTGTCACAGAACAATCAGTTCTAGTCACATCAACAAAATTAACAACCGGGCGTTCGTTTCCCATTGTTGGGATTTCAGTGTGAAAACGCCCGCCACGGACCGGGCCGTCAAATTGATGGTGTCGACTCTCCGAGGCGGCGAGCGTGGCCACCCGCTGCTCGAACGCTCCCGAAACATGGGTCTGTCGACCGGCAGCTGGTCGGCAATGACAGGCGGCGGACGGCGCACCGCAGACTATGGATGATTGGGTGTGGTGTAACATGTTGTATTTATCGAAATATTCGACAGACATTCATCTCAAGGCCGTTACCAGGCTAGCGTTTTCTTGGTACCGATCCTTTGACATTGTATATTTTACGAAAACATACATTTTATTTGAGCTTGTAAAATTATGTAGTTGAAAAAATATGAATAATTTAAATACAAAGGTGAATCATTCTCTGGTGTAATTAATGGCAAAACAATACCTATCTGTTGGTCATCGACCTGTACCTACCTTTTAGATTTAGTCGGTAGATTGTAGAGCAAATCGACTTCATGTAATGCTATATAACTTCGAATAAATATTAGCATTATCGTGATATGCGAAGCTCAGAGACCAGTACTAACGAGCTAATGATGGCGGTAGCGGACTCCAGTGAAATATTTGTCCAGTCATCCCCGCAATAAAAATCCCTGTCTGATGTAACTGCCGCACTGCCACCGCAGTCACGGCTGGGACTGGTGGTGTGGTGAGATCAGTACCTAGCGGTACAGCTCAGCGGGCTGGCCGGCCCGGGCGGCGGGGGGCAGGGGGGCAGGCCGGGGGGGATGACGGGATGACGGTGACCACAGCACGGTGGGGCGTCCCACTCTCGAGCGACCCCGCAGAAAGTGTAGATAGCGAGCGTGCATTGCAGCCGAGGTTGGTTGCCTTGGTGATCTGCCCGCTTCTGGAATGTGGAGGATAACCGACCATCAAAGCTGATGAAGCAGGTTAATACTTGGCTAAACGTACTATGCTAGGGTATAGCTCTGCAGCCACGGGGAAACAAGGTTGCCTCACCCTGAGACGAACATTCAATACAAGGCTCAGTAGGCGTCGTCCAATCGGATCCAAATTGTTATTTCCTTTTAACGAGACATTGACTTCGTTTCATGAAGCACATATGTTCCTTATTTATAGCTGCAGCAAAATTATCTACTTGTACGGTGCGAACGAGTTGATGCACCATTAAACCAGTTCCGTGCAGCATTTCAATTAACTCCTTCGTGACTTCGCGCAAAATTTAATCGACAATGGCACGTTCAGTTTAACAATAATGTTATAGGGCGCGATGCCCCGTTTCTTAACCGTCGCGCGGGTGTCTCGTGGCACCCACCCCCGAGTGACCGCCTGCCGGGCAGCAGTACCCGTCCCGGAGGGAGCATCTGCCGGGCAGCAGTATCCGTTACAGAGGGAGCATCTGCCGGGCAGCAGTATCCGTTACAGAGGGAGCATCTGCCGGGCAGCAGTACCCGTCCCGGAGGGAGCATCTGTCGGGCAGCAGTACCCGTCCCGGAGGGAGCATCTGCCGGGCAGCAGTACCCGTCCCGGAGGGAGCATCTGCCGGGCAGCAGTACCCGTCCCGGAGGGAGCATCTGCCGGGCAGCAGTATCCGTTACAGAGGGAGCATCTGCCGGGCAGCAGTACCCGTCCCGGAGGGAGCATCTGTCGGGCAGCAGTACCCGTCCCGGAGGGAGCATCTGTCGGGCAGCAGTACCCGTCCCGGAGGGAGCATCTGCCGGGCAGCAGTACCCGTCCCGGAGGGAGCATCTGCCGGGCAGCAGTACCCGTCCCGGAGGGAGCATCTGTCGGGCAGCAGTACCCGTCCCGGAGGGAGCATCTGCCGGGCAGCAGTACCCGTCCCGGAGGGAGCATCTGCCGGGCAGCAGTACCCGTCCCGGAGGGAGCATCTGCCGGGCAGCAGTACCCGTCCCGGAGGGAGCATCTGCCGGGCAGCAGTACCCGTCCCGGAGGGAGCATCTGCCGGGCAGCAGTACCCGTCCCGGAGGGAGCATCTGCCGGGCAGCAGTACCCGTCCCGGAGGGAGCATCTGCCGGGCAGCAGTACCTGTCCCGGAGGGAGCATCTGCCGGGCAGCAGTACCTGTCCCGGAGGGAGCATCTGCCGGGCAGCAGTACCCGTCCCGGAGGGAGCATCTGCCGGGCAGCAGTACCCGTCCCGGAGGGAGCATCTGCCGGGCAGCAGTACCCGTCCCGGAGGGAGCATCTGTCGGGCAGCAGTACCCGTCCCGGAGGGAGCATCTGTCGGGCAGCAGTACCCGTCCCGGAGGGAGCATCTGCCGGGCAGCAGTATCCGTTACAGAGGGAGCATCTGCCGGGCAGCAGTACCCGTCCCGGAGGGAGCATCTGCCGGGCAGCAGTATCCGTTACAGAGGGAGCATCTGCCGGGCAGCAGTACCCGTCCCGGAGGGAGCATCTGCCGGGCAGCAGTACCCGTCCCGGAGGGAGCATCTGCCGGGCAGCAGTATCCGTTACAGAGGGAGCATCTGCCGGGCAGCAGTACCCGTCCCGGAGGGAGCATCTGCCGGGCAGCAGTACCCGTCCCGGAGGGAGCATCTGTCGGGCAGCAGTACCCGTCCCGGAGGGAGCATCTGCCGGGCAGCAGTACCCGTCCCGGAGGGAGCATCTGTCGGGCAGCAGTACCCGTCCCGGAGGGAGCATCTGCCGGGCAGCAGTACCCGTCCCGGAGGGAGCATCTGCCGGGCAGCAGTACCCGTCCCGGAGGGAGCATCTGTCGGGCAGCAGTACCCGTCCCGGAGGGAGCATCTGCCGGGCAGCAGTACCCGTCCCGGAGGGAGCATCTGCCGGGCAGCAGTACCCGTCCCGGAGGGAGCATCTGTCGGGCAGCAGTACCCGTCCCGGAGGGAGCATCTGCCGGGCAGCAGTATCCGTTACAGAGGGAGCATCTGCCGGGCAGCAGTACCCGTCCCGGAGGGAGCATCTGCCGGGCAGCAGTACCTGTCCCGGAGGGAGCATTTGCGGTGGGTCAGGCGGTACGGCGGCACTTTCACCGACCGCGCCGCGCCGCCGCGCCGCGCCGCCGCGCCGCCGCGCCGCCGGCCGACTCTTCTCTCCGTGTCCGACTGACGCGGCGGCCGAGCTGCCGGGCGACAGCCGCGCCGCGGGGGACTCTGACGACGGGAGCCGCCCCGTCGGAGTCCACCATGCTCCACTAGGTGCCACCGGACCTCCCACCAGATTGCCCACCGGCGGCGGTGCAGCACGGCGGTGGGCACGGCTGCACACCGGTGGTGGCTGCGGTGGTACGGCGGCGGCGGCGGCGGCGGCGGCGGCAGGATGGCACGGCCGACCCCGGCTCGCCGCTCAGAGGCGGCTCATCTGCCGAGCTTTCCGAGCCGGCGGCGGCCGACAGCAAGGCCGCCCGGACTGGCTCTCGGCCCTGCTGGCTGGCTGGCGGCCCGCTGAGCGGCCCGTGGCTGCTCGGCTGGAGGCTCAGCAGTCAGCAGCACCAGCGGCGGCGGCGGGACGCGGCTCGGGTTGCACCGCCCGCGGCCCCGCGACCCGTGTCTCCGCCGCCGGCGTCGGACGCGCCGGGATAACGCCGGGATAACGCTGGGATCACGCCGGGATCACGCCGGGATCACGCTGGGATCACGCCGGGATGACGCTGGGATCACGCCGGGATCACGCCGGCCCCGCTCGCCATGCCGCAACTGGGTTACAGCCGCTGCACGGCCGATACCAACACAATTATTTAGAGCGTCGGTTGCACAACGGCCGTGCTGGACGGGCGGCTGAGCGCGGGCGGCTGAGCGCGGGCGGTGCCGGTGATTCCTGGCCTTGGCCGGAGTCGATTACTGCCATGGAGCGGCTAGGTATCACCGGTGGCCACTTAGCCGAGCTGTGGCCTGCGGATGGCTGTCCAGTCCGTCCAGTCCGTCCAGCCGGCCTGCCCGCCCCGTCCAGCCCCGCCCCGCCCCGTCCCGTCCAGCCCATCCCATCCCAGCCCAGCCCAGCCCAGCCCAGCCCAGCCCAGCCCAGCCCAGCCCAGCCCAGCCCAGCCCAGCCCCGCCCCGCCCCGCCCCGCCCCGCCCCGCCCCGCCCCGCCCCGCCCCGCCCCGCCCCGCCCCGCCCCGCCCCGTCCCGTCCAGCCCCGCCCGACACATGGTGCTCTGATTTGATGATGCCGGAGATAAGTATGCCAAATGAGTTATCTGACATTGAGTCGACAATTCAGCAGTGCATTTAGACCGTGGGAACTGGACGGAGTGGTCAGCACAGGATGCAAATGAAGCCGACTTGCTCCTCGGCGGCGTCGAAGTTGTGCCGGCTGACCTGTTTAATCACAGATGACTGATACAGGGCACAGGAGAGGCTCCCGCTGACCTCATAATTCAACACCCGCGTCTAATTATAGCATAAAGACGGAGTGCCCAGGCCACATTAGTAAGGCGAGCACTCTCTTCCCCCGTCCGGGTCGCACAGACCGTGGGAGCCAAGGTATCACGCGAATACAGGCGTGACCAACAGGAGTATAACTCATACCGGCACTATGTGAATTGACAGAGATGATGTGTGTGAGAAGGTAGCTCCAAATAGCATACCTGATGTAGGCTTATTGTCTGACATTCATGCCTGACCTCAGACATCTTTGAAGATTTCATTTCGGCGACAAAAGCTCACTTGTGGGACTCCTCTCTCAGAACTATGAAGGCTAATTTCGCCCGGCATTGATACCTCGAATGACGCTGTTTGACTGGCTGACTTTCACACCGTCATCGGGCCATTGATCGCCGAAGTAGCACTGTCTCGAGGGTCAACCCTCGATCCAGCCTGAGTCGCGGTGGATTGGACGGCACTGTGTTCTGCCGGCTGGTTCGTCAGCGGTGGATTGGACGGCACTGTGTTCTGCCGGCTGGTCGTCAGCGGTGGATTGGACGGCACTGTGTTCTGCCGGCTCGTCGTCAGCGGTGGATTGGACGGCACTGTGTTCTGCCGGCTGGTCGTCAGCGGTGGATTGGACGGTACTGTGTTCTGCCGGCTGGTCGTCAGCGGTGGATTGGACGGCACTGTGTTCTGCCGGCTGGTCGTCAGCGGTAGATTGGACGGCACTGTGTTCTGCCGGCTGGTCGTCAGCGGTGGATTGGACGGCACTGTGTTCTGCCGGCTGGTCGTCAGCGGTGGATTGGACGGCACTGTGTTCTGCCGGCTGGTCGTCAGCGGTGGATTGGACGGCACTGTGTTCTGCCGGCTGGTCGTCAGCGGTGGATTGGACGGCACTGTGTTCTGCCGGCTGGTCGTCAGCGGTGGATTGGACGGTACTGTGTTCTGCCGGCTGGTCGTCAGCGGTGGATTGGACGGCACTGTGTTCTGCCGGCTGGTCGTCAGCGGTAGATTGGACGGCACTGTGTTCTGCCGGCTGGTCGTCAGCGGTGGATTGGACGGCACTGTGTGCTGCCGGCTGGTCGTCAGCGGTGGATTGGACGGCACTGTGTTCTGCCGGCTGGTCGTCAGCGGTGGATTGGACGGCACTGTGTTCTGCCGGCTGGTCGTCAGCGGTGGATTGGACGGCACTGTGTTCTGCCGGCTGGTCGTCAGCGGTGGATTGGACGGCACTGTGTTCTGCCGGCTGGTCGTCAGCGGTGGATTGGACGGCCCTGTGTTCTGCCGGCTGGTCGTCAGCGGTGGATTGGACGGCACTGTGTTCTGCCGGCTGGTCGTCAGCGGTGGATTGGACGGCACTGTGTTCTGCCGGCTGGTCGTCAGCGGTGGATTGGACGGCACTGTGTTCTGCCGGCTGGTCGTCAGCGGTGGATTGGACGGCACTGTGTTCTGCCGGCTGGTCGTCAGCGATGGATTGGACGGCACTGTGTTCTGCCGGCTGGTCGTCAGCGGTGGATTGGACGGCCCTGTGTTCTGCCGGCTGGTCGTCAGCGGCGGATTGGACGGTGCTGTGTTCTGCCGGCTGGTCGTCAGCGGTGGATTGGACGGCACTGTGTTCTGCCGGCTGGTCGTCAGCGGTGGATTGGACGGTGCTGTGTTCTGCCGGCTGGTCGTCAGCGGTGGATTGGACGGCACTGTGTTCTGCCGGCTGGTCGTCAGCGGTGGATTGGACGGTACTGTGTTCTGCCGGCTGGTCGTCAGCGGTGGATTGGACGGCACTGTGTTCTGCCGGCTGGTCGTCACTGTCAGCGGTGACCAACAGCAGACGGTCTGGGGTCGTGACTCGTTGATGTGTGCCATTTTTCCAGGATCGCGGCTGGTACCCGGAACACCCGCCTGGTTTATGGCCGCCTCGCACAAGATCAAGGTGGTCGCCAAGAACATCTCCCGCATCGCATACATCGCCGAGGAGGCTACCAAACACCTCGCCGAAAAGTGAGTGTTAATAGCTGTGTGGAAATGGGAGGGTGGCAGGCGCATTGTGCAGGCGTTGGTGGTTTTATGTTTTATGCCATATAAGTTCGTTTAGGTGTTGTCACCGTTTAACAAGAGTATATCTATGTGACGATCTTTAATTGATCTGAAACAGTCAAATGGCAGTCGATATCAATAGTTTCAAATAGCTGCCTCTGAACGATTTGTACTCCAGCTGACGTATCTCAGGAGCAAGTACACCGGACTGTTGACACCACCTGCCACTGTATTACACCATCGTAGCTTAGTGCGGGAGCGAACAGTTTAAACTACCTGCACGATTACAAATGGCAGTGTTGACGTACGTTTCAACCGGGTCAGAAGGGTACGCACAATTCTACAGAGGCCACGGGCTTGCGAAACGGGCTTCCGATTACAATTGCCTACACGTCCCAGTTTCTTCGAGTGCGAACGCTGCGGATTGCTCAAGGGTTCGCTTAATCTCCTCTTCAGAAGGGTCAGGCGAGCAATCTGAGGCCACGGCAAATTGCGTGGGAATTTACTGTGCTCATTAGTTTATTGGTCGATAATTGGGTTGTCATTTTCAGCTCTAAATGATAAATTTATGAACTTTAAAGTTAAATGCACGCTATTTGCCGACGATGAAGCAACATCCAAGTCAATTATTGGCGTAACCCACATCCAATATTCAGAGCGGTGAGACTAGGCAGCCTTTTATGGTACTCGCCCAGTATAATATGCTGATGTTCGGTCACGATGTGGGTTCACGACACATGTGCAGCCGTTCAGCGAGTGGCTATTCGTGAAGCCCAGTTTTACTCCGCCAAAATATCGTCATGCCGAAGAACAGCATGAATTATTTCGTGACCATGGGTCACTACCACCTTCTGTACGTCACGAACAAATTGAAACGACTTTATATGTAGATCAGCCGTCCTGTATATAAGATACATTGCCATTGACGTACGGTTCCGTTGCTCTGCAACTTAATATGCCTTCACAGCAAAATGAATTGAGCTAATTGTGTTGACCAGTGCCGACAAATGACCCATTTGCCGCTGAAAACTAGGTGGTCATCGCTCCGCACATAAAGGCATCAACACTGGACCGTAATTGTCACATCTCAGACGCCTCCGCTGTCAGCGAGATGTCCAGTTCAATGTTACGGGCTGACCTCCGCCTTACTGCCCCAGATGGCGACTCCTAATTAGTGTGTCCGGTCGCCCTGACATGCCACACAGGGCCTCCTCCGACATGACACGCCGCCATAGAGTGACGTAACGCCCCGGTCAGCCGTCCCGGCCCGGCCCGGTCCAGAGTCTGCCGGCCGGCCGGCCGCCTGCATCTCTCGCTCTTGCAGGCAGCTCTCCTCGATTTGGCGGCCTTGGCGCGGCGCGCGGCTATTGTGACGATTGCGGCGGGCTGCGGCCATGACACGGCGCGCCCGGGGCGCCGGAGACGGGACGGGGCGCGTCCGATGGCCACCCGGCCCGGCCCGGCCCGCCCCGCCCCGGCCCTGCCCGCCCGCCCCGCCCCGCCCCGACCCGCCCCTCTGCCGTATGACCCGACCCTGTGCCGCTCTGCTGCATTGAGAAACAGTCCTGGACGCAGACACGGCCGGCGCAGCGATGATTTGTGCGGCCTCTGCAGGCGGGGTAATGCTAATGGAGGACATCCCGCCGTCGCTGGCTGGGTCAGTGGGCCGGTCAGCACCAGTGACGTCACAGCCCTCAGCGCCGGCCGCGCCTCGGCAGGTCACATTTCGCAAAGTGGCCGGCCGAGTGCCAGATGGCGGCGGCGTTGCTCCCGCCCGGCTGACGGGATGACTGGTGGACGGTACTCGGCCACTACCCTTGAGCTGGAATTCGCCACGGTACGGGGACGGGAGTCTCAGCAACAGATTGCCGTCGAGTGGCCTTGGTGACGCCGAGACTTGGAAAAGCGCCGGCCGCAGCTCCGGCAGCCAGGTGACGGTCACATGCTGGCTGCACAGGTCCGGCCGACTGGAGTCGGTCCGAGTCTGCCGGCTTAGTGGGATGCCGCCGCGGCAGCAGCAGCTTTGAGCTGCCGCTTTAGGAGGCTGGCTGGTGACTGGCGTCGTCTGCCGGCTGGCTCACATGCCAGCTGTGCCAGCAGCCGACAGCAGCACAGCTCGAACCACCAGCTACGGGCGATGCTACGGCGATGGCGATGCTACGGGCGATGGCGATACTGACAGGTACATCCCGTCTGTGCGCTGCGCTGCCTTCAAACTTACCATTTCAATGTATTATGTCTACCCACCAGGAATTTACAGACGGCCTGTAAATTTTCACGGGAATTTACAGACTGAAGACAGGCCAGGCCGTACCACCGCCGACTCGTGGCTTCCGTGGCGCTCAATGGGTTTAACTAATGTTAGATGCTTAATTGTACTCACCAATACAGGTACAAGGTCCACAGTGACACGCGCAGTGTTCAGGGACACTCAGTGCCAAGCATGAGCCAAGCATGAGCCAAGCATGTGCCAATCATGAGCCAAGCATGTGCCAAGCATGTGCCAAGCATGTGCCAAGCATGTGCCAAGCATGTGCCAAGCATGAGCCAAGCATGTGCCAAGCATGTGCCAAGCATGTGCCAAGCATGGCCCCTGCACCTTGAGCGGGTGCAGCGGACGGATCTGGGACGGATAAACTGTCAGGTCGAAATGAAGTAAGGATATTATAATCTCAAAGTGGATCTTGAGGTAGTTGCATCTCTATTCTCTCTCATTTGAATTTCATTTAGAGAAAGACGATCAACTCGTGTTAAACTGAACCGACCTACCGACAGCGCAGTTGAGGACTAGGTTTCTTAGATAAGGTTATACACAGCACGCAGATAAATATGGTACGACCCAGATATACAAAGCTTAAAAAGTCACATTCATTTTTGTTATCAAGCGGTTTTGATGAATGTTGCCTAGTATCAATTCCTTATATTTTATCAATAACATGGAAGTTCCCATGTTTTGTTGGTTTGGGTTGTTTATTTGCCTGTGATACTGCGCATCCCGGAGGTTTCCTCCTCTCTCCTCTCCCTCCCCCGCCTCTCTGCACCGAGAGGTTCACGGTTGCCGCAGCGGTACCTCTCCCTCCCCCGCCTCTCTGCACCGAGAGGTTCACGGTTGCCGCAGCGGTACCTCTCCCTCCCCCGCCTCTCTGCACCGAGAGGTTCACGGTTGCCGCAGCGGTACCTCTCCCTCCCCCGCCTCTCTGCACCGAGAGGTTCACGGTTGCCGCAGCGGTACCTCTCCCTCCCCCGCCTCTCTGCACCGAGAGGTTCACGGTTGCCGCAGCGGTACCTCTGCCTCCCCCGCCTCTCTGCACCGAGAGGTTCACGGTTGCCGCAGCGGTACCTCTCCCTCCCCCGCCTCTCTGCACCGAGAGGTTCACGGTTGCCGCAGCGGTACCTCTCCCTCCCCCCGCCTCTCTGCACCGAGAGGTTCACGGTTGCCGCAGCGGTACCTCTCCCTCCCCCGCCTCTCTGCACCGAGAGGTTCACGGTTGCCGCAGCGGTACCTCTCCCTCCCCCGCCTCTCTGCACCGAGAGGTTCACGGTTGCCGCAGCGGTACCTCTCCCTCCCCCGCCTCTCTGCACCGAGAGGTTCACGGTTGCCGCAGCGGTACCTCTCCCTCCTCTCCCTCCCCCTCCCCCGTGAAGTCCGTGGTGTCCATGGCAGCGGTACCTCTCCCTCCCCCTCCCCCGTGAAGTGTCCGTGGTGTCCATGGCAGCTGTGCCTCTCCCTCCTCTCCCTCTCCCTCCCCCTCCTCCCGTGGTGTCCATGGCAGCTGTACCTCTCCCTCCTCTCCCTCCCCCTCCCCCTCCTCCCGTGGTGTCCATGGCAGCTGTACCTCTCCCTCCTCTCCCTCCCCCTCCCCCTCCTCCCGTGGTGTCCATGGCAGCTGTACCTCTCCCTCCCCCTCCCCCGTGAAGTCCGTGGTGTCTATGGCAGCGGTACCTCTCCCTCCCCCTCCCCCGTGAAGTCCGTGGTGTCAGCTGTGCCGACTGACGAACGGCGCCGTTACCCAGAGACGTCCCTCCTCTCTCTCTCTCTCCTGAGTGTCGTTTTTGCCGCCACCGCGCCGCAGCCGCCGTGTTTTGCCGCAGCGTCGGGTTTGTCTCTCCGCTTACCGGGCCGTGTCAGGTATTCGGGGCGCGTGGCGGCGGCGGCGGCGGCGGCGCGACCTCAGTGCACCTTGCGCGGGTGCAGCGGACGGATCTGGGACGGATCTGGGACGGGCAGAGCCGCTCTGACCTCGACACCACCCGGTCGACCCGCCGCCGCCGCCGCCGCCGTCGCCGCAGTAAATACCGGCATCAGATGGGGAGCTGTTATCGTAATTCGGCCACTGAGGGGCGCAGCTAAACACTCCGGCGCTGCAGCAGACTGCTCTGTCCAGACCGCAGCTCAATTCACGAGCCGGGGCGATGGCAAATTACCGCAGGGGTAACAGGGAACACCAGTGACTCTGAGCCGAGTACAGCCGTGGCCGACACCAGCAGAGCATTAGCGCAGCCTCTAGGACAGTCGGCATGTTACGGAGGGTGCGCCGGAGTGTGTTAGAGAGTGGAGAGATGAAAAGTTAGCGGTGCTAACATCCTTCAGCTGGGACAAGGACGGCAGGTACATCCTCCTCGCTGTCCGCGGTGAATGATAAGATGTCGCTCCGCATTGAACATACCGTCACATACTGCCGACAGATAGCCAGTGACTGAAATGGTTCACGAGACTCGCCGGCCATTGTAATAGATGTAATAGATAGATGGACATTGAGGTAGGTAGTTAGCTTGCGGGGCACGTAGTGAGGGTGCACTGTCCGGAGCCGACATCAGTGAACTAAAACGGGGCTAAAGGGTGCCGAAGGCTGAGCATGGCTTGACGTTCAAAAGTACGGTGTAAAGCAGATAAGTTAAAACAATGTCCACTTCAATAGCGGTGAGCTAAAACGGGGTTGAGTGTTGAAGGCTGATCGTGGCTTGGCTACAGTATACCTAGATGCGGGCAGGCACGTAGCCAAGGGGGGGGGGGGGGGGGGGCGGCGGCGGGTGCGCCCCCCCCCCCCCTGGAGGCCAGGAGGGCCCTTCACCACGCGAAACGAAACGCGAAACTTTAGAGCACTTCAGATGCCATTTAGGGCCACCAGGGCGCTCTCTTAAAGACCAGAGGGCCCTTGGACGTTCACAAGAGCTCTGTGCATGTCAGAGGGGCACCTGACCAGGCCGAAAGGGCGCCTGAGCGGGTCAGAGGGCCCCCTGAACACGTCGAATGGGCCCATAGCCAGCACAGAGGGCCCCTGGACAGGTCGAGAGGCCCCTGAGCATGTCGGCAGGGCGACAAAGCGGCCAGCGCAGTCCCTTGCCAGGTCATAAGGGCCCCTGAGCAGGTTGGAGGGCCCCTGGACAGATCAGAGGACCCCTGGGAAGTTAAAAGGGTCCCTGTGCAGGTCAGAGGGGCCCCTGACCAGACCGAAAGGACCCATGGGCGGGTAAGAAAGGCCCCTGAACATGCCGAATTGGCCTCTAGCCGGAACGGAGGGGCACTAGGGCAGGTCGGAGGGCCCCTTGAACATGTCGACAGGGCGACAAAGCAGCCAGCGCAGTCCGACCAGAAGAGTCGCTGGGCAGATCGGAGGGGCTCCTGGGCAAGTCAGAGGGGCCCTTGGCTAGACCGAAAAGGTCCCTGGGCCGGTCGGAAGGGCCCTTGAACATGCCGGATGAGTTCCTAGCCAGACTGGAGGGGCCCCTGGGTAGGTCGGAGCGGCCCCTGAGCATGTCGGCAGGGCGACAAAGCAGCCAGTGCAGTCCCTGACCAGGTCGGGAGGACCTCTGAACAGGCCGAATGGGCCCCTTGCCATACAAGAGGGGCTTCTTGGAAGGTCAGAGGAGTTCCTGGTCAGACCGGAAGGGTCGAAAGCACGTAGAGATACCAGATGAAGATTAAATACAAAGAGGACTTACTCCACAACAAAATATATACGGAGCTTTCGGGTATATTGTAACGTCCTTCGTCAGGGAGTTACAATATACCCGAAATTTCCGATTTGTTTTTCTTGTAGAGTAAGCCCTCTTTGTATTATATATATATATATATATATATATATATATATATATATATATATATATATATATATATATATATATATATATCACCCACTCCACATCATACTTCTCGCGGATCCCAGATGAGTCCCTGAACAGGTCGGAAGGGCGTTGAAAAGGTCGGAGGGGTCCCTAGACGATCTGAAGGGACCCTGGGCCTTTCAACAGTAAGAATGCAGTTGTCCAGGGAATAAAACTAAACATTTTCGCCGCTCTGCGGCGCAATTTAACTACAAATTCAATTATATGCGGGTTATACAAAACAAAATTGGGCCGTTTCTCGGCACATTTATGTGTTATGTTGCTACTTTCCTATATAATTGGGCAAAATAGTTCACTTTAGCACTTTTTTACCGCACTTTTAACCGCACAATATCATGTTTAGAGATCCGCACCATACGCAATGCAACGCATTGATGAGAAAGCATATCCAAGGCTCAAAATTTTCGCGACGTTTCGCGCCGCTTCGCGGCGCAATTTGTTTCAGCTCATGTAAAAAAAAAAAAAAAAAATTGGTATAGCTGATTCCAAATTGGTGTTGCTGGTTCCAAAGTTGATATGGCAGTTTGCTAACTCCAGCTCCTAAAAGTTGGTATGACCCATGCCATACCTATTACCTACCTGTCATACTGCATTTCCCATCCTTGTAACGTGCCTTTTCATCCGTTTTGCTTGACCCTTTCAACGCTTGGGAATGGGGCCCTTTCAACGCTCGGGAAGGGGCCCTTTCGAGCCCCCCCCCCTGGACGAAATCCTGGCTACGTTCCTGGATTCGGGACAGTACGATATAGGTACATGATAAAATAAAAAGGCGTGTTTTAATGGGACACTGTCGCACAACAGTAGGTAGCGAATGGTTCTGTAAGAATATTGAAATCCGCCCCATATTTATTTTGCCGTAGCTTTCTTCATATTAGGGGATGGCTACTGTAGAAACTGACAGAATCTCTCACTCTCAGGAGACCAAAAATATGCGCTTATCCAGCCAACAGCTTTCACTTTCAAGAATTGCAATCCCGTGAAATACCGAGTCACGGTGCGAAGATAGGCTACTTAGAACCAACTCAGCATAACTGCTCCTGGCTCGTGACGGGTTCGTAGAACCAACTCAGCATAACTGCTCCTGGCTCGTGACTGGTTCGTGGAACCAACTCAGCATAACTGCTCCTGGCTCGTGACTGGTTCGTAGAACCAACTCAGCATAACTGCTCCTGGCTCGTGACTGGTTCGTGGAACCAACTCAGCATAACTGCTCCTGGCTCGTGACTGGTTCGTAGAACCAACTCAGCATAACTGCTCCTGGCTCGTGACTGGTTCGTGGAACCAACTCAGCATAACTGCTCCTGGCTCGTGACTGGTTCGTGGAACCAACTCAGCATAACTGCTCCTGGCTCGTGACTGGTTCGTGGAACCAACTCAGCATAACTGCTCCTGGCTCGTGACTGGTTCGTGGAACCAACTCAGCATAACTGCTCCTGGCTCGTGACTGGTTCGTGGAGCCAACTCAGCATAACTGCTCCTGGCTCGTGACTGGTTCGTGGAACCAACTCAGCATAACTGCTCCTGGCTCGTGACTGGTTCGTGGAACCAACTCAGCATAACTGCTCCTGGCTCGTGACTGGTTCGTGGAACCAACTCAGCATAACTGCTCCTGGCTCGTGACTGGTTCGTGACACTGGTGACACTGGTCGCTGGTTCGTTACTCCTTCAGGTCTTCATCTGGTTTGGTCGCCACATAATCACTCGATACGCACGCTACAAACGTAAATTTGATTATAAGAAACAAACACCAGCTTATTCTACGCTATGATTGGTAGCTCTAACGGTAACATGGAGACTAGAAGAGGTAAAAATGGAAGTTATTTTTAAAGTCGCACTTAATTAATAAAAAAAAAAGAACCCTGTCAGACATTGTATAAGCTTCCCGATAAATCCCTTACAAATTACTTGTATTATCAACTTGTATTTTGTCATCCTTGCCAAAACCTAAACCTAAAAGTGTTATGTGATAGGTAAGGTATGCGTGCGATTAAGCTCTGCTGCTATTTAAGAACTAAGCTCAGATTTAGGTAATTGGCTGGCATACTAGCTGTAAAGATGTTGGATGACAATGAAAAGTAAACTTCATTTGAGAACCATTGCTTACTATGTATAGTACCAGGGGTGTGGGATCCTATTCAGTTGAGAGAGCTTTAGCCCTCCCCTCCCCAACTTGGCTAAAGCCCCCCCCCCCCACCCCCCAACTTGGACGAAGAAGTGGGCCAAATCCGGGGAGAAATCTGCATTTTTTAGATTTTGATTGTACTTTAAACGATTTTTCCCAGCTCAGCCCCCTCCCTCACACACAACTTTTCTGGAGAAGCTCCGCCCCTGTATAGTACGCAAGAAGAATTGTGTGAACCACTGCTGGCCTCAGCTCGCGAAGTCTATGCAAGGTATGGATGATCAAGGAGGTACCACCCCCGCTGACTGATCTTGTCAGAAAAAGAAACAGATAGATTGAGAGATGAGATGAAGCCACGAGACCCTGCAGCAGGGGGCGCATGACGGCCGAATTTTACCGCTAGTCACGTGCAGGGGGGCAGCATACCATACAGCGCGTCTCATTGCAGGGTAATGGGCTGCAATTGTCCGGCTTCTTTTGACCATTTACTCTACCTAGCATGAGTTCGTTAGTGAAGTCGGTTGCCTTGAAGTCCAAGTTTCGTTTCGAGCAGGGATTGGAAGAAGACATGTTTGGAGTTAGCTATCCATTGGCAAGATGACCGTTTGGCCGGAGATACGAGGCATCCAGGCATCCTATATACAATTGGATGCAAAGGTGGCTCATAAAGTAGTTTGGAAGTATAGTGGTAATACAGTATAGTTTGATAAACTTGACGGAATAGTCGATCATTAATGTATTCATTTATCCATTTCGTCGTGACAAATGGCTGAACGTACCGCTGGGGGATATATTTTCAGTCAATTCTATAGGCATATTTACATGTCACGGCGTGTGAGAAATAATTAGCAGTTGAAATCAAATGAGAATTGAATTACCCGAGTCCGCACACAAGTGTCTAGCTTATCACGCACCCCTGACCCTTGCCACATGTTATATCCCAATGTGTCTGCATTGGGAGAAGCACTGCACTCCATTCGGAAATATTTCCCATCGAATCGAACGGTCTCCGTTGCCTAGACATACCAATATCTCCCTCCGACCTTAGCTGCCGAATGAAAAAACAAACATGCCTCGTCTCGCGCTTAATAAGCCATCCCTCCCACGTCTGACCCGAGTGACTCAGCATTCCTGACGTGTCCGTTTCAAAGGGCGACCACTTCCATCATCCAGAAAATCCGGCCTTGAACGTACATCTCTACCCTCTCAACTGGCCCTTTGTCCGCCGCGGCCTTGGGGCCACCCCCTACAACCAACCCATTCACTGCCCATATCGTTCCTCGACAGGTCACCGCCTCAATAGTCACACTAAACTTTGCCGGATGTAAAAAAGTCGACCTCAGGAATATGAATTCAGACACCGGAAACCACTGAAATGCTAACAGAGATTAGTTGTTGTTAACGATAGCATGAATGTAAAATATTTCGAAAATGTCCCCGACTAATACCATTTGTAACCCATTCCATCTGAAATTTGCGTCAGTGAATACAATCGAAGCATCCTGTGAATACAAGCAAGCATCCACTGACCGTTCGTAATCCACCCTGTCTCCAATTCACTGACCATGTGCATTGTGCAATTCACCCTCTGTACCCCACTGGCCGTCTGCAACCCACCCTCTGCAATCCAACCTATGCAACCCACCCTCTGCAATCCACCCTCTGCAATCCACCATATGCAATCCATCCTCTGCAATCCACCCTCTGCAATCCATCCTCTGCAACCCATCCTCTGCAACCCACCCTCAGCAACCCACCCTCTGCAACCCACCCTCTGCAATCCATCCTCTGCAACCCACCGTCTGCAACCCACCCTCTGCAATCCATCCTCTGCAACCCACCCTCTGAAATCCACGCTCTGCAACCCACCCTCTCTGACCTTCTCTCTCGTCCGGCAGACACAAGCTGGACAAGGACCAGATCACGTACGGCCTGCCAACTGCCGACGTCCGGGGCACCGTGCTGGGAGACTCCTGCCCCGTCGAGGTCGACTTCCCCTGCCAGCCGCGCAAGTACCGCGCCTTCAACGGCTACTGCAACAACGTGCAGAACCCCAAGTGGGGCAACTCCAACACCCGCTACCTCCGCTTCCTGCCGGCCGCCTACGGGTCAGATGGTGAGTACAGAAACTGCCAGTCACGCTGACCGTCTACAGGTTCGCCTGAGACCATAGACCGCGCCGGAGAACTTAAATCTGGTCATTTAATCCATTCCTTGACCGAACGAACCTGGACGTTATCGGCGAATGATGCAACGGTGGGTGTTTTTACTGGCAATGCTTACTCACCAGTTCGCCTGGAGCGGATATTGTGCCAAATCTAAACGACCCCTTACTGGCCCCGGCAGGGCGCGTCCTGCCATTGTCGTGCGGAACTAGAGGTCTCCGGATTAGATATGGACCCGGGCGACCCTGAGTATCGGCACGCCGGCCGTCTCCCTCCATTGCATCGGCCGCCTCTGGCGAAGGACGCGGAGGGCTATGCGGGGTTGGTACTGACCCTATATCATGTTCTGGTACCGGTTCTATCGGACGTTCCATCGGACCGGTTGAGTTCCGCCGGACTCCCGGAGGGCCCGATATAGAGCCCGCCAGAGGTCCCTTCCAGAAGGCTCCACCAGAGAGTCCGATAGGAGAGCACACCAGAAGGCCCCAACGCAGAGCCCGCCAGAAGGCCCCAACGCAGAGCCCGTCAGAAGGCCCCGCCGACCGGGCCCCGCCGGAGACCCGCCGGGGTCCAGAGGCGGCGGGTCGTGACCGGGGATCGCGGTCGGCGTCACGGCGTCACGGCGTCACGGCGCACCCGTTCGGCCGTGGACCAATCACGGAGCGTCCGTGACGACGCACGAGCGGCCCGGCGTGACTCCCGAAGGCCGACGGCGCCGGCCCGCGGGCGGGAGCGGGGTCTCGTCGAGGCAGAGCAGGGTCTGTTAATAGTCGCAGCTCGATCGGACAGCGTGTGGTCATCAGGACACCAAGTCGTGAAGAGACGTCGTGACCAGCAGAGAAGAGGTGGCCTGTCGGAAAGGAGGCCAATATTCACGCTGGTGTTGGTTTTCCGTCACGTTCTCGATCACACGACGGCTGGGTCGATGAGCTGAAATCACCGACCGACTCCGTCGTTCCGTTTCTGGGGTTCGACCAGCAGCAGCCAATTTCGTGTTTGACACGTGAGTCAGGGTCAGTTATGCTAGCCGTCGCCCATCAGATATGTCCGGCGGCTGCTGCTATCAGTTTAGACAGCTTCCTCGGGGCGCCAGAAGGGAGTTGTCATCCGTCACCTCCATTAGCCCTATCCGTCAACCGCTGTCAAACACTGCCGTCAAGTCCGTCTGCGTTTGAGCGTCGTCCATTCCGGGTCCAACTAGGCGCTAACTATGCGACAGATAAAACGGATGTGGTTGCGAAATGATCCAGGCGCCATCAGTGCTTAGACGGTGAAGTTGTGCGGTTGACCCCGCGTCTTCCACGCCCCAGCATTATGCCATCTGGGTCATACCCGAGATGATGACAGAAAAACGACTCTCGTTAACCTAATGAACCCAAAATGGTAATCTCACAAGAATTTACACAAAACAGGACTAGCTGCGTAAGCTGTAAACACGACCTTGACAAATCGAGACACACTCTGACATCGGACAGAAAAGTCGTGATCAAAACCACTCCCCAAACATCAGAACAGCGACGAAACATGCGAGCCCGTCTTTCAAAACGAGAAAATAATTACAAAATGCAAATCGTCGTGACCTTGCTCCGCCATCTGACCATACGTGACCGCAATATGTAATAGCGCCCTCCAGCCGGGCTAGTTAAGGCCTCTGACCGAGCTGAGTGGCGGCATTATGCTGCTGCGGTACCGCCCTGTGACCGCCACCCTCGTCTGACCCTCGTCTGACCCTCGTCTGACCCTCGTCTGACCCTGTGACCGCCACCCTCGTCTGACCCTGTGACCGCCACCCTCGTCTGACCCTCGTCTGACCCTGTGACCGCCACCCTCGTCTGACCCTGTGACCGCCACCCTCGTCTGACCCTGTGACCGCCACCCTCGTCTGACCCTGTGACCGCCACCCTCGTCTGACCCTGTGACCGCCACCCTCGTCTGACCCTCGTCTGACCCTGTGACCGCCACCCTCGTCTGACCCTGTGACCGCCACCCTCGTCTGACCCTGTGACCGCCACCCTCGTCTGACCCTCGTCTGACCCTGTGACCGCCACCCTCGTCTGACCCTGTGACCGCCACCCTCGTCTGACCCTCGTCTGACCCTGTGACCGCCACCCTCGTCTGACCCTCGTCTGACCCTGTGACCGCCACCCTCGTCTGACCCTGTGACCGCCACCCTCGTCTGACCCTGTGACCGCCACCCTCGTCTGACCCTGTGACCGCCACCCTCGTCTGACCCTGTGACCGCCACCCTCGTCTGACCCTCGTCTGACCCTGTGACCGCCACCCTCGTCTGACCCTGTGACCGCCACCCTCGTCTGACCCTGTGACCGCCACCCTCGTCTGACCCTGTGACCGCCACCCTCGTCTGACCCTGTAACCGCCACCCTCGTCTGACCCTCGTCTGACCCTGTGACCGCCACCCTCGTCTGACCCTCGTCTGACCCTCGTCTGACCCTGTGACCGCCACCCTCGTCTGACCCTCGTCTGACCCTGTGACCGCCACCCTCATCTGACCCTGTGACCGCCACCCTCGTCTGACCCTGTGACCGCCACCCTCGTCTGACCCTGTGACCGCCACCCTCGTCTGAACCTGTGACCGCCACCCTCGTCTGACCCTGTGACCGCCACCCTCGTCTGACCCTGTGACCGCCACCCTCGTCTGACCCTGTGACCGCCACCCTCGTCTGACCCTGTGATCGCCACCCTCGTCTGACCCTGTGACCGCCACGCTCGTCTGACCCTGTGACCGCCACCCTCGTCTGACCCTGTGATCGCCACCCTCGTCTGACCCTGTGACCGCCACCCTCGTCTGACCCTGTGATCGCCACCCTCGTCTGACCCTGTGACCGCCACCCTCGTCTGACCCTGTGACCGCCACCCTCGTCTGACCCTCGTCTGACCCTGTGATCGCCACCCTCGTCTGACCCTCGTCTGACCCTGTGACCGCCACCCTCGTCTGACCCTCGTCTGACCCTGTGACCGCCACCCTCGTCTGACCCTCGTCTGACCCTGTGACCGCCACCCTCGTCTGACCCTGTGATCGCCACCCTCGTCTGACCCTGTGACCGCCACCCTCGTCTGACCCTGTGACCGCCACCCTCGTCTGACCTTCGTCTGACCCTGTGACCGCCACCCTCGTCTGACCCTGTGATCGCCACCCTCGTCTGACCCTCGTCTGACCCTGTGACCGCCACCCTCGTCTGACCCTCGTCTGACCCTGTGACCGCCACCCTCGTCTGACCCTGTGATCGCCACCCTCGTCTGACCCTGTGACCGCCACCCTCGTCTGACCCTGTGACCGCCACCCTCGTCTGACCCTGTGATCGCCACCCTCGTCTGACCCTGTGACCGCCACCCTCGTCTGACCCTGTGACCGCCACCCTCGTCTGACCCTGTGATCGCCACCCTCGTCTGACCCTGTGATCGCCACCCTCGTCTGACCCTGTGACCGCCACCCTCGTCTGACCCTGTGACCGCCACCCTCGTCTGACCCTGTGACCGCCACCCTCGTCTGACCCTGTGACCGCCACCCTCGTCTGACCCTGTGATCGCCACCCTCGTCTGACCCTCGTCTGACCCTGTGACCGCCACCCTCGTCTGACCCTGTGATTGCCACCCTCGTCTGACCCTGTGACCGCCACCCTCGTCTGACCCTCGTCTGACCCTGTGACCGCCACCCTCGTCTGACCCTCGTCTGACCCTGTGACCGCCACCCTCGTCTGACCCTCGTCTGACCCTGTGACCGCCACCCTCGTCTGACCCTGTGATCGCCACCCTCGTCTGACCCTGTGACCGCCACCCTCGTCTGACCCTGTGACCGCCACCCTCGTCTGACCCTGTGACCGCCACCCTCGTCTGACCCTGTGACCGCCACCCTCGTCTGACCCTGTGACCGCCACCCTCGTCTGACCCTGTGACCGCCACCCTCGTCTGACCCTGTGACCGCCACCCTCGTCTGACCCTGTGATCGCCACCCTCGTCTGACCCTGTGACCGCCACCCTCGTCTGACCCTGTGATCGCCACCCTCGTCTGACCCTGTGACCGCCACCCTCGTCTGACCCTGTGACCGCCACCCTCGTCTGACCCTGTGACCGCCACCCTCGTCTGACCCTGTGACCGCCACCCTCGTCTGACCCTGTGACCGCCACCCTCGTCTGACCCTGTGACCGCCACCCTCGTCTGACCCTGTGACCGCCACCCTCGTCTGACCCTGTGACCGCCACCCTCGTCTGACCCTGTGACCGCCACCCTCGTCTGACCCTGTGACCGCCACCCTCGTCTGACCCTGTGACCGCCACCCTCGTCTGACCCTGTGATCGCCACCCTCGTCTGACCCTGTGACCGCCACCCTCGTCTGACCCTGTGACCGCCACCCTCGTCTGACCCTGTGACCGCCACCCTCGTCTGACCCTGTGACCGCCACCCTCGTCTGACCCTGTGATCGCCACCCTCGTCTGACCCTGTGACCGCCACCCTCGTCTGACCCTGTGACCGCCACCCTCGTCTGACCCTGTGACCGCCACCCTCGTCTGACCCTGTGATCGCCACCCTCGTCTGACCCTCGTCTGACCCTGTGACCGCCACCCTCGTCTGACCCTCGTCTGACCCTGTGATCGCCACCCTCGTCTGACCCTGTGACCGCCACCCTCGTCTGACCCTCGTCTGACCCTGTGACCGCCACCCTCGTCTGACCCTCGTCTGACCCTGTGATCGCCACCCTCGTCTGACCCTCGTCTGACCCTGTGACCGCCACCCTCGTCTGACCCTCGTCTGACCCTGTGACCGCCACCCTCGTCTGACCCTCGTCTGACCCTGTGATCGCCACCCTCGTCTGACCCTCGTCTGACCCTGTGACCGCCACCTTCGTCTGACCCTCGTCTGACCCTGTGACCGCCACCCTCGTCTGACCCTCGTCTGACCCTGTGACCGCCACCCTCGTCTGACCCTCGTCTGACCCTGTGACCGCCACCCTCGTCTGACCCTCGTCTGACCCTGTGACCGCTACCCTCGTCTGACCCTCGTCTGACCCTGTGACCGCCACCCTCGTCTGACCCTCGCCTGACCCTGTGACCGCCACCCTCGTCTGACCCTCGTCTGACCCTGTGACCGCCAGCCTCGTCTGACCCTCGTCTGACCCTGTGACCGCCACCCTCGTCTGACCCTCGTCTGACCCTGTGACCGCCACCCTCGTCTGACCCTCGTCTGACCCTGTGACCGCCACCCTCGTCTGACCCTCGTCTGACCCTGTGACTGCCACCCTCGTCTGACCCTCGTCTGACCCTGTGACCGCCACCCTCGTCTGACCCTCGTCTGACCCTGTGACCGCCACCCTCGTCTGACCCTCGTCTGACCCTGTGACCGCCACCCTCGTCTGACCCTCGTCTGACCCTCGTCTGACCCTGTGACCGCCACCCTCGTCTGACCCTCGTCTGACCCTGTGACCGCCACCCTCGTCTGACCCTCGTCTGACCCTGTGACCGCCACCCTCGTCTGACCCTCGTCTGACCCTCGTCTGACCCTGTGATCGCCACCCTCGTCTGACCCTCGTCTGACCCTCGTCTGACCCTCGTCTGACCCTCGTCTGACCCTGTGACCGCCACCCTCGTCTGACCCTCGTCTGACCCTGTGACCGCCACCCTCATCTGACCCTCGTCTGACCCTGTGATCGCCACCTTCGTCTGACCCTCGTCTGACCCTCGTCTGACCCTCGTCTGACCCTCGCCTGACCCTGTGATCGCCACCCTCGTCTGACCCTCGTCTGACCCTGTGACCGCCACCCTCGTCTGACCCTGTGACCGCCACCCTCATCTGACCCTCGTCTGACCCTCGTCTGATCCTGTGATCGCCACCCTCGTCTGACCCTCGTCTGACCCTGTGACCGCCACCCTCGTCTGACCCTCGTCTGACCCTGTGACCGCCACCCTCATCTGACCCTCGTCTGACCCTCGTCTGACCCTGTGATCGCCACCCTCGTCTGACCCTCGTCTGACCCTGTGACCGCCACCCTCGTCTGACCCTGTGACCGCCACCCTCATCTGACCCTCGTCTGACCCTGTGACCGCCACCCTCGTCTGACCCTCCTCTGACCCTGTGACCGCCACCCTCGTCTGACCCTCGTCTGACCCTGTGACCGCCACCCTCGTCTGACCCTCGTCTGACCCTGTGACCGCCACCCTCGTCTGACCCTGTGATCGCCACCCTCGTCTGACCCTGTGACCGCCACCCTCGTCTGACCCTCGTCTGACCATGTGACCGCCACCCTCGTCTGACCCTGTGACCGCCACCCTCGTCTGACCCTGTGACCGCCACCCTCGTCTGACCCTGTGACCGCCACCCTCGTCTGACCCTGTGACCGCCACCCTCGTCTGACCCTGTGACCGCCACCCTCGTCTGACCCTGTGACCGCCACCCTCGTCTGACCCTGTGACCGCCACCCTCGTCTGACCCTCGTCTGACCCTCGTCTGACCCTCGTCTGACCCTGTGATCGCCACCCTCGTCTGACCCTCGTCTGACCCTGTGACCGCCACCCTCGTCTGACCCTCGTCTGACCCTGTGACCGCCACCCTCATCTGACCCTCGTCTGACCCTCGTCTGACCCTGTGATCGCCACCCTCGTCTGACCCTCGTCTGACCCTGTGACCGCCACCCTCGTCTGACCCTCGTCTGACCCTGTGACCGCCACCCTCATCTGACCCTCGTCTGACCCTGTGACCGCCACCCTCGTCTGACCCTCGTCTGACCCTGTGACCGCCACCCTCGTCTGACCCTCGTCTGACCCTGTGACCGCCACCCTCGTCTGACCCTCGTCTGACCCTGTGACCGCCACCCTCGTCTGACCCTGTGATCGCCACCCTCGTCTGACCCTCGTCTGACCCTGTGACCGCCACCCTCGTCTGACCCTCGTCTGACCCTGTGACCGCCACCCTCGTCTGACCCTCGTCTGACCCTGTGACCGCCACCCTCGTCTGACCCTGTGACCGCCACCCTCGTCTGACCCTGTGACCGCCACCCTCGTCTGACCCTGTGACCGCCACCCTCGTCTGACCCTGTGACCGCCACCCTCGTCTGACCCTGTGACCGCCACCCTCGTCTGACCCTGTGATCGCCACCCTCGTCTGACCCTGTGATCGCCACCCTCGTCTGACCCTGTGACCGCCACCCTCGTCTGACCCTGTGATCGCCACCCTCGTCTGACCCTGTGACCGCCACCCTCGTCTGACCGAGCGCCCAGCGGCGGCTGATGATAACCTCCCGGAACGGCTGATGATAACCTCCTGGGACGACCCATCCAGCCCGCCAGAGAGACACGAAGACAGACACACAGACATACAGACCGACACACAGACAGAGACGGACGGGAAGCTGGAGCCGGTTCGGGCACCCAACGCTCCGCGGACTGGTCTGCCGCCGGCGGGTCGGCCGGCTCTCCTCCCACGGCTTATGGTGACGTCATCAGTCGGTATCCAGCAGGCTCGCGGTCTGTGGTGAGGACGGCCGCTGTCGCCTCTCGCCACCACGGCATGCGCTGTGGCGTCTGGCCACGATCAGCTGGTGGTGGGCACGCCACCGCACCATGTCATAACTACGTCCCAGATGTGGCCAGAATGGCAAATTGTGAGTTGTCAAACATTCTCTTCAAACCAACACATTTTGATTAAGAACGCTTCGAAGCATAAGAAGCCATGTTTGCTGCTGGTTTTGAGCGGTCCAAAAACTCCTGGTGTGGGCCCAAAGCATGACGTTGTGGTTGCGACATTTTTTGGTATCTGGGCGATCGGAAAACGCTTAAGTTTGGTGGCCAGTATCTCAACCAAATTTGAAGATATTGGGATAAGTCTGAATTGTTTCAGAATCTCCGAACAATCTTCTAATGGTATGCAGTATTTATGTTTCAACTTATATTACACGCCATGCTTGTATGGAACAATTTATTGATGCATGTATGAAATGAATAAATTTCAGGATGTCAAAATTTCCGTAGTCCGGCAAAAATTCCCAGTGGGTGCAGAGATTCAGGATACCTTCAAACATGAGCCTACATATGTAAAGAACATGTTTCAAAAAACATCTAGATAGGCAAGATAGGGTGGAACCGAGTTATGGTCGTTTTTCCTAGCCCAGGTCGCGCTTTCCGGAGGGTGCGTGACGGCCCGGGCGAACCGATGCGTGCGACAATTGGCCCGGCGCGGCGGCGAGGGAGCATGGAAGCGCTTGCTCATTGCTGATATGGGATTATATACCTTGTTTGGATAGGTGTCGTCACATGACACTATATGGTTCATGTGTTATAGTGTATGTTAAAGCCTCCGTTACTGTCTCGGGTTTTATAAACCGAGGGGCAGAGTCCTGAGTCGCTTTGGCACCGTCTTGAGCTCATGGCCAATGTCATATGACTAGTCATATGACATTGGACATCATATGTCATATATAACCAGCAAAGCAGCGCTCTCACGTTAACAGACAATGTCAAACACAGACTGACCAATGCGTGCGTGTCTTCTTAATGAGCAGTGTTGAGCGTGAAGAATCGCACGGGACCGGATTACAGAGGCACGAAATGACGCTTAACGAGTACAAATTATGTAGACTAACTCAACAGACGGCAAAGGTGGTAGAAATTTTGTCAACCGGATGCATTTTGCCTCCATAATGTAATACAGTAGGCAACACTTATAGTTGGATTTGTGTATGCACGGAGAGTCATCCACCTTCGGAGCAGTCACGAGGTGTTTGAATGCTCTAGGTGTCATGTGTCACAAGCAGGTGCCATGTGGCGACCCACTAGAACGATGCATGAGACCCTACCAGCAAGCGCTTCCGTGCTCCCTCGCCGCCGCGCCGGGCCAATTGCCGCGCGCATCGGTTCGCCCGGGCCGTCACGCGCCGTCCGGAAAGCGTGACCTGGGCTAGGAAAAACGCCCATAACTCGGCTCCA
This sequence comes from Chirona hameri, assembly GCA_036785665.1. NCBI lineage: Eukaryota > Metazoa > Arthropoda > Thecostraca > Balanomorpha > Balanidae > Chirona > Chirona hameri. The sequence continues at coordinate 331,235 of JAXIVJ010000102.1, read as the reverse complement.
CCCTATCTTGCCTGTTTTTGAAACATGTTCTGTACATATGTAGGCTCATGTTTTAAGGTATCCTGAATATCTGCAACCACTGGAAATTTGTGCCGGTCTACGTACATTTTGACATCGTGAAATGTACCCACTTCATACATGCATCAATAAATTGCTCCAGACAAGTATGATGTGTAGTAAAAGTTTAAAAATAAATACTGCATGCCATTGGAAGATTGTTCGGAGATTCCGAAACAATTAAAGCTTTCCCAATATCTTCAAATTTGGTTGAGATACTGGCCGCCAAACTTAAGCGTTTTCCGATCGCCCAGATACCAAAAAATGTCGCAACCACAACGTCATGCTTTGGGCCCACACCAGGAGTTTTTGGACCGCTCAAAACCAGCAGCATACATGGCTTCTTATGCTTTGAAGCGTTCTTAATCAAAATGTGTTGGTTTCAAGAGAATGCTTGACAACTCACAATTTACCATTCTGGCCACATCTGGGACGGAGTTATGACATGGTGCGGTTATGACCGGTGCCATGGTGCGGTTATGACCGGTGACATGATGTGGTTATGACCGGTGACATGGTGCGGTTATGACCGGTGGAATGGTGCGGTTATGACCGGTGACATGGTGCGGTTATGACCGGTGACATGGTGCGGTTATGACCGGTGACATGGTGCGGTTATGACCGGTGACATGGTGCGGTTATGACCGGTGACATGGTGCGGTTATGACCGGTGACATGGTGCGGTTATGACCGGTGACATGGTGCGGTTATGACCGGTGACATGGTGCGGTTATGACCGGTGGAATGGTGCGGTTATGACCGGTGACATGGTGCGGTTATGACCGGTGGAATGGTGCGGTTATGACCGGTGACATGGTGCGGTTATGACCGGTGACATGGTGCGGTTATGACCGGTGACATGGTGCGGTTATGACCGGTGACATGGTGCGGTTATGACCGGTGGAATGGTGCGGTTATGACCGGTGACATGGTGCGGTTATGACCGGTGACATGGTGCGGTGCGGGACCGGTGGAATGGTGCGGTTATGACCGGTGACATGGTGCGGTTATGACCGGTGACATGGTGCGGTGCGGGACCGGTGACATGGTGCGGTTATGACCGGTGACATGGTGCGGTTATGACCGGTGACATGGTGCGGTTATGACCGGTGACATGGTGCGGTTATGACCGGTGGAATGGTGCGGTTATGACCGGTGACATGGTGCGGTGCGGGACCGGTGACATGGTGCGGTTATGACCGGTGACATGGTGCGGTTATGACCGGTGACATGGTGCGGTTATGACCGGTGACATGGTGCGGTTATGACCGGTGACATGGTGCGGTTATGACCGGTGGAATGGTGCGGTTATGACCGGTGACATGGTGCGGTTATGACCGGTGACATGGTGCGGTTATGACCGGTGACATGGTGCGGTTATGACCGGTGGAATGGTGCGGTTATGACCGGTGACATGGTGCGGTTATGACCGGTGACATGGTGCGGTTATGACCGGTGGAATGGTGCGGTTATGACCGGTGACATGGTGCGGTGCGGGACCGGTGACATGGTGCGGTTATGACCGGTGACATGGTGCGGTTATGACCGGTGACATTGTGCGGTTATGACCGGTGACATGGTGCGGTGCGGGACCGGTGACATGGTGCGGTGCGGGACCGGTGACATGGTGCGGTTATGACCGGTGACATGGTGCGGTTATGACCGGTGACATGGTGCGGTTATGACCGGTGACATGGTGCGGTGCGGGACCGGTGACATGGTGCGGTTATGACCGGTGACATGGTGCGGTTATGACCGGTGACATTGTGCGGTTATGACCGGTGACATGGTGCGGTTATGACCGGTGACATGGTGCGGTTATGACCGGTGGAATGGTGCGGTTATGACCGGTGACATGGTGCGGTTATGACCGGTGACATGGTGCGGTTATGACCGGTGACATGGTGCGGTTATGACCGGTGGAATGGTGCGGTTATGACCGGTGACATGGTGCGGTTATGACCGGTGACATGGTGCGGTTATGACCGGTGACATGGTGCGGTTATGACCGGTGACATGGTGCGGTGCGGGACCGGTGACATGGTGCGGTTATGACCGGTGACATGGTGCGGTTATGACCGGTGACATTGTGCGGTTATGACCGGTGACATGGTGCGGTGCGGGACCGGTGACATGGTGCGGTGCGGGACCGGTGACATGGTGCGGTTATGACCGGTGACATGGTGCGGTTATGACCGGTGACATGGTGCGGTTATGACCGGTGACATGGTGCGGTTATGACCGGTGACATGGTGCGGTTATGACCGGTGACATGGTGCGGTTATGACCGGTGGAATGGTGCGGTTATGACCGGTGACATGGTGTGGTTATGACCGGTGACATGGTGCGGTTATGACCGGTGACATGGTGCGGTTATGACCGGTGGAATGGTGCGGTTATGACCGGTGACATGGTGCGGTTATGACCGGTGACATGGTGCGGTGCGGGACCGGTGACATGATGTGGTTATGACCGGTGACATGATGCGGTTATGACCGGTGACATGGTGCGGTTATGACCGGTGACATGGTGCGGTTATGACCGGTGACATGATGCGGTTATGACCGGTGACATGGTGCGGTTATGACCGGTGACATGGTGCGGTTATGACCGGTGGAATGGTGCGGTGCGGGGCCGGCCACCCCGTATCGGGGACCTGGATAGATCGTGTATCGAGCAGCTAGGCAGATCGCCATCTATTCCACCGGTCCGGGTTAGACACAGATTCCCGACCGGTCCAGGTTAGACACAGCTTCCCGACCGGTCCGGTTTAGACACAGCTTCCCGACCGGTCCGGTTTAGACCCAGCTTCCCGACCGGTCCGGGTTAGACACAGCTTCCCGACCGGTCCGGTTTAGACCCAGCTTCCCGACCGGTCCGGTTTAGACACAGCTTCCCGACCGGTCCGGTTTAGACCCAGCTTCCCGACCGGTCCGGTTTAGACACAGCTTCCCGACCGGTCCGGTTTAGACCCAGCTTCCCGACCGGTCCGGGTTAGACACAGCTTCCCGACCGGTTCGGGTTAGACACAGCTTCCCGACCGGTCCGGGTTAGACACAGCTTCCCGACCGGTCCGGGTTAGACACAGCTCTCGAACGGTCCAGGGAAACTGACTGGGCACAGCTTCATCGGTGTTTGGTGTGGCTGACCTGGTAGCCATACACATGTATAGAGCCATGTACAAGCCATCTGGTCATACGGTCGAGCTATACTCGAGTACCGGATACGGCCGAGCTATACTCGAGTACCGGATACGGCCGAGCTATACTCGAGTACCGGATACGGCCGAGCTATACTCGAGTACCGGATACGGCCGAGCTATACTCGAGTACCGGATACGGCCGAGCTATACTCGAGTACCGGATACGGCCGAGCTATACTCGAGTACCGGATACGGCCGAGCTATACTCGAGTACCGGATACGGCCGAGCTATACTCGAGTACCGGATACGGCCGAGCTATACTCGAGTACCGGATACGGCCGAGCTATACTCGAGTACCGGATACGGCCGAGCTATACTCGAGTACCGGATACGGCCGAGCTATACTCGAGTACCGGATACGGCCGAGCTATACTCGAGTACCGGATACGGCCGAGCTATACTCGAGTACCGGATACGGCCGAGCTATACTCGAGCACCGGTGAACAGTGCCGTTGATCTCTGACCTCGGCGTCTTCGTGTTGACCTAATTAGTGCAGCGATGAAGTTCGTTACCTGGCCATCTGTGTGTGACCCGTATGACCTCTGATGACTGGTCAATGTTGCGCACCCCTCTCCGTGCTCTGCTTGTGTGCCCCGCGCGCCTCTGACCTGTGTCCTGTGTATCGGCCAGGTATCTCTGTGCCGCGTCAGGCCCGCAGCGGTCAGTTCCTGCCCTCGGCCCGCGCCGTCACGCTGGCCGTCCACCGTGACGGCAAGACCACCCACCGGCACATGAACGTGATGGCAGCCGTCTTCGGAGAGTTCATCTACCACGACATCTCGCACACGCCGCAGATGGCAGGTCAGTGTCACGCTCTTGGGTCAGATCAGGTCAGGCCAGGTCAGCTCAGGCTAGGTCAGCTCAGGATAGCTCAGGACAGACAGGGGTAGTACCTCCCCATTCCCACAGGATAGTCCACAGCGAGCCGCTGGTTAACCCTATTAGTGGCAGGCTCCTGGCTACCCCTATTAGTGGCATGTTCTTGCATTATATGTTGATGGGGAAACTGACTAATTGAGGTGGCTTAAGCTCGCTGGATACTGGATACATCCTACACCGCGTAGTAACAGTCACGTTTGATCGAGCTGTTAAACTAAAGGGCTGTGTTAGACATGAATGCATATGCACACTGCAGGACGCTGTAAAATTGCAATAAAAACCGGACTGAGAAACTCAGAACGCGTTTATGAAACCATATGAAACGCCACAATTGCTCTGGTTTTCACACGGCTGCGTTTTCGGCAGACCACTGCACCACAGGGAAACGCTTACATTGGGGCAACATTGCCTCGATCGGTGTTAACACACTGTGCTGCGGTGTCGTGTCGGCTTTCGCACTTGTCTGCTTCAAAGAGCACGATGTATATATCACGCACTACACTCCGAGACGTCAAACAGAGTCATGAATATGTAGACAGTTTTACGACCGGTATGATGGAAGACGTCCGTTTTAGTTTCACCGCGTGGCCACCAGGTTTGTGGGGAATTTCTTGCGTCACGCCGGCGGCCTGGGAACCGACTCGACTGTCGATCACAAAGAGGCTGTTGTGCAACCGCCGACACGGCACCGGGCATTTGATAGCGTCAGCCCCAGATTCATGAAGCCGTCTAACCTATTTACTAACATTATAACAAGGTACAATCATACGAATATGGGTATAAAGGGGCCAATTTCCACCGTTTATGTTTCCACTAATGTATACTGCCTCGAATACAGTGTTAAGCTAATCGTATGGTAAACATCAAACCAATTACCCTCCTGAATGTATAGCAGGGCAGCCAAGGATGCTAAAAAACTAACCGAGACTGTTCTTCCCACTTTAACTCACTGAAAACACCATAGCACGCCTACGTCTCCCAGTGTTTCTCCTCGTGAAGACTGCTTTCAGACTTCTCCAGTCACACCCCATCACCGCTGCCAAGCCGCGATCAGTCCATCGCGGCCAGGACAGCGGCGCTGACCCCTTGACCCGCTGCCAAGCCTCGATCAGTCCATCGCTGCCAGGACAGCGGCGCTGACCCCTTGACCCGCTGCCAAGCCGCGATCAGCCCATCGCGGCCAGGACACTGACCCCTTGACCCGCTGCGAAGTCGCGATCGGCCCATCGCGGCCAGGACAGCGGCGTTGACCCCTTGACCCGCTGCGAAGTCGCGATCAGTGCATCGCGGCCAGGACAGCGGCGCTGACCCCTTGACCCGCTGCCAAGCCGCGATCAGTCCATCGCGGCCAGGACAGCGGCGCTGACCCCTTGACCCGCTGCCAAGCCGCGATCAGTCCATCGCGGCCAGGACAGCGGCGCTGACCCCTTGACTCGCTGACCTCGGGTCAACTCTCAATAACACCCCCCCCCTCCCTCCCCCGCCAGGATTCATCGGGCAACGTCTCAAGTGCTGCGACGTCGAGCTGGCCAACTTCCACCCAGAGTGTTACCCGATTCTGATCTCCGAGGCGGACCCGTTCTACGGCAGGCTGAAGCAGCGCTGCCAGGAGTACGTCCGCTCTGGCGTGGCGCCCCGTACCGGCTGCACGTTAGGTACGTCACTGGAGGGAGCTGCACGTTAGGTACGTCACTGGAGGGGAGCTGTACGCTAGCTAGGTCACTGGAGGGGAGCTAGGTCACTGGAGGGGAGCTAGGTCACTGGAGGGGAGCTAGGTCACTGGAGGGAGCTGCACGCTAGCTAGGTCACTGGAGGAGAGCTGCACGCTAGCTAGGTCACTGGAGGAGAGCTGCACGCTAGCTAGGTCACTGGAGGGGAGCTAGGTCACTGGAGGAGAGCTGCACGCTAGCTAGGTCACTGGAGGGGAGCTAGGTCACTGGAGGGAGCTGCACGCTAGCTAGGTCACTGGAGGGGAGCTAGGTCACTGGAGGAGAGCTGCACGCTAGCTAGGTCACTGGAGGAGAGCTGCACGCTAGCTAGGTCACTGGAGGAGAGCTGCACGCTAGCTAGGTCACTGGAGGGGAGCTAGGTCACTGGAGGAGAGCTGCACGCTAGCTAGGTCACTGGAGGAGAGCTGTACGCTAGCTAGGTCACTGTAGGGGAGCTAGGTCACTGGAGGAGAGCTGCACGCTAGCTAGGTCACTGGAAGGGAGCTAGGTCACTGGAGGGAGCTGCACGCTAGCTAGGTCACTGGAGGGGAGCTAGGTCACTGGAGGAGAGCTGCACGCTAGCTAGGTCACTGGAGGGGAGCTAGGTCACTGGAGGGAGCTGCACGCTAGCTAGGTCACTGGAGGGGAGCTAGGTCACTGGAGGAGAGCTGCACGCTAGCTAGGTCACTGGAGGGAGCTGCACGCTAGCTAGGTCACTGGAGGGGAGCTAGGTCACTGGAGGGAGCTGCACGCTAGCTAGGTCACTGGAGGGGAGCTAGGTCACTGGAGGGAGCTGCACGCTAGCTAGGTCACTGGAGGAGAGCTGCACGCTAGCTAGGTCACTGGAGGGGAGCTAGGCCACTGGAGGGGAGCTAGGTCACTGGCGCATCCAGAATGGAAGAAACGTTCGTTTTGGAGGAAAGGCAAATCCCAAAATGTCTCACAGAGTTTCGAAAACTCATTAGATCTGCCTTGAGCCCTGAGACTTGAGCCTTGAGCATATAAGACGGATTTAAAAGAAACTTCCATTACTTTTCTTTAAAATCCGAAAATGTGTCATTTTTGGCCGATCTCAATCGTGTGGGGGCCATTACCTCTGGTCCCTATCCCTGGTCATTGGAGGGAGCCCACACCAGGTAGGTCACCGGGGGACTCATACACTGGCTGCACGTGCACACTAGGTATGCCACTGGAGAGGAGCCTGCACCACTATTGCGCAGGGCACCAGCTGAGCCGCCTGTCATTGCCAGCCAGCTGACAGACTGACTCGTCAGGGGAACCGAGCCGTGACCGACACATCCCGATACATATCGATTGACTTTGGAAACATGATTGATATATTACGGCTATACTGAATTATGGGCACAGCTAAATTGGGTCCGTAACTGAGGATTGTCACATGAAGGTGACTAGTTCATAGAAAGCAGCGTCGGGCTGTGACGACGGGGCGGTAACAGCGGTGAACATAAATTACCGCCGCTGCTCCCACGCACAGCCGGTAATTGGGGGTGGCGCGGCGGCGTTTCGGCATCACCGTCGCGTCCGTTCCGCTTCACTGGGGCAATGATTGGTTTATCGCAACCGGGCGGTGGCACACGACACCCGAGGCGTGCCATTTCGCGGCTGAAGTGTCCGGTGCCTCCGCCGCCGCGGGGGTATAGATACAACGGCCTCTCTCTCTCTCTCTCTCTCTCTCTCTCTCTCTCTCTCTCTCTCTCTCTCTCTCTCTCTCTCTCTCTCTCTCTCTCTCTCTCTCTCTCGGGTCTCGGGTCTCGGGTCTCGGGTCTCAGGTCTCGGGTCTCGGGTCTCGGGTCTCGGGTCTCGGGTCTCGGGTCTCGGGTCTCGGGTCTCGGGTCTCGGGTCTCGGGTCTCGGGTCTCGGGTCTCGGGTCTCGGGTCTCGGGTCTCGGGTCTCGGGTCTCGGGTCTCGGGTCTCGGGTCTCGGGTCTCGGGTCTCGGGTCTCGGGTCTCGGGTCTCGGGTCTCGGGTCTCGGGTCTCTTTCCCAGTGTCTGTCTCTTTCTCGGTCTCCTGTTTTCCCGTTTGTGTATCTGTTTCTTGTCTCTTTCCCGTATCTGTCTCCTCCTCTTTCTCCGTCTCCTCCTCTCTCTATTTTACTGTGTCTGTTTTCGTGCATATATTTGCCTTTGTTTATCAATGTCATAGCTTATGTCTGTATATGTATATTTGTCTCCTTCTTCGTCACCCTTCTTTATAGCACAATTTCACCTTCAGAACACCCGTCAGGCGTCAATTATATGCAAATTTCAACCTTACCAGCTAGCTGGTGAGTGACTCCAATTCAACGCACAAAAGTATCGCAGACTGCAAAATAGCACGTAACAATATGGCAGACTGCAGAATAGCATATAACATAGCACATAACAATATCGGAGACGGCAGAATAGCATATAACACAGTACATAACAATATCGGAGACTGCAGAATAGCATGTACAAACATCGGAGACTGCAGAATAGCATGTACAAACATCGGAGACTGCAGAATAGCATGTACAAACATCGGAGACTGCAGAATAGCATGTACAAACATCGGAGACTGCAGTAGAGCATGTACAAACATCGGAGACTGCAGTAGAGCATGTACAAACATCGGAGACTGCAGAATAGCATGTACAAACATCGGAGACTGCAGAATAGCATGTACAAACATCGGAGACTGCAGAATAGCATGTACAAACATCGGAGACTGCAGAATAGCATGTACAAACATCGGAGACTGCAGAATAGCATGTACAAACATCGGAGACTGCAGAATAGCATGTACAAACATCGGAGACTGCAGAATAGCATGGAACAGTATCACGCAGCGCCATTCTCTCAACGTTTCGCAAACCGCGACAGCCGCGCCGTTTTGGCACAGCCGCACCATTCTCGTGCCGTTGTTTTCTCCTCTGTCTCCCCACACGTGGTGCGGCTCCGCTCTCTCCACCCCAGCACCGTTCATCAGCGGCCGACGATAGGAACACATTGCCGAAAGCGGCGCGTCTGGTGTCATCACGGCGCGGTGTTGGCCAACCCCTGCCTCGGTCGGCCGACTGGCTGGCTGCGGTCCGGAGCTTACGGGCCGTGTCGGGCCGCCCCACCCCGCTCCTATCTACAGGGCCCCGGGAGCAGATCAACCAGGTGACCTCCTTCCTGGACGGCTCAGTAATCTATGGCAGCAGCAAGGAGGAGAATGATGAGATCAGGCAGCTCAAGAAGGGTCAGCTCAAGATACAACATGGACCGTCCGGCTCGAAAGGCCTGCTGTCGGCTGACCCTACCCAGCTGGACTGCAAGGCGCACCCATCCCTCAGGTGAGATACTCCCCTGCAAGGCGCACCCGTCCCTTAGGCGAGATACTCCCCTGCAAGGCGCACCCGTCCCTTAGGTGAGAGGTGATAGAGTACATCTCCGCTATAAAGCGCACCCTTCCCTCAGGTGACAGCAGCGCCCTTGCTTTTTCTGCTGGCTCTCTTCATCAATAACAACTACATTCAGAAATGCCGACTTACAACCCTAATAAGGGTTATAAATATAATACTCTATTATCTATGTTCTACCATAAGTTGTATTATGTGAATTAGCCCACATTCCCAAAATTAGCCATGGAGGAAGGTGAACTTAATACCATAAGCACAAACAATGTTCCTTAGCATCATTAACACACACAAATACGTGACAGCACGACACGACAGAGCACAATAATAGGTACATGTTTGTATTCAAGACAACACAATGCAGTGCCTTCATCATTTCATATGCCCCTCTGGAGCGTGCCCTGGTTTGCATTTTCCGTGAAGTCTTAGTAATATGAACAACAATCAACACCTTAAAATAGGCAGAAGTGCATGAAATATCACGTGCTTGAACGTAATTCCTTGTAACCTCGTGATTCTCACATATTCTATTTACGGCCTAAGCATGACGACATGTTTACACTGCGCGGGTTTAATCTGCCTAAAACGATGCAGATATATCAGGGTATGACGATGATATGAGATTGTGTTTCTTCTGAATACCGTTGAATACAGTGTGGTGGCCGGTGACGTTGCTTCTGGCCGGGGCCTCCGTACTGACACCGTGCTGTTTGGTCGGCAGCTGTTTCCGCTCAGGAGATGTTCGGGTGAACGAGCACGCCGCGCTCGCCACCGTTCATACGCTGTTCGCCCGCGAGCACAACAGAGTCGGTGAGTACAAGTGCTACTTTTTAAACTTTATCTGTCTCAGGCCCGTCAACACAACCTGGCGGTCAACACAACACAAATGAGTCGTGTGAGTGAGTCATCACAACACAAATGAGTCGTGTGAGTGAGTCAACACAACACAAATGAGTCGTGACTCGTGTGCATGCACGGACACTGCACAGTCCACATATCACCTTTGTCTATTGACGAATTCAGCCGGACCGCAGCGTATGGCAGTCTTCTTACAGCATCCAATACCTATCAACAGTCATAGGAGGAGAAATACAATGCACACTATTTGGTTCTACCATGGACACAGGAAGCGGCGACGTAACGCTCGCCCGTGCAGCGTCCGATACCTACGTGGCCGTGCAGGGGGAGAGGGGCACGACTCCCTGGCGTTTCGCCCCTAATTGAGCTAGAGCTTCGATTAAAAAACGAGCGTGTTGCTTGTGACGAGAGGAAACCGATAGCACCCAATTTTAAGGTATTGGGTCATTAGGTGACCTCTGGGGTCATGTCAATGACCCGGATGCCATCCAAATCGTGCAGGGGTAGAGATTGAATTATAATCGAGCTAGAAGCAAAATGGGTGCTAAATTTTAAATCAGCGTCACAAATTTGTCCTAGAAACTACCAGAGTCCAAAAAGGTCATCTCAGGTCATCGGGGTTCAGTGACTTCGGTTGGACTGTGAAAGTGCAAGACCACAGTGGAACATATAATTATGTAAAATGGATGTCAAATTTGAAATCAGCGTCACAAAATGTCCTAGAAACTGTCAGAGGCCAAACAAGTCATATCAGGTCAACTCAGGTCACAATCTCAGTGGAAACCATAAATGTCGCCTGTTAACACATGTACATATGCGAACAACAAACACTCGGAAACTCGTCAAGTTACAAGCATCGATACTACGGCACGCCAGTTGCGCCTGCCATAACCTTGAGAAACAGGTCATAGGTCACGGGTCATGGAGAGTAGAAGTGTGCAATTTTCAGAGTATGTGTCAAATTGTTCAAAAGTAGGGCACTGAAAGTTTCATCGCAATCGGTTGATAAATACGCGAGGTATTCCCGACAAACCGAGAGGGTGTGTGGCATCTATCTACCCCCCGTCCCCTCCTGCACTGGCGAGTGTTAAAGGGAGCCGTGAGATGAGACACGGCAGTCACTTCTCAGTAACAGGACGGGCTAACGAACGTGACATTTTTCCAGCCGTGCTAATCTCAGTGTTTATCGTCCTATCTCGGTTGTCATCACGACATTGCGTGTTCATGGCCAGTACAAGATTATAGGTCCACTGGTAATTCATGCGATATTTTCCCGTATCTCTATCGTGATCCCGTAACAGCTCGGTGATGCATTATGGCTGACGTGACGAAGACACGAAATCGTGTACGGTCTAATCCAAGGTCAGCATTAAACAGATGCAGATTATTCGTACCCGGAACGCTTGGTAAACGAGCCATTGAATTCTGAATTATTTATATTCTAGATTTTTATCATCTTGTATCGCGCAATTGCGCGGCAAATAACACAAGAAATAAACAACTAAACGGCGTCCTTGTTGAAATAAATAAATATAAGGAGATAGTATATTTGTATTGGCATTTCAAGGTCATTCACCAGTAAGTCTCCTATTCAACATCCAGACAAGTGATTTATCAACTAGATTTGCATTTCCAGCAGCGGCAACACTGTGTTTTGTCCACACACGAGCCAAAGCTGGTTTGTGAACACCAGCTGTGGTTGGCATACCGATGTCAAAGGATGGTGGATTCCGGTGGGCAGGGGAGGGCATGGTGGGGAGTAGCCCTATCCCTACCGCAGAACGGCACACATGTCAGCACCGCGGTGCTGACAGGGACATGGTAGACCGCGGTGTATAGTCTGTCATGTCCCCGTCAGCACCGCGGTGTATGACGGGGACATGGTAGACTATACACGGCGGTGCTGACAGGGACATGACAGACTATACACCGCGGTGCTGACAGGGACATGACAGACTATACACCGCGGTGCTGACAGGGACATGACAGACTATACACCGCGGTGCTGACAGGGATATGGCAGACTATACACCGCGGTGATGACAGGGACATGGCAGACTATACACCGCGGTGATGACAGGGACATGACAGACTATACACCGCGGTAATGACAGGGCATGGTCGGGACATGCCTGTTAGTCTGTGCCGCGGTGCTGGCCGACAGAACGCTCCCCCGGCCGTCACGGCGGAGTGCAGGGAGTTGCACAGGGGCGGGGGCGGCCGAGATGGCATTCACTGCCGCCGCCCCCTGTCTGAACGTTCCTCGCCCCGCCCACTACAGGTGGCCTATCTGGGCTCCAGCCCGGCACCACCCGGCACCACCCAGCACCACCCGGCACCACCCGGCACCACCCAGCACCACCCGGCACCACCCGGCACCACCCAGCACCACCCGGCACCACCCAGCACCACCCGGCACCACCCAGCACCACCCGGCACCACCCGGCACCACCTGGCACCACCCGGCACCACCCAGCACCACCCGGCACCACCTGGCACCACCCGGCTTTGTGTGCAGTGTGGTGTGGCTGCAGCAGAATGCGCGGTGGGCTGGGCAGACCCGGCCGTTCCACCGCGGCACCGCTGCCGGGTAGTGGGCGGTCAGACCGGAACACAGGAGGTTGTCCCCCGCCCCGCTGGAGGTCACGAGACTGGTCGACGGCTCTCCAGCGTCTGAGTGGTGGGGGGAGGAGGAGGCGTCTCAGTATGCAGCACCAGACCCTGACCAGACCCTGACCCCCCCCCCCCACACCTCCAGGACGTCGTTATAGCTTTTTAGATACGATCAAGTCACGGCCGGCCGCCAGCACCTGTAGATAAAGTGAGAGTACGATCCGCCTTAGGTCGAGACTTCTGTACGCAGACGTAATCCTGGCTGAGAGAGACTTCGGCGCTAAGTACGCGGTTGAGAGAGGTACTTCAGCCGACATTTCTGCGGAGTTTGTGAGATCATAGATAAGAAGGGACGAACAAAGTGAACGGAGGGCTGTGGAAACCCATCTGAAGCGGATCCCGTTATCCTGCCATCACTTGGCAGCAATAACTAGCAGGACAAAGTCGATATAGGATGGCTCCCTGGAAACGGCGAAATCAGATTCAGCTTAGCCGATTATGCGTAATTTATTTTCCATTGATGTATATAGTTTATGTTCGTAGTTCATTATTTACAAGTAGGCCTGCAATTTAGATATCCAGCCAATAAGACAGCTAATTGATAAGCACCTTTACTGACTAGGCCAGCCAATGCGTTCGCTGCCCAATAACCGGTCCGATTTAGGTATTTATTTTAATAGAACTAAGCAAAGGACCAGGCACGTAGCCAGGATTTTTATCAGGGGGGGGGGGGACGTCGGTAGTAAAAACAAATTTCGCTGCTCAGCCATATGTTGTTGACCTAGGGTCGGGTCGGCGGAGAATCTAATTTTATCTAGTGTTAATTTATTTTGCTCAGAGGGGGCCATGACCCCCGTGCCCCTCCCCCTTAGCCACGTCCCTGCATAGGACACATTACTGCCAGCTAATTTATATAGCCAGCCAAGGCGTTCGCTGCCCATTTCCCGGTCCGATTTATATCTTATGAAAGCGATTTGGACAGAACTGCAAGGTAAACCTAAGACGCAAACACTAAACGACGGGCACATTATTGCATACAACTTTACATGTACTAAGCAAAACCATTCTCGTTCTGTCCCTCTTCATTTCCTGTTCCGTTCCCGTTCCGTGCTTTCACAATTCACAGTCTCTGCCAAAACTCTAATATTGCGTCAGCAAGCATTTACGCTTGTCTTCATCATAGTTTAGGTGATGTCATCAATAGGTGACGTCTTCATCACCTATTAGCTAGAAGCGAAATATTTTGGGTGGATATAGGTCAGTAAAGACGGCGTTATCCGGCTATATACATTTGCTGGTCAAATTCGTGCTGGTTTTATGTAAAAAAAATGCATTTAAATTTCAACGCCTGGCAACCGGCCTAAATATTACTCAAACAGCTTTGTGTTACAGATATAATTTGAAAACGGTACATTCGCCTGCGAAGTGGTGAAGTCTCAGTGTTCTATGTCCAACAGTTTCCCAGTACCGATTTTAATACTGAAAAATGCTCCAAAATTATGACTTTCTTATGTAAATGATCATAACGTGGCAGGTGGCACGCGCTTCGCTCTGAACGACATGTTATATGCCAGGCCAATCTATTCTCTATCGGATCGTGTTTATCGCGTGTCGCTGCGATCCTCGGTTATCGAGCTATCGGCCCGGGATCCGCGTTGCGTTTGCCCGTTTTTTTTTCTCTCGCGATTTCTGAATTGTTCGTTTCCCACATGTCAAACGAATGGCAGTGGTTTGGCGTGCTGCGGCCGACCCCGTTGTCGGATCGACTTGAAATTGTAATACGATGGTGCGCCCCTACCACAGGACCTGCGTGTCAAATTCACGTACCTAGCTGCAACCGTTGTCGAGTTATTAGCCTATTCGTGATGACACGCGCAGGTACGTACGCACGCACGCACGCAGGTACGCACGGACATGTTCTAATTAATAAGATGGATTTTCTGTTTTTATGCACCATATCAAACTTATATTTTCTAGTTTTTTGTTTGATTTAGTTCGACCATTTTGCTTGGATTGTTTTCTGGGATCCGAGCCTCATGCTGAGCTAAGCTTGTTGCATGGAACCCGATCCCCGCCATCCGAAAACACAAGCTGCCTGTTCAGCAGAATCTAATTTGAAGTTGAGGTTGTACTTTGGAGTTGAGTTGAAAGCTTTACGTGCTGCAGAGCCTCAGCACGTTCCTTCCCGCCCACTAGCCGTACCTGACCGCAGCCGCTGCTACCGAGACCGACCACAAGCCATCCCAGTCCAGGGCAACTAGAGAATCCGAGCACGAATATTTGTCAACACCCCCCTCCTGTCCTGACAGGGTGAAATGGAGACGGGTGGGTGAGCTTACCGATTGAGCTACGTACAGGACACTCTTCAACGTTGTTCTATGGTCGGGTCATTCGATGCCTTTACATTTGACATATATACGCTTTATTATTACTACAGTACCATACACAATGTCGCCAGCATGATTTATGTCAGTGCACGTGAAAAGGTAATACAGGTGATTACAGTGCCGGATAAATTTAGCGACATATAGGTTAACAACATTGCTGTAAGTCAGAAAGTAAGATTACCCCAATCCTCACACAGGCATGCATTTCAGTGGGTAGAAAACACGCATTTCAGTGAGTAGAGACATTACTTGGTGCATTTGCGTGGGATCTGCAGGTTTGTGATTGTAACAAGCTAGTGCTCTGAAAATGTAGCTAAAGCCTCCGTGAACACCAAGGACTTCAGATGTATGTGAACACTGAACAGCATCTCTTACATAAGCCAAAGACCCGCCCCCACATGTCATCACCTACTTATTACATGCCTCGTTACATGCTATATTAAATTAGGAGCGATTAAGGCCTTTGACATGGGCGGCGCCATAGAACTATAGTGTTGCGGCGCCCTTAAGCCCCAATCATCATCAAGGCCTGTGACTGTTTCAACACCCTATAGTTTGACATATCAGCGCATCAGCGCGTTTACCAAACTTATGATTGTATTCCCACTACGTGTATGACCTTGACCTGCGACCATCATACGACAGTGCATGAGACATGAGACATGCCTCGTGAGACACTATATAACGTATCGCGCCCGCCCCGCAACTGCGGAGCTAGCTGAAGCTGAAATGATTGGCGGCCGGCACACGCCAGTGACTATGTCGTGAGACTAACAGCTCGTATCTGGACCGGACAGCTCTGGCGCTATCCGAGATGAACCGCCACTGGACGGACGAGCAGCTGTTCCAGGAGGCGCGCCGTGTGGTCGGCGCCGAGCTGCAGCACATCACCTACTCCGAGTTCCTGCCAGTCGTCCTCGGCAGCGTGAGTTAACGGGGCGGGACCGGGACCGGGACCGGGACCGAGATGGGACGGGAACGGGACCGGGATGGGACGGGAACGGGACCGGGATGGGACAGGACGGATGGTGAGAAGTCAGGGCGGGACGGGACGGAATGGGACGGGGTGGAACGGGACCGGGACGGACGAGCCGGGGCCGGGACGGGACGGGACGGGACGGGACGGGACGGGACGGGACGGGACGGGACGGGACGGGACGGGACGGGACGGGACGGGACGGGACGGGACGGGACGGGACGGGACGGGATGGGATGGGATGGGATGGGATGGGATGGGATGGGATGGGATGGGATGGGGCGGAACAGGACGGGATACGAGCGGGACCGGGACGGAACAGGACGGGATACGAGCGGGACCGGGACGGGACGTGACGTGACGTGACGTGACGGGACGAGGCGGGACGAGGCGGGACGAGGCGGGACGAGGCGGGACGAGGCGGGACCGGGACGGACGGGACGGGATGCGAGCGGGATGACACGGCACAGCACGGGGATGAACATGTGCTCACATCTAATATATTTCCAACACATCTGCACGACTGGGTGGCTTTTCAGAGTTACGCGTTAAATAAGTGTGTACACAGGAACAGAAATCACACAGCACAAGAAACTACACACGGAAACACACTGGTCATAAATACGAGCAAATCCAAACATTGTGTCGGTAGTCTACCATGACAGTATGTCACGTGACAGGTTTGTCTGCGGTATTGTGGGTCGCCAACACACACATTGGCTGCGTTGAGCATAGTCAATCCGCGGTAACGAAGTCGGCGTCTCCCAGCCTCAGTTCTGCTCTGCGAGACACGGTGAGGCGGTTCAGGTGGCATTTTGGGTCTCGTGAGTGTGTTGCTGGTTGGCAGGGGGTCGGTAATTAGCACGCGCCAGTGCCATTGACTTCGAGGTATTACTGACATGATACCCGCAGAGGCGGTGTCATTGACGGGGCGGCCTTTATGGCGCGTTTGTCTCCGTCGCGGCCATGCGCACCGCATGGCTGGGTTAGAAGAACCCAGAGCGTCGCTCGGCGTGCCTTCCCGAAACGATCTGCTGTCGTCCACTAATGTCTGTAACCAGCGGCGCTGGCATCGCGCCCATTCTCTGCAACCAGCGGTGCCGGCATCGCGCCCGTTCTCTGTAACCAGCGGTGCTGGCATCGCGCCCGTTCTCTGTAACCAGCGGTGCTGGCATCGCGCCCGTTCTCTGTAACCAGCGGCGCTGGCATCGCGCCCGTTCTCTGTAACCAGCGGCGCTGGCATCGCGCCCGTTCTCTGCAACCAGCGGTGCCGGCATCGCGCCCGTTCTCTGTAACCAGCGGTGCTGGCATCGCGCCCGTTCTCTGCAACCAGCGGTGCCGGCATCGCGTCCGTTCTCTGTAACCAGCGGTGCTGGCATCGCGCCCGTTCTCTGTAACCAGCGGTGCTGGCATCGCGCCCGTTCTCTGTAACCAGCGGCGCTGGCATCGCGCCCGTTCTCTGCACTGGGATGCTTTCTCTTGAAAGAAGATGGAACTGTGGAATAAGCCGTTGCATCACTTTTCACTAGAGGGATGATGCTAGAAGGAAGTTGCAAATCAAGGGATATTGCTTGCCAGCTTAAAGGGACTGTCCCACCTTAACATTATATTTTAGTTGAGATAGCATGTTGTTGGATTTGCATTGAAGTATAGTAGGGTAGCAGTTAAAACAACCACATAGGTCTAATCGAAAAGAAATTCGAGCTTGGTCTTGACAATTGTAACGAATAAGCCCTACGTGTATTTGAATACGGGTCTAAAGCCGATGACGTCGCCTCTCTTTACCAAATGGTGATGGTAGTCGACTTGTTTTAAGGTGAACCTTGGAGATATTTGCTACGTTTCAATGGTTTGGTAATTGGTTTGTTGTGTATTCAAAGCGCCAGAATTGTCTCGAAATAACTGTGCCATAATTTGGCAGCGTAAAGGATTTATGTGTAGCTCTCTAGAGCTCAATATGACGTCATCAACCCAAATATTAAAACTTACTTGCTTATGAAATTGGGCACTGTTTGCCAGAAACAAATGTCATAATCGTGTTCGGCCGCAATTACTTTATCTTTTGCACCACGAGCGGTGTACATTTGACAACTTTTGGGAAGGTGGGACAGTCCCTTTAAAGGGAAATATTCACCTTTTGATCTACTTTTCTGCATTATCTTATGCATCGTGGTATGGTATCAAATTGATCGAGTCTCAATTTAAAAATGAAATCACAACTTTTTATATTTCGAAAATTAGTTTTTGGGGAAATTTAACAAACGAGTGCATATACTTCTTTCGGAGTTCATGATCGGTGTTTACCCTTCACTATTTGGAAACGCGACATATCTGTCGCTTTTCTTTCTTTTGATAACGTCTCTGATTGGTCCCTGAAACAAATCACCGACTCATGGGTAGGTCACACCACACACACATCAATAGGTCGCCGTTGCGTGCCCAAGTGAACTTCTGATTACATTGCCAGTTTTTTTTCGTTGTTTGTTGATTTGTGTTGATATAAATGATGATTTATCATGATAAGCTAAAGCATAGTGTTGCATACAGCCAGAGACAAAACTATACAAAACGCCTAATGTTGAAAACAAATGAACCCATTAAAAAAAATTGAGGGTCGCAACCACTAACTAGGCCGTCGTAGCGTGCCCAAGTTAACTTCTAATTTGGTTACCTTAGTATTCAATGTTTGTTGATTGTTAAGGATATTAGGGCACATAATCACAATAGACAGAGTGCAAGACATTTTCCATACAATTTTGTCAAAAAAACAATACGAGACAAGCCCGGAATGCGAAATTCGTTACCAAGTACTTGCAAGTACTGGCCGTTATAAGCGTGGCTCGCTTATCAACTTTGACTGCAATATATCTCGGTAGGAATTGTTATATGCAAAATGTGATAAATTTACAATATATTTTGGTCTCGTCTATCGATTTCAAGTAGTAACTCCATTTTTGTGGAAAAGGGTGAATATTTCCCTTGAACATTTCGCACGGAGCAAGAAGTGGCGTCCTCATTCTAGCAATCCAACGAACACGTCTAAGGAAACGTCGAAATAAATCAGGTTAGACACTTCGATTTCACCGGGAAGTATGCATAACGACGAGACGCTGATGAATGTTTCACCTGGCCGCAAACTGTTTTGCTACAACGTCATTTGTCAATCTTAATGATAAATTCGTCCTCAATTCTCTCTGGATTTGGTCCACCTGTTAGGGAAATTTATAGCTACAATGTGTTGCTCTTCCCATGGCTATGGAAACGACGCAAGTGAACCATTAGATAAACGTCACATACAAATATCTCTCGGAGAGCTATCTTCGTCAAGTATCTCACGCCGGCCGCGATACAATGAGATTCCAATAGTAACCACTCTCTTGTGAAAGGAAATTGAGGATGTGGTTATTAGTGATCCTTGGAATCACCCCGAGTGTGGTGTTTTGTCAGTCGCGAGGCTGCCATTCGAATAGACAATGAGAGTTCGCCCCTTTCGGCCGCGACCTTGCCCGGCCATTCACGCTTGATTTGGTTTTACATCACCTGGGACAGAAACGGCTTTTTGCTGTATTCCAGCCTGGCTTACGACCGTGATCCCCATAAAGGCCCATCGCGTTATCATCAGAGTTATCCTCCGCCGCCGGAGTCTACCGGAGTCCACCGAGCCGGAGGCCGCGGCACAACCGCTCTGTCATAAAAACGATCGCCGGGTCCGAAGGCCGTACGGCTGCCGGAGTCAGCCAGTTCCCACCGAGGAGACGTGCAGCACGGGACCGATGGAGTCCGCCGGAGTCGGTCAGTTCCCACCGAGGAGACGTGCAGCACGGGACCGATGGAGTCCGCCGGAGTCAGTCAGTTCCCACCGAGGAGACGTGCAGCACCGGACCGATGGAGTCCGCCGGAGTCCGCCGGAGTCCGCCGGAGTCCGCCGGAGTCCGCCGGAGTCAGTCAGTTCCCACCGAGGAGACGTGCAGCACCGGACCCATGGAGTCCGCCGGAGTCAGTCAGTTCCCACCGAGGAGACGTGCAGCACGGGACCGATGGAGTCCGCCGGAGTCAGTCAGTTCCCACCGAGGAGACGTGCAGCACCGGACCGATGGAGTCCGCCGGAGTCCGCCGGAGTCCGCCGGAGTCCGCCGGAGTCCGCCGGAGTCAGTCAGTTCCCACCGAGGAGACGTGCAGCACCGGACCCATGGAGTCCGCCGGAGTCAGTCAGTTCCCACCGAGGAGACGTGCAGCACGGGACCGATGGAGTCCGCCGGAGTCAGTCAGTTCCCACCGAGGAGACGTGCAGCACCGGACCGATGGAGTCCGCCGGAGTCCGCCGGAGTCAGTCAGTTCCCACCGAGGAGACGTGCAGCACGGGACCGATGGAGTCCGCCGGAGTCAGTCAGTTCCCACCGAGGAGACGTGCAGCACGGGACCGATGGAGTCCGCCGGAGTCCGCCGGAGTCAGTCAGTTCCCACCGAGGAGACGTGCAGCACGGGACCCATGGAGTCCGCCGGAGTCCGCCGGATTGAGTCAGTTCCCACCGAGGAGACGTGCAGCACGGGACCGATGGATTCATGTGTGTGTATGTGGGTGGGTGTGGGTGTGACGGCTGGTTCCGGTATATGAGGCACCGTGTGCCGTGTCGCGAGTCATCAGCACCAGGCGATGATGGCTAGGTTTTCTCATAGTATCACGCTCAAGTATTGACGGATAATTTACAGCGTCACACTAAAATACTGACGGAGATATCACAGTATCACACTCGTCTAGCGACACAGACGTCACATAATCTCACTCGCGTATAATGTCACGGTGTGACACATGTGTACCTAGCCATAGAAGTGAAACTTTAGCCGGTCAGCTTTTTACCACCTGCTACTGTTACTATGCCAGTTTGTGTCATGGACTCAATACGCACGTTACAGAATGTAGGCCGTATGACATCAGGCATCTTGACGCCTTCTATCGCTCCACAATCTCCCATCCCTGTGGCCTTAAGACGCCTCGGAGAGGTGATCTCTACCTCTTCTTTACTGACTGAAGAGCGGCAATCTCCCGCTGACTGCGGTAACCCAGACGATAAACACCCCGTATACCTATCTCCACCTCTTCTCTACTGACTGAAGAGCGGCAATCTCCCGCCGACTGCGGTAACCCAGACGATAAACACCCCGTATACCTATCTCCACCTCTTCTTTACTGACTGACGAGCGGCAATCTCCTGCTGACTGCGGTAACCCAGACGATAAACACCCCGTATACCTATCTCCACCTGTTCTCTACTGACTGAAGAGCGGCAATCTCCCGCCGACTGCGGTAACCCAGACGATACACACCCCGTATACCTATCTCCACCTCTTCTCTACTGAGAGCGGCAATATCCCGCCGACTGCGGTAACCCAGACGATAAACACCCCGTATACCTATCTCTACCTCTTCTCTACTGAGAGCGGCAATCTCCCGCCGACTGCGGTAACCCAGACGATAAACACCCCGTATACCTATCTCCACCTCTTCTCTACTGACTGAAGAGCGGCAATCTCCCGCCGACTGCGGTAACCCAGACGATAAACACCCCGTATACCTATCTCCACCTCTTCTCTACTGAGAGCGGCAATCTCCCGCCGACTGCGGTAACCCAGACGATAAACACCCCGTATACCTATCCCCACCTCTTCTCTACTGACTGAAGAGCGGCAATCTCCCGCCGACTGCGGTAACCCAGACGATAAACACCCCGTATACCTTTCTCCACCTCTTCTCTACTGACTGAAGAGCGGCAATCTCCCGCCGACTGCGGTAACCCAGACGATAAACACCCCGTATACCTATCTCCACCTCTTCTCTACTGACTGAAGAGCGGCAATCTCCCGCCGACTGTGGTAACCCAGACGATAAACACCCCGTATACCTATCTCCACCTCTTCTCTACTGACTGAAGAGCGGCAATCTCCCGCCGACTGCGGTAACCCAGACGATAAACACCCCGTATACCTATCTCCACCTCTTCTCTACTGACTGAAGAGCGGCAATCTCCCGCCGACTGCGGTAACCCAGACGATAAACACCCCGTATACCTATCTCCACCTCTTCTCTACTGAGAGCGGCAATCTCCCGTCGACTGCGGTAACCCAGACGATAAACACCCCGTATACCTATCTCCACCTCTTCTCTACTGAGAGCGGCAATCTCCCGCCGACTGCGGTAACCCAGACGATAAACACCCCGTATACCTATCTCCACCTCTTCTCTACTGAGAGTGACAATCTCCCGCCGACTGCGGTAACCCAGACGATAAACACCCCGTATACCTATCTCCACCTCTTCTCTACTGAGAGCGGCAATCTCCCGCCGACTGCGGTAACCCAGACGATAAACACCCCGTATACCTATCTCCACCTCTTCTCTACTGAGAGCGGCAATCTCCCGCCGACTGCGGTAACCCAGACGATAAACACCCCGTATACCTATATCCACCTCTTCTTTACTGACTGAAGAGCGGCAATCTCCTGCTGACTGCGGTAACCCAGACGATAAACACCCCGTATACCTATCTCCACCTCTTCTCTACTGAGAGCGGCAATCTCCCGCTGACTGCGGTAACCCAGACGATAAACACCCCGTATACCTATCTCTACCTCTTCTCTACTGAGAGCGGCAATCTCCCGCCGACTACGGTAACCCAGACGATAAACACCCCGTATAACTATCTCTACCTCTTCTCTACTGAGAGCGGCAATCTCCCGCCGACTGCGGTAACCCAGACGATAAACACCCCGTACACCTATCAGCCGCTCCGTGCTGGAAAACAAACAGCTTCGGCTACCGGCCGTGCCAAGGCTGCGCGCCCGCCCACTGCACACACAGCGGCGGCACGGTATACCGCACCTATTCATCTCGCTTCAAAGTCGCGCCATGTACCGCAGCCTTCTGTCCAGTCTACCCAGCACGTACCGCAGCCTTCTGTTCAGTCGCGCCACGTACCGCAGCCTTCTGTTCAGGATACCCAGCACGTACCGCAGCCTTCTGTTCAGGATACCCAGCACGCACCGCAGCCTTCTGTTCAGTCGCGCCACGTACCGCAGCCTTCTGTTCAGTCGCGCCACGTACCGCAGCCTTCTGTTCAGTCGCGCCACGTACCGCAGCCTTCTGTTCAGTCTACCCAGCACGTACCGCAGCCTTCTGTCCAGTCTACCCAGCACGTACCGCAGCCTTCTGTTCAGTCTACCCAGCACGTACCGCAGCCTTCTGTTCAGTCTACCCAGCACGTACCGCAGCCTTCTGTCCAGTCTACCCAGCACGTACCGCAGCCTTCTGTTCAGTCGCGCCACGTACCGCAGCCTTCTGTTCAGGATACCCAGCACGTACCGCAGCCTTCTGTTCAGTCTACCCAGCACGTACCGCAGCCTTCTGTTCAGGATACCCAGCACGTACCGCAGCCTTCTGTTCAGGATACCCAGCACGTACCGCAGCCTTCTGTTCAGTCTACCGAGCACGTACCGCAGCCTTCTGTTCAGTCGCGCCACGTACCGCAGCCTTCTGTTCAGTCTACCCAGCATGTACCGCAGCCTTCTGTTCAGTCGCGCCACGTACCGCAGCCTTCTGTTCAGGATACCCAGCACGTACCGCAGCCTTCTGTTCAGTCTACCCAGCACGTACCGCAGCCTTCTGTTCAGGATACCCAGCACGTACCGCAGCCTTCTGTTCAGGATACCCAGCACGTACCGCAGCCTTCTGTTCAGTCTACCGAGCACGTACCGCAGCCTTCTGTTCAGTCGCGCCACGTACCGCAGCCTTCTGTTCAGTCGCGCCACGTACCGCAGCCTTCTGTTCAGTCGCGCCACGTACCGCAGCCTTCTGTTCAGTCTACCCAGCACGTACCGCAGCCTTCTGTCCAGTCTACCCAGCACGTACCGCAGCCTTCTGTTCAGGATACCCAGCACGTACCGCAGCCTTCTGTTCAGGATACCCAGCACGTACCGCAGCCTTCTGTTCAGTCTACCGAGCACGTACCGCAGCCTTCTGTTCAGTCTACCCAGCACGTACCGCAGCCTTCTGTCCAGTCTACCCAGCACGTACCGCAGCCTTCTGTTCAGGATACCCAGCACGTACCGCAGCCTTCTGTTCAGTCTACCCAGCACGTACCGCAGCCTTCTGTTCAGTCTACCCAGCACGTACCGCAGCCTTCTGTTCAGGATACCCAGCACGTACCGCAGCCTTCTGTTCAGTCTACCGAGCACGTACCGCAGCCTTCTGTTCAGTCTACCCAGCACGTACCGCAGCCTTCTGTCCAGTCTACCCAGCACGTACCGCAGCCTTCTGTTCAGGATACCCAGCACGTACCGCAGCCTTCTGTTCAGGATACCCAGCACGTACCGCAGCCTTCTGTTCAGTCTACCGAGCACGTACCGCAGCCTTCTGTTCAGTCGCGCCACGTACCGCAGCCTTCTGTTCAGTCGCGCCACGTACCGCAGCCTTCTGTTCAGTCTACCCAGCACGTACCGCAGCCTTCTGTCCAGTCTACCCAGCACGTACCGCAGCCTTCTGTTCAGGATACCCAGCACGTACCGCAGCCTTCTGTTCAGTCTACCGAGCACGTACCGCAGCCTTCTGTTCAGTCGCGCCACGTACCGCAGCCTTCTGTTCAGTCGCGCCACGTACCGCAGCCTTCTGTCCAGTCTACCCAGCACGTACCGCAGCCTTCTGTTCAGTCTACCCAGCACGTACCGCAGCCTTCTGTTCAGTCTACCCAGCACGTACCGCAGCCTTCTGTTCAGTCTACCCAGCACGTACCGCAGCCTTCTGTTCAGTCTACCCAGCACGTACCGCAGCCTTCTGTTCAGGATACCCAGCACGTACCGCAGCCTTCTGTTCAGGATACCCAGCACGTACCGCAGCCTTCTGTTCAGTCTACCGAGCACGTACCGCAGCCTTCTGTTCAGTCGCGCCACGTACCGCAGCCTTCTGTTCAGTCGCGCCACGTACCGCAGCCTTCTGTTCAGTCGCGCCACGTACCGCAGCCTTCTGTTCAGTCTACCGAGCTTCCTTTGTGCTGCTGTGTTTGAGTTAACGCCTGCGTACACTGTACAGTGGCGCTGTATCTGACTGTTATTGGTGACCTGTGAACAGTTTAACAGTGCCTTAGGTCGAGACGTAACTACACCTATAAAACAATGCGTTTGTTACTTTGTTATCTTGTTAGATGTCATCGATACGGCTATATTATGTATTTGACATCCTCTGACGGGTATCCGGACCATAGTGAGATGGTCAGATCACAAAGAAGTGAGCGTCACGCACGTGGTTCACCGACCTCTTTTGAGTGTCCAATTACAACGTGCAGCATCGGGCACTACCGTCTCTGTCGGGACTCGGCCCAGACTCACCGCATACCTGACACGCCTTTGTGGTCACCTCAGTCATAAACAGCTTCCTAATTACACGGGAAATGGGTGATTTAATAGGACACCGGTCACCTGCCAGTGCTAACACACCCCAGGAGGCCGTATTCACCACAATCGTCCATCATCAGACGCGCTTTCTAGCGGTCTCATTGTCCGGCCGGGGCGCAGTTTTCCGACCCACTGCGCCATACGGCGACACAGTTTTCTCCGGCTGGATCCGATCGATCTGATGGTGGCTGGACCAGATCGATCTGATGGTGGCTGGACCTGATCGATCTGATGGTGGCTGGACCAGATCGATCTGATGGTGGCTGGACCTGATCGATCTGATGGTGGCTGGACCTGATCGATCTGATGGTGGCTGGACCTGATCGATCTGATGGTGGCTGGACCTGATCGATCGGTGGCCGGACCTGATCGATCTGATGTTGGCTGGACCTGATCGATCTGATGGTGGCTGGACCTGATCGATCTGCTGGGCGTCTATCCGACACCGGTGCCGCCGCGCCGCGCTGGTTATTTGGCTGGCCGCCGGACAGCCGACAGGTGGTTCCCGGGTGGTCGCGCTGGGTGAACCGGCATAGTTTCACCCCTTCCACGCAGTCGGACGGCACGGATCCGGTACCAGAATGGACCGATGTGACAAAAATGGATGTCGCATAGTCACGTAAGTGGAGCTTTCCGGTGACAGAACATGTTTTCTACTTGGAAAAAATAAACATGTCTCGTAATTGCAGGACATATTAGCCGTTTTCACGATGGTTATTGTATTGCGTTGGTACCATCCGTAAAGTGCCACATTCCTGAGGGATCTAATCTAGTTTATTGAGTACATGTGACAGGCTAAGTTAACGCAAGCATTTGGCATGAGCTAACAATGGCCTTATTACCTAGAGGTGCGTGTGTATATGTAATCATTTTAACCTCGTGATGATTTGCACGGTCGTGTTGAGATCATAGGATGTCTGGCAGCATATGCAGCACGCTATCGTTACGCTATCGTTACGCTATCGTTACGCTATCGTTACGCTATCGTTACGCTATCGTTACGCTCTCGTCACCCGAACAATCGAAACTGCCATCAGGCTACACAACTACACAGTAACGCACATTGTTCTCAACTAACTACATCAGTCCCTACCGACGGCTGAATTAGTCGGCCGTCCAATGGGCCCGTCCCGGACAGCTGGCTGGTGAGCTGTACTGACTGAGAGACCGCGACCGTCCGTCCCCCTCTCACCTGTCTCTGTCTCCCTGTCCCCCTCTCACCTGTCTCTGTCTCCCTGTCCCCCTCTCACCTGTCTCTGTCTCCCTCTCACCTGTCTCTGTCTCCCTGTCCCCCTCTCACCTGTCTCTGTCTCCCTGTCTCCCTCTCACCTGTCTCTGTCTCCCTCTCACCTGTCTCTGTCTCCCTCTCACCTGTCTCTGTCTCCCTCTCACCTGTCTCTGTCTCCCTCTCACCTGTCTCTGTCTCCCTCTCACCTGGCTCTGTCTCCCTCTCACCTGTCTCTGTCTCCCTGTCCCCCCTCTCACCTGTCTCTGTCTCCCTCTCACCTGTCTCTGTCTCCCTGTCCCCCTCTCACCTGTCTCTGTCTCCCTGTCTCCCTCTCACCTGTCTCTGTCTCCCTGTCTCCCTCTCACCTGTCTCTGTCTCCCTGTCCCCCTCTCACCTGTCTCTGTCTCCCTCTCACCTGTCTCTGTCTCCCTGTCTCCCTCTCACCTGTCTCTGTCTCCCTCTCACCTGTCTCTGTCTCCCTCTCACCTGTCTCTGTCTCCCTGTCTCCCTCTCACCTGTCTCTGTCTCCCTGTCTCCCTCTCACCTGGCTCTGTCTCCCTCTCACCTGTCTCTGTCTCCCTGTCTCCCTGTCTCCCTCTCACCTGTCTCTGTCTCTCTGTCTCCCTCTCACCTGTCTCTGTCTCCCTGTCCCCCTCTCACCTGTCTCTGTCTCTCTGTCTCCCTCTCACCTGGCTCTGTCTCTGTCTCCCTGTCTCCCTCTCACCTGTCTCTGTCCCCCTCTCACCTGTCTCTGTCTCCCTCTCACCTGTCTCTGTCTCCCTGTCTCCCTGTCTCCTGTCTCTGTCTCCCTCTCACCTGTCTCTGTCTCCCTCTCACCTGTCTCTGTCTCCCTCTCACCTGGCTCTGTCTCCCTCTCACCTGGCTCTGTCTCCCTCTCACATGTCTCTGTCTCTCTGTCTCCCTGTCTCCCTCTCACCTGTCTCTGTCTCCCTCTCACCTGTCTCTGTCTCCCTCTCACCTGGCTCTGTCTCCCTCTCACCTGTCTCTGTCTCCCTCTCACCTGTCTCTGTCTCCCTCTCACCTGTCTCTGTCTCCCTCTCACCTGGCTGTCTCCCTCTCACCTGTCTCTGTGTCTCTGTCTCCCTGTCTCCCTCTCACCTGTCTCTGTCTCCCTGTCTCCCTCTCACCTGTCTCTGTCTCCCTGTCTCCCTCTCACCTGTCTCTGTCTCCCTGTCTCCTGTCTCACCTGTCTCTGTCTCCCTCTCACCTGGCTCTGTCTCCCTCTCACCTGTCTCTGTCTCCCTGTCTCCCTCTCACCTGTCTCTGTCTCCCTCTCACCTGTCTATGTCTCCCTGTCTGCCTCTCACCTGTCTCTGTCTCCCTCTCACCTGGCTCTGTCTCCCTGTCTCCTGTCTCACCTGTCTCTGTCTCCCTCTCACCTGGCTCTGTCTCCCTCTCACCTGTCTCTGTCTCCCTGTCTCCCTCTCACCTGTATCTGTCTCCCTCTCACCTGGCTCTGTCTCCCTCCCACCTGTCTCTGTCTCCCTGTCTCCCTCTCACCTGTCTCTGTCTCCCTCTCACCTATCTCTGTCTCCCTCTCACCTGTCTCTGTCTCCCTGTCTCCCTCTCACCTGTCTCTGTCTCCCTGTCTCCCTCTCACCTGTCTCTGTCTCCCTCTCACCTGTCTCTGTCTCCCTCTCACCTGTCTCTGTCTCCCTGTCTCCCTCTCACCTGTCTCTGTCTCCCTCTCACCTGTCTCTGTCTCCCTGTCTCCCTCTCACCTGTCTCTGTCTCCCTGTCTCCCTCTCACCTGTCTCTGTCTCCCTCTCACCTGTCTCTGTCTCCCTCTCACCTGTCTCTGTCTCCCTGTCTCCCTCTCACCTGTCTCTGTCTCCCTCTCACCTGTCTCTGTCTCCCTTTCACCTGTCTCTGTCTCCCTGTCCCCCTCTCACCTGTCTCTGTCTCCCTGTCCCCCTCTCACCTGTCTGTCTCCCTGTCTCCCTCTCACCTGTCTCTGTCTCCCTGTCCCCCTCTCACCTGTCTGTCTCCCTGTCCCCCTCTCACCTGTCTCTGTCTCCCTGTCTCCCTCTCACCTGTCTCTGTCTCCCTGTCTCCCTCTCACCTGGCTCTGTCTCCCTCTCACCTGTCTCTGTCTCCCTGTCTCCCTCTCACCTGTATCTGTCTCCCTCTCACCTGTCTCTGTCTCCCTCTCACCTGTCTCTGTCTCCCTGTCTCCCTCTCACCTGTCTCTGTCTCCCTCTCACCTGTCTCTGTCTCCCTGCCCCCCTCTCACCTGTCTCTGTCTCCCTGTCCCCCTATCACCTGTCTCTGTCTCCCTGTCTCCCTCTCACCTGTCTCTGTCTCCCTGTCCCCCTCTCACCTGTCTCTGTCTCCCTGTCTCCCTCTCACCTGTCCCTGTCTCCCTCTCACCTGTCTCTGTCTCCCTCTCACCTGTCTCTGTCTCCCTGTCTCCCTCTCACCTGTCTCTGTCTCCCTGTCTCCCTCTCACCTGTCTCTGTCTCCCTCTCACCTGTCTCTGTATCCCTCTCACCTGTCTCTGTCTCCCTGTCTCCCTCTCACCTGTCTCTGTCTCCCTCTCACCTGTCTCTGTCTCCCTGTCTCCTGTCTCCTGTCTCTGTCTCCCTCTCACCTGTCTCTGTCTCCTCTCACCTGGCTCTGTCTCCCTCTCACCTGTCTCTGTCTCCCTCTCACCTGTCTCTGTCTCCCTGTCCCCCTCTCACCTGTCTCTGTCTCCCTGTCTCCCTCTCACCTGTCTCTGTCTCCCTGTCTCCCTCTCACCTGTCTCTGTCTCCCTGTCTCCCTCTCACCTGTCTCTGTCTCCCTGTCTCCCTCTCACCTGTCTCTGTCTCCCTGTCTCCCTCTCACCTGTCTCTGTCTCCCTGTCTCCCTCTCACCTGTCTCTGTCTCCCTCTCACCTGTCTCTGTCCCCCTCTCACCTGTCTCTGTCTCCCTCTCACCTGTCTCTGTCTCCCTCTCACCTGTCTCTGTGTCTCTGTCTCCCTGTCTCTGTCTCCCTGTCTCCCTCTCACCGTCTCCCTGTCCCCCTCTCACCTGTCTCCCTCTCACCTGTCTCTGTCTCCCTGTCTCCCTCTCACCTGTCTCTGTCTCCCTCTCACCTGTCTCTGTCTCCCTGTCTCCCTCTCGCCTGTATATGTCTCCCTGTCTCCCTCTCACCTGTCTCCCTGTAGGTATCGACTCTCCGCCTTCTTTCCGGCGACCAACATAACCTTACGTTAGCTTCAGACTTGGAAGACAGTCGCGGCAATCCATGCTAAAAACAGAAACATACTTATGAACTTTGTAGTAGAATGCAAGCAGCAAAACAGAGTTACTGGAAATCATAGATAATTAATAGCTACCTACTACCTAGCTAAACATGGCATACCTTCAGGAAGCTCATAACCATCCACGGAGGCACCAAGTTGCTGAGTGCTCCTCTACCCGACATTATTAGCAGCGTGTTTACATACCCACATTCCGGTGGGCGAGACCTGCCTGCACTGACTGACCGTCTCTCCGTCTCTGTCGTATCTGCCGCCTGTCGTCTCTGTAGTTTCTGTCGTCTCTGTCGTCTCTGTCGTCACTGACTGACCGTCTCTCTGTCTCTGTCGTCAGGGCATCGTCTCTGTGCGTCTCATTCCGGTGGGCGAGACCTGCCTGCACTGTCTGACCGTCTCTCTGTCTCTGTCGTCTCTGTCTGACCGTCTCTCTGTCTCTGTCGTCACTGTCTGACCGTCTCTGTCTCTGTCGTCTCTCTGTCTCTGTCGTCTCTGTCTGACCGTCTCTGTCGTCTCTGTCGTCACTGTCTGACCGTCTCTCTGTCTCTGTCGTCTCTGTCTGACCGTCTCTCTGTCTCTGTCGTCTCTGACTGACCGTCTCTCAGTCTCTGTCGTCACTGTCTGACCGTCTCTCTGTCTCTGTCGTCTCTGTCGTCACTGACTGCCCGTCTCTCTGTCTCTGTCGTCTCTGTCTGACCGTCTCTCTGTCTCTGTCGTCTCTGTCTGACCGTCTCTCTGTCTCTGTCGTCTCTGTCTGACCGTATCTCTGTCTCTGTCGTCTCTGTCTGACCGTCTCTCTGTCTCTGTCGTCACTGACTGACCGTCTCTCCGTCTCTGTCGTCACTGACTGACCGTCTCTCTGTCGTCACTGTCGTCTCTGTCTGATCGTCTCTCCGTCTCTGTCGTCTCTGCCTGACCGTCTCTATGTCTCTGTCGTCTCTGTCGTCTCTGTCTGACCGTCTCTCTATCTCTGTCGTCTCTGTCGTCACTGACTGACCGTCTCTCTGTCTCTGTCGTCTCTGTCGTCACTGTCTGCCCGTCTCTCTGTCGTCTCTGTTGTCACTGACTGATCGTCTCTCCGTCTCTGTCGTCACTGACTGACCGTCTCTCTGTCTCCGTCGTCACTGACTGACCGTCTCTCCGTCTCTGTCGTCTCTGACTGACCGTCTCTCCGTCTCTGTTGTCTCTGTCTGACCGTCTCCGTCGTCTCTGACTGACCGTCTCTCCGTCTCTGTCGTCTCTGTCTGACCGTCTCTCCGTCTCTGTCTGACCGTCTCTCCGTCTCTGTCTGACCGTCTCTCCGTCTCTGTCGTCTCCGTCTGACCGTCTCTCTGTCTCCGTCTGACCGTCTCTCTGTCGTCTCTGTCTGACCGTCTCTCCGTCTCTGTCGTCACTGACTGACCGTCTCTCTGTCTCTGTCGTCTCTGTCGTCACTGTTGGACCGTCTCTCTGTCGTCTCTGTCGTCACTGACTGACCGTCTCTCCGTCTCTGTCGTCACTGACTGACCGTCTCTCTGTCTCTGTCGTCACTGTTGGACCGTCTCTCTGTCGTCTCTGTCGTCACTGACTGACCGTCTCTCCGTCTCTGTCGTCACTGACTGACCGTCTCTCTGTCTCCGTCGTCTCTGTCTGACCGTCTCTCTGTCTCTGTCGTCACTGTCTGACCGTCTCTCTGTCTCTGTCGTCTCTGCCTGACCGTCTCTCCGTCTCTGTCGTCACTGACTGCCCGTCTCTCTGTCTCTGTCGTCTCTGTCTGACCGTCTCTCTGTCTCTGTCGTATCTGTCTGACCGTCTCTCTGTCTCTGTCGTCACTGACTGACCGTCTCTCTGTCGTCTCTGTCGTCTCTGCCTGACCGTCTCTCCGTCTCTGTCGTCACTGACTGCCCGTCTCTCTGTCTCTGTCGTCTCTGTCTGACCGTCTCTCTGTCTCTGTCGTCTCTGTCTGACCGTCTCTCTATCTCTGTCGTCTCTGTCGTCTCTGTCGTCACTGTCTGACCGTCTCTCTGTCTCTGTCGTCTCTGTCGTCTCTGTCTGACCGTCTCTCTGTCTCTGTCGTCTCTGACTGACCGTCTCTCAGTCTCTGTCGTCACTGTCTGACCGTCTCTCTGTCTCTGTCGTCTCTGTCGTCACTGTCGTCACTGACTGCCCGTCTCTCTGCCTCTGTCGTCTCTGTCTGACCGTCTCTCTGTCTCTCTGTATCTGTCGTCACTGTCTGACCGTCTCTCTGTCTCTGTCGTCTCTGTCGTCTCTGACTGACCGTCTCTCTGTCGTCTCTGACTGACCGTCTCTCTGTTTCTCCGTCTCTGTCGTCACTGTCTGACCGTCTCTCTGTCTCTGTCGTCTCTGACTGACCGTCTCTCTGTCTCTGTCGTCTCTGTCTGACCGTCTCTCCGTCTCTGTCGTCTCTGTCTGACCGTCTCTCCGTCTCTGTCGTCACTGGCTGACCGTCTCTCTGTCTCTGTCGTCTCTGTCGTCACTGACTGACCGTCTCTCCGTCTCTGTCGTCACTGACTGACCGTCTCTCTGTCTCCGTCGTCTCTGTCTGACCGTCTCTCTGTCTCTGTCGTCACTGTCTGACCGTCTCTATGTCTCTGTCGTCACTGTCTGACCGTCTCTCTGTCTCTGTCGTCTCTGACTGACCGTCTCTCTGTCTCTCCGTCTCTGTCGCCACTGTCGGACCGTCTCTGTCGTCTCTGTCTGACCGTCTCTCTGTCTCTGTCGTCACTGTCTGACCGTCTATCTGTCTCTGTCGTCTCTGTTGTCTCTGACTGACCGTCTCTCTGTCGTCTCTGACTGACCGTCTCTCTCTCTGTCGTCACTGTCTGACCATCTCTCCGTCTCTGTCGTCTCTGTCTGACCGTCTCTCTGTCTCTGTCGTCACTGACTGACCGTCTCTCCGTCTCTGTCGTCTCTGTCTGACCGTATCTGTCGTCTCTGTCTGACCGTCTCTCTGTCTCTGTCGTCTCTGTCTGACCGTCTCTCCGTCTCTGTCTGACCGTCTCTCCGTCTCTGTCGTCACTGACTGACCGTCTCTCCGTCTCTGTCTGACCGTCGCTATGTCTCTGACTGACCGTCTCTCTGTCTCTGTCGTCTCTGTCTGACCGTCTCTCTGTTTCTGTCGTCTCTGTCTCTGACCGTCTCTCCGTCTCTCTGTCGTCTCTGTCTGACCGTCTCTCCGTCTGTCGTCTCTGACTGACCGTCTCTCTGTCGTCTGTCGTCTCCGTCTGACCGTCTCTCCGTCTCTGTCGTCTCTGTCTGACCGTCTCTCCGTCTCTGTGTCGTCTCTGTCTCTGACCGTCTCCCCGTCTCTGTCTGACCGTCTCTCTGTCTCTAACTGACCGTCTCTCTGTCTCTGTCGTCTCTGTCTGACCGTCTCTCTCCGTCTCTCTGTCGTCTCTGTCTGACCGTCTCTCCGTCTCTGTCGTCTCTGTATGACCGCATCTCCGTCTCTGTCGTCTCTGTCTGACCGTCTCTCCGTCTCTGTCGTCTCTGTCTGACCGTCTCCCCGTCTCTGTCGTCTCCGTTTGACCGTCTCTCCGTCTATGTCGTCTCCGTCTGACCGTCTCTCCGTCTATGTCGTCTCCGTCTGACCGTCTCTCCGTCTCTGTCGTCTCTGTCTGACCGTCTCTCCGTCTCTGTCGTCTCTGACTGACCGTCTCTCCGTCTCTGTTGTCTCTGTCTGACCGTCTGTCGTCTCTGACTGACCGTCTCTCCGTCTCTGTCGTCTCTGTATGACCGTCTCTCCGTCTCTGTCTCTCCGTCTCTGTCGTCTCCGTCTGACCGTCTCTCTGTCTCCGTCTGACCGTCTCTCTGTCTCCCCGTCTCTGTCGTCTCTGACTGACCGTCTCTCTGTCTCTGACCGTCTCTGTCGTCTCTGTCTGACCGTCTCTCCGTCTCCCCGTCTCTGTCGTCTCTGACTGACCATCTCTCTGTCTCTGACCGTCTCTGTTGTCTCCGTCTCTGTCGTCTCCGTCTGACCGTCTCTCTGTCGTCTCTGTCTCTCCGTCTCTGTCGTCTCTGTCTGACCGTCTCTCAGTCTCTGTCGTCCCCGTTTGACCGTCTCTCCGTCTATGTCGTCTCCGTCTGACCGTCTCTCCGTCTATGTCATCTCCGTATGACCGTCTCTCCGTCTCTGTCGTCTCTGTCTGACCGTCTCTCTCCGTCTCTGTCGTCTCTCACTGACCGTCTCTCCGTCTCTGTTGTCTCTGTCTGACCGTCTCTGTTGTCTCTGTCGTCTCTGACTGACCGTCTCTCCGTCTCTGTTGTCTCTGTCTGACCGTCTCTCCGTCTCTGTCGTCTCTGACTGACCGTCTCTCCGTCTCTGTCTGACCGTCTCTCCGTCTCTGTCTGACCGTCTCTGTCTGACCGTCTCTGTCTGACCGTCTCTCTGTCTCTCCGTCTCTGTCGTCTCCGTCTGACCGTCTCTGTCTGACCGTTTCTCCGTCTCTGTCGTCTCCGTCTGACCGTCTCTCCGTCTCTGTCTGACCGTCTCTCCGTCTCTGTCTGACCGTCTCTCCGTCTCTGTCTGACCGTCTCTCCGTCTCCGTCTGACCGTCTCTCCGTCTCTCCGTCTCTGTCTGACCGTCTCTCCGTCTCTGTCGTCTCCGTCTGACCGTCTCTCCGTCTCTGTCTGACCGTCTCTCCGTCTCTGTCTGACCGTCTCTCCGTCTCTGTCTGACCGTCTCTCCGTCTCTGTCTGACCGTCTCTCCGTCTCTGTCTGACCGTCTCTCCGTCTCTGTCGTCTCCATCTGACTGTCTCCGTCTGACCGTCTCTCCGTCTCTGTCTGACCGTCTCTCCGTCTCTCTGTCTCTGTCTGTCTGACCGTCTCGGTCTCTGTCGTCTCCGTCTGACCGTCTCTCTGTCTCTGTTGTCGGCAGGGCATCGTCTCCAAGTACGGTCTGGAGGTGGAGCAGGCCGGCTACTTCACTGGCTACGACATCAACATCGACCCGGGCGTGGCCAACAGCGTGGGCACCGCCGCGCTCCGCTTCGTTGCCTCCATGATGGGCAGCAGCATCGCTCTCCGCAACGGCGTGAGTTGATACAGAGTCACACGGCGTGACTCACGAGTCACACGGCGTGAGTTGATAGAGTCACACGGCGTGAGTTGATACAGAGTCACACGGCGTGACTCACGAGTCACACGGCGTGAGTTGATAGAGTCACACGGCGTGAGTTGATACAGAGTCACACGGCGTGACTCACGAGTCACACGGCGTGAGTTGATACAGAGTCACACGGCGTGAGTTGATACAGAGTCACACGGCGTGAGTCGATAGTCACACGGCGTGAGTTGATAGTCACACGGCGTGAGTTGATACAGTCACACGGCGTGAGTTGATACAGAGTCACACGGTGTGAGTTGATACAGTCACACGGCGTGAGTAGACTCACGAGTCACTGGGCAGACCACACACTATTATCAGTAAAACGCCTTTTTGGGCGATGACCGAGCGAGCGCGCTCTGGTAAAGCTAAAACAGGTTTGAAATATGAAACGGTAAGGGAGCACACGTGGTAGTAACACGGTCATTTTAGTCCTCCAGAAAAATTACCAGGCCTCAATGCATGCCAACATAAAAATTAAGTTGCATTAAATTGTTCATGATCTCTTTTCTCAAATCCGTCAAAAGGGAGTTCATCCTGAGCGCTGCATGATTCAGCGTATAAATTAATTCTTAGAATAATACAGCCATTTTTTATCAAGAATAATTTTTGCAAGGTTTTTTGTTCATTTCGACGTTCGCGTGTGCCAACTGCCACGCGCTGTGGTACCACCTCTATCAGAACGCACCATAACAAAAACAAAATTGATTTGATGGACCTATCCAATGGTGAAAACCCAATCTCAATCGGAGCAGTGGTTGCAAAGTTATTAGCTTCCGAAAAGCGTCTGTATGGCCGGGTCGGGCCAGGTCGGGCCGGGTCAAATGTAAATTTGTCTAGTAAGTTGACGAGAAGCCTCACGGGCGTTTCGCGCCCGCTCGGTAATTATTATTATTATCCCACTAATGTGGTAGGTATGTTTACCGCAAACGAGAGGATACGTTTGCGCATACGTTACGTTTCCGTAAATACCAAATTAGCTAACATCATCAAGCACAGACGCCAGCTGGCGATAACCAATGGAGGGAAGTTGGCCAATACTGGCGCCTCCAGACGCCTCCAGACCGGAGACGAGGCGGTGACCTGTGCTCCCCCTGTCGTGGGAGTCTGGTGTGACCCGGTGACCCCTCTGGCCGCAGGCAGCGCGTGCGGCTCCGATCGTGACTCTGCGGAAGGCAGCGGTGGTGACCCCCACACCGCCGGGAGAACCGCTCCCGATCGTGCACACCCTTTACATCACCACACGCCGCCTTCACCGAGCACTTTCCCGCCATGCACGTCACTCACGTCAACCGATAGAAGAGCTTAATTAAGCCGAGATATTTATGTTATGTAGCTTGAATGAATCAAGGTGATATTAATGTGTCATTAAGATGAATAACAACGAAGAAAATGTTGCCGTTAATCTTAGCCGGCCTAAATGCGGCGAATCTGCAGGCAGTCCGAAGCAGGTGTTCGTAACGGCGTAAACTCATATATCTCACTTATCCTATGTTACGAAAATAATTTTGTTAATACATTTCCATTTAAAGTAGCGTGCATACCATCGTCTGTACAGTGCACATATTGCAAACTGCACGTGTCGGGTGCCTCAGCACCGTATTGTATGTGGCTCGAGACCGTGCGCGACGTGTGCTTCCTCAGGGTCAGGACCTCAGTGTCTTGTTCCTCGTGACCATGTGCTGTGTTGCTGAAGACCCTCAGAACCGTGTGATATATCCCACAGGAGCGTGTGACCAGCGAGCTGGACCTGACGCACACCTTCTACGCGCCGTTCGACCTGTACGCCAAGGGCAAGCTTGACCAGATCCTGGAGGGCCTGGTGCGGGAGAAGGCCATGGCAGAGGACGTGTTCATCTCAGAGGCCATGACCAACAAACTGTTCGAGGACTCTGCTGACGGTGAGCACTGACGCGCAGCGAGGACACGGCAGGCGATGAGCACTGACGCGCAGCGAGGACTCGGCAGGCGATGCGGACACGGTAGGCGATGAGGACTCGGTAGGCGATGAGGACATGACGCGCAGCGAGGACACGGTAGGCGATGAGGATATGACGCGCAGCGAGGACACGGTAGGCGATGAGGACATGACGCGCAGCGAGGACACGGTAGGCGATGAGGATATGACGCGCAGCGAGGACTCGGTAGGCGATGAGGATATGACGCGCAGCGAGGACTCGGTAGGCGATGAGGACACGGTAGGCGA
Source organism: Chirona hameri (assembly GCA_036785665.1). Lineage (NCBI taxonomy): Eukaryota > Metazoa > Arthropoda > Thecostraca > Balanomorpha > Balanidae > Chirona > Chirona hameri. Next base: position 293,931 of record JAXIVJ010000102.1, on the reverse strand, counting down.
TGAGGATATGACGCGAGGTGATGGCACAGCTGACGCGATGGCTGAAAATACTCAGCCAATCGACGTGCTCTCAGAATGCGCGGGTGATCTGTTACAGGGGTGCGGCTTGTCCTTATTAGCCGTGTGTAGTCGTGTATCTAGGGGCAGGGGTCAGGTAGTCGTGTATCTAGGGGCAGGGGTCAGGTTTTCACTGGTGTCTTGGCTGCCAGGTGCGGTCTGGACCTGGCCGCTTAGCTGATCCAGTAGGGTGCAGGGTCCGGGGTTTGGTTTCATCTTTGATAACCTGTGCCCTCTCTGTGTATCTGGACTGCATGTTTCGGACTGGACCTGGCCGCGCAGCTGATCCAGCAGGGCGCATGGTTTGGGCTGGGTTTACCCCTGTTAACCCGTGTCTCTGGGCTGCATGTTTCGGACTGGACCTGGCCGCGCAGCTGATCCAGCAGGGCGCAGGGTTTGGGGCTGGGTTTACCCCTGTTAACCCGTGTCTCTGGACTGCAGGTTTCGGACTGGACCTGGCCGCGCAGCTGATCCAGCAGGGCGCAGGGTTTGGGGCTGGGGTTACCCCTGTTTACCCGTGTCTCTGGGCTGCAGGTTTCGGACTGGACCTGGCCGCGCAGCTGATCCAGCAGGGCCGTGATCACGGCGTGGCCGGATATAACGAGTGGCGCAAGTTCTGCGGCCTGCCGCGCGCCAAGTCCTTCCGCGACTTCACTGACACCATGGAGACCTCCGTTATCGAGGCGCTTAAACGCGTCTACAGGTGAGGCTATATGACTACAGGTGTGCCTATATATAGGTCTAAAGGAGTATATGTAGGTCTACAGGAGTATATGTAGGTCTACATGAGTGTATGCAGGTCTACAAGATGTTTATAGGTATATACGTGTTTGTAGGTCTCCAGGAGTGTATGTAGGTCTACATGTGAGGCTATAGGACTACAGGTGTGCCAATAGATAGGTGTACAAGAGTGTCTGTAGGTCTACAAGTGTATGTAGGTCTACAAGTGCATGTAGGTCGACAGGAGTGTCTGTAGGTCTACAGGGGTGTATGCAGGTCTATAGGAGTGTCTGTAAGTCTACGGGAGTGTATGTAGGTCTAAATGAGTGTACGCGACGTGCCCAAAACCCCAATAATCAATCAATGCATGAGTGTCTGTAAGTCTACATTAGTGTCTGTAGGTCTAAAAGAGCGTCTGTATGTCTAAAAGAGCGTCTGTAGGTCTAAAAGAGCGTCTGTAGGTCTACAGGAGTGTATGTAGGTCTACAGGAGTGCATGTAGGTCTACAGGAGTGTCTGTAGGTCTACAGGAGTGTCTGTATGCCTAGGTACAGGAGTGACTGTAGGTCTGCAGGAGTGTCTGTATGCCTAGGTACAGGAGTGACTGTAGGTCTGCAGGAGTGTCTGTATGCCTAGGTACAGGAGTGACTGTAGGTCTGCAGGAGTGTCTGCGACGCGCCCGAAAACCCCAATAATACATCAATACAGGAGTGTCTGTAGGTCTACAGGCGAGGCTATAGCACCTTCACAGGTCCGTTAACAGGACGTCTACAGATGCGTCTTTAGACCCCTATGGGTGTGTAAGTCTACAGGTGTGTAAGTATATAGGTGTTTCTACAGGACCTCTACAGGTGCATCTAGAGACCTCTACAGGTGCATCTAGAGACCTCTACAGGTGCATCTAGAGACCTCTACAGGTGTATCTAGAGACCTCTACAGGTGTATCGATGAGACGTCTGCACGAGTGTCTTTAGGCTTAAGCCCAGGCTACACTATGCGTGATTGTCAAGGAAATCACGCACGTGTTCTCCGTGTTTGCGGAACTTCCGTGACATCCGGGATCTGCCGGTCAAGCAAATTGCGCAAGGAAAATGGAGAAACCACTGCATTTTTTTAATCGATAAACCACTGCATAAATATCTACCAGCTTCAACAGAAGTTTCAACACTCACAATTTGCTCCAACGCTTCTTCATTCATCTTCCGCCACAACACTCAGCAGAAATTATTCAAGCTTAGGTCTAATATAGACTACAGTACGCGAAATCAAGCAAAATGATAAAAAAACCTGCAACACGCAATCTCGGAAAACACGACAACAAGTTCAGAATTTTGAACTTTTCATCGTTCCGTCCGTGACAGGTCTGCGGAATTTCCTTGACGTTTCATCCGGGATCTGCGTGATGTGCCAGTGTAGCTCACCCAATGCATTTACTATCAGCTGAACTTGCTCTGTCACGCAAATCCCGACAACACTGATAACACGCACGTGATTTTCAGGAAATCACGCATAGTGTAGCCTGGGCTTTACAGATGCGTCTTTATACGGCGCCGCTCAGATGGTTGTGAACGCGGCCGTGATCGTGACGTTCTGATGATGCCTGTCTGTGGCGTGCACTGTCACACAGTCACAGAGCGCCAGGCCAGTCAGTCCGGGTGTGTGACTCGCCATCGACTCCGGCCATGCGGCCATGCCCATCGTCACGTGTCACGCCGTCACGTGTCACGCCGGGGGCACCTCAGGCTGAGTATCTCAGCTGCAGCTCTGTCGCCTGTGTCGCTAACCAGGCCCGTCACACAGCCGGCCAGCGCCTGGTGAAAGCGGCCCGTGGTGCCGGGACGTGGCCGTGTCTGTCTGTCTGTCTGTCTGTCTGTCTGTCTCTGTCTCTGTCTCTGTCTCTGTCTGTCTCTGTGTGCGTGTGCGTGTGCGTGTGCGTGTGCGTGTGCGTGTGCGTGTGCGTGTGCGTGTGCGTGTGCGTGTGCGTGTGCGTGTGCGTGTGCGTGTATGTGTGTGTCCGCCCGCCCGCCCGCCCGCCTGCCCGCCTGCCTGCCTGCCTGCCTGCCCGCCCGCCCGCCCGCCCGCCCGCCCGCCCGCCCGCCCGCCCGCCCGCCCGCCCGCCCGCCCGCCTGCCTGCCAGTCACGTGGACGACATTGACCGTGTGTGTGTGTCTGTTCGCCGCCAGTCACGTGGACGACATTGACCTGTTCACGGGCGGCCTGGCCGAGACAGCCAACATTGGCGCGCTGGTCGGCCCGACGTTCGGCTGTCTGATCGGCCGCCAGTTCCACTACCTGAAGAGGGGCGATCGGTACTGGTACGAGAACGACGTGCCGCCGTCCTCCTACAACAGAGGTCAGTCGGGGTCTGAGGTCAGAGGTCAGAGGTCAGAGGTCAGAGGTCAGAGGTTAGAGGTCAGAGGTCAGGTCAGAGATCAGAGGTCAGAGGACAGAGGACAGAGGGCAGGTCAGAGATCAGAGGTCAGAATTCAGAGGTCAGAAGTCAGAGGTCAGAGGTCAGAGGTCAGCAATCAGGGGTTAGAGGTCAGGGGTCAGAGGTCAGAGGTCAGAGGTCAGGGGTCAGATTTCAGAGGTCAGAGGTCAGGGGTCAGATGTCAGAGGTCAGATGACAGGTCAGATGACAGGTCAGATGACAGGTCAGATGACAGGTCAGATGACAGGTCAGAGGTCAGAGTTCAGAAGTCAGAGGACAGAGGACAGGTCAGAGGACAGAGGTCAGAGGTCAGAGGACAAAGGATAAAGAACAGGTCAGAGGACAGAGGACAGAGGACAGAGGTCAGAGGACAGAGGTCAGAGGACAGAGGACAGAGGTCAGAGGACATATGTCAGAGGACAGGGGTCAGAGGACAGAGGACAGAGGTCAGAGGTCAGAGGTCAGAGGACAGAGGACAGAGGACAGAGGACAGAGGACAGAGGACAGAGGACAGAGGACAGAGGACAGAGGGCAGAGGGCAGAGGGCAGAGGACAGAGGACAGAGGACAGAGGACAGAGGACAGAGGACAGAGGACAGAGGACAGAGGACAGAGGACAGAGGACAGAGGACAGAGGACAGAGGACAGAGAACAGAGGACAGAGGAAGGTCAGAGGTTAGTCTGGGGCAGAGGGAAGGGGGCAGAGGGCCGCCTGGGTCAGTCAGGCGGAGGTCAGAGGTCAGAGATCAGAGATCAGAGATCAGAGATCAGAGGTCAGAGGACAGAGGACAGAGGACAGAGGACAGAGGTCAGAGGTCAGAGGTCAGAGGTCCGAGGTCCGAGGTCCGAGGTCCGAGGTCCGAGGTCCGAGGTCCGAGGTCCGAGGTCCGAGGTCCGAGGTCCGAGGTCCGAGGTCAGAGGTCAGGTTAGCCTGTCAGATGGTTCTGTCAGCTTTGACTGGGGTCGACTCTGGGTGGGACTGCGAGACCGAACAGGCCAGAACATATCTGACAGGTGATGTTTTGCCGCTCCTCCAATGAGCCAATACAGCAGCCGTGCGACATGACGGCTCTGTACTGCTATTTACCGCCTTGAATCCTGTGACATTAACACATCCTTATAATGCTGGTTAATGTACACACATTAGGGATAATGTCGTGATAATGCAGGAAAGGTATGACATTAACGACCAACACGCAACTCCGAATCATAACTGTCATGCGACTGTATGAACTCATGACATATACCTACGTACTATGACTCAGTGCCTACAGCATGCATCAATACGGCAGTTTAACACGCAACCATGCCAAATATGTGCACCTCTAGGAACAAAACAACTAAATATCGCTTATATCCGCACGACATATTTTGTGTTTCTCACTGACTGGCCTGACTGGATGTTCTTTATCTGTCTGCCACAGATCAGCTGGCTACGATCCGTAAGACTTCGCTGGCCCGCATCATCTGTGACAACTCTGACGCCATCGAGTACATGCAGCCCACCGTGCTGCTGCAGACCGACGAGTTCCTGTGAGTTCATTGTGCTTGCTAGCTCACTGAGTTCTCGTGAGTCCACCGTGCTGCTGCATACCGAAGAGATCACTGGGCTCCCGTGACTTCATCGTGCGCACTGTACTCAGTTCCTGTGAGTTAATCGTGACCCTACAGACCGGCGAGTTCCTGTGAGTTCAGCGTGTTTACTGTAATCACTGAATTCCCGTGAGTTCATCGTGCGCACTGTGCTCAGTTCCTGTGAGTTAATCGTGGCCCTACAGACCGGCGAGTTCCCGTGAATTAATCGTGCCTACTGTGCTCAGTTCCTGTGAGTTAATCGTGGCCCTACAGACCGGCGAGTTCCCGTGAGTTCATCGTGCCTACTGTGCTCAGTTCCTGTGAGTTCACCGTGTTTACTGTAATCACTGGGTTCCCGTGAGTTCATCGTGCCTACTGTGCTCAGTTCCTGTGAGTTCACCGTGTTTACTGTAATCACTGGGTTCCCGTGAGTTCATCGTGCCTACTGTGCTCAGTTCCTGTGAGTTCACCGTGTTTACTGTAATCACTGGGTTCCCGTGAGTTCATCGTGCCTACTGTGCTCAGTTCCTGTGAGTTCACCGTGTTTACTGTAATCACTGGGTTCCCGTGAGTTCATCGTGCCTACTGTGCTCAGTTCCTGTGAGTTCAGCGTGTTTACTGTAATCACTGGGTTCCCGTGAGTTCATCGTGCCTACTGTGCTCAGTTCCTGTGAGTTCACCGTGTTTACTGTAATCACTGGGTTCCCGTGAGTTCATCGTGCCTACTGTGCTCAGTTCCTGTGAGTTCACCGTGTTTACTGTAATCACTGGGTTCCCGTGAGTTCATCGTGCCACGGAAATTCATTTAACCCACCACGATATACCGTTGATGCGGCGGGTTGTCGCCAGGCTCGTCTCATCACCTGACCTGTCTCTGTCTCTGTCTGTCGCTTCTGTTCTCCGTCTGACATTTCACCCGCTGCCGTATGTGCAGGAACGCGCGGATGGACTGCTCGAAGGACATGATCGGTCGGATCAACCTGGACCGCTGGCGCCAGCTGTCGCCCAACTTCGTCGTGCCGGACGAGATGCTGCACGAGTCGATCGAGCGCGCCAAACGTGATCTGGGCGAGATGAGGCACACAGAGTGGAACCTGCATGAGCACCGTGAGTCGCCGTCGCCGTCGCCGTCGCCGCCGCCGCCGCCGCCGCCGCCTCAGCTCTGTCTCCGGTGTCCGGGCACTGGGGCGGGCACAGCAGGAGCCGCCTGGGCAGGCACAGCAGGAGCCGCTTACCTACACAGCCAGTCTGAGGCTGTGTTGACATCATAAAACATCATAAAAGTGACGCTCCGGCCCCGCATAACTAAAATACCCGTGTTGTAATGATTTAACTGCTTGGCTTTCCATGTCTTGTGTGTAAAGCTCGCTAACCTGATAAATAGCATCACGTAGCCAGGCATGCCTCGCCACCGACCGATAACTGATGTGATCAGATTACATTCCCCTCAAACTTCCCGACATCCAGAATCGCCGCCGACGTTTCCCCATCCTACGGCTGCCGTGGTGCAGTGCTAACCCACTAACCCTGACCTGACCGTGACGGCTGACGGCGTGACGGCGTGACGCTGTGACGCTGTGACGTGACGTGTGACTGGGGACGTGGCGGACGTTACAGCTGTGCCGGAGCTGGTGCAGTCGCTGGCGCGTCAGCCACGCCAGGCAGGCGACGCCGACTCACGCGTGTTCCAGGAGGCACTGGCCCTGCTGTTCGACTCGGTTGAGGTGGGCCAGGCGGCCTGGAGCACGCTCCGACTCCACGAGGAGAAACTGTACAACGACAGTGAGTAGGGACGCTGAAACTGGAGGACACGAGTAGGTAGGGACGGTGAAACTGTACAACGACGGTGAAAACTGTACGACAGTGAGAAGGGACGCTGTGACGGTCGATTGTGACGGACTGTGGTGACGAATTGACTTCCGGTGACTGGGGCGGACAAAGGTGTGACTTCCGGTGACTGGGCGCGATTTCCGTACTGTCGCCACAGGAAACCGCTTGGTTCTACTTCATGGCAACTCTGTTATATTTGACTTCTGGATCTGTCTTTGAGTCTGATCACTGTCGCAAATGACTTCCGGACCTCTATCTGACGGCTGACTTCCGGACCTCTATCTGACGGCTGACTTCCGGACCTCTATCTGACGGCTGACTTCCGGACCTCTATCTGGCGGCTGACTTCCGGACCTCTATCTGACAGCTGACTTCCGGCCCTCTATCTGGCAGCTGACTTCCGGACCTCTATCTGACGGCTGACTTCCGGACCTCTATCTGGCGGCTGACCTTTGAACACTTGACGAGAGCGCTTCAGCCGAGACTTAGCATGCGCGTTTGTGTCGGTGGCGGGTGTGAACTCAATGAAAGATCACGTACAATCTTCGCCACGTGACTGTCTCAGCGCCCTACCCCAGCATATGTGCTTGCCTTTGACCGGATCAACAGAGCACAGCCATCAGCTGACCAGTATGGACGTAATGTCGGCTGCTGAGACACCGCGGCGGCTGCAGGTGGCAGCTTCTATCTGAACAGGTACCTGCACAGTGCACAACCAGTGCCGCAACGATGGGGCTGAGGTGTGAGTGTCCCTCAGCCCCCCCCCCCCCTCCACCGACCCCGCCGCGTTGGCTACACATGGCTGTGGCTGCAGATGGCATGTCTCGGGTGACGGGTCAGATGGTGTCCTCTGGTGACGGGTCAGATGACATGTCTCGGGTGACGGGTCAGATGGTGTCTTCGGGTGACGTGTCAGGTCGTGACCTCGGGTGACGGGTCAGGTGGTGTCAGCTTCCGGTACGCATGGTATGATACAGAGACGCTTCCCGCTGACGCTGAAAGGTGTGACATATCCTGTGAGGATGCGTTCTCTGGAAACAATCGCACTAAAACACCGCGGTAAGGATGCATTCTTTTGATAACAGAGACATCGAAAACCGCAAACATCGGTACCTACCTGACTCAATGCATTTGCCATTCACTTCTTCAGATCAACGTCACCTGGGGTAACTTCAGCTCGAAGATATTGGACATTTTCTCAACTGCATTCCACAGTTGCAGCAAATCTCAAGTAGATAATGATTTGTGAAGTGATCGATCGCTGTTTTGTCTTACCGCATCGATAGATCGTGGACCATCGACACTCCGTACCGTCCACAGATCTGTCCGCCGATCCGAAGTCGGCCATCGGCTCGGCCTACGCGTTCATGAGACCCAAGCGGCAGGCGCAGGACATCTCCAACACATCCATGGTGCTGCAGTTCGCCTCGCAGCGATTCGTCAACAACTTCCTCAACGGGTGAGTAGGACGGTGTTTGGTGTATTCGTGCACGCCGACTGCAAATGGCGCGACAGCAAATAACTCTGCTCGAACAGATTTTTATGCCACTTTTTCGATAGAACTAACTTTTTCAGAGCATTCTCAATGGTTATTAACAAGAAAATGTACTCAGTCTCGAGATTGACCAGCTACTCGCGTCAGAGCAGGCCTTGTTCCTCATTCAAGGACCATTGCGTATGTGTCAAATCCCATCACGGACTCATCGTCTGGGTCGGACCGCCGACCTGCCTTGATCAGACCTAATCTGTCCCATCACGGACTCATCATCTGGGTCATCGTCTGGGTCGGACCGCCGACCTGCCCTGATCAGACCTAATCTGTCCCATCACGGACTCATCGTCTGGGTCATCGTCTGGGTCGGACCGCCGACCTGCCCTGATCAGACCTAATCTGCCCCATCACGGACTCATCGTCTGGGTCGGACCGCCGACCTGCCCTAATCAGACCTAATCTGTCCCATCACGGACTCATCGTCTGGGTCGGACCGCCGACCTGCCCTGATCAGACCTAATCTGTCCCATCACGGACTCATCGTCTGGGTCGGACCGCCGACCTGCCCTGATCAGACCTAATCTGTCCCATCACGGACTCATCGTCTGGGTCGGACCGCCGACCTGCCTTGATCAGACCTAATCTGTCCCATCACGGACTCATCGTCTGGGTCGGACCGCCGACCTGCCCTGATCAGACCTAATCTGACATGGCTTAACCTGTCACCTGCCACCTGCCCCGCCGTGTCAGGGCGTGCTGAACATGGTCGAACCGCTGACCTACCTGACCCGACCTGCCCTGACCTGACCTGACCCGCCGTCTCTCCGCCGTGTGCCGCACAGTAACGCGCTGAAGGACCGTGAGTCGGGCAGCGTGGCACCGCGCGACATCCACGAGCTGGTCCAGGTCCTGCCCAACATCGATGTCTCGGACGTGATGGAGATCCCGAGCGTGTTCGAGTGCGACGACCAGACGCTGCCGTGCGACCACACCACCAAGTTCCGCACCGCCACCGGCTGGTGCAACAACCTCAACAACCCCGGCTTCGGCAAGGCGGTGCGCGCGCAAAACAGACTGGTGCGCCCATACTACGGTGACGGTGAGTGGAGGGAGGGGAGGAGGGGGGGGGGGAGAGGAGGGAGGAGGGAGGAGGGAGGAGAGAGGAGAGAGGAGAGAGGAGAGAGGAGAGAGGAGAGAGGAGAGAGGAGAGAGGAGAGAGGAGCGAGGAGCGAGGAGCGAGGAGCGAGGAGCGAGGAGCGAGGAGCGAGGAGCGAGGAGTGAGGAGTGAGGAGTGAGGAGGGAGGAGGGAGGAGCGAGGAGCGAGGAGCGAGGAGTGAGGAGTGAGGAGCGAGGAGCGAGGAGCGAGGGGACCCAGTGACTCAGAGAGACAGTCGCCCAACTCGGGGTTTCCCGGCCAGGGCTGATCGCTTGTGCTAACTGCCTGTCACACGAGTAGTGCAACTCGTGCATGTATGTCATGTAGGATTGCAGGCCAACCGGTTTCGACACTTTCGTTGGATGGTATGAGCCATTGAACGTCAATGAATATATCCAAAGTTAACCCGCCATTGCTGGGGGGGGGGGCGTTTAACGCCCCCCCCCCTGATGAATTTTCGCAATAACTGAAACAACTAATAGCGCTATCAACGTGAAAGTTCGGGTACCTTTTTATAAATCATGTTTACGTCTTGTGTGCAAAAATGAAGAAATTTCGTCATTTTTTCCGAGTTATAGCGAATTTAGTGACGTCAACACGAGTTTTACACCAAAATCAGTTCAACTTTGCCAGGCCGTACAAATGCCACATTTAAAGCAAAATGCAATTGAAAAACGCAAAAAGATAGCAAATTGCAAGGGCTACAAACCAGCTATCTCGGATTTGTGAAAATGTTCGTTTTTGACTCCCAAAAACTAAAAAAAAAAATTGGGGGGGGGGGGGAAATTATTACAAAATCACAATTTTCTAAAATATTCAAAAAACCGGAAGATATGCCAGAGAGCCATACATAGGCAACTACCATACCAATTGTCAAACTGATATCTCCATTTTTGACTGACTTATGACATCTAAAGTATGGTTAACTCATGACGCCATATTTTGAAATTGCGTTTTTTGGCTTGTATTGACTAGATACAGACAAATAAATGCCACCACTGTATTTCTGAGACAAAACTGGTCTATCAACATGCCTTTTTGTTTAGATTTAACAATGTAAAATTTTGACCTTCGGTGAGCTGAACTTGACCTGAAATTGACATTTACTTCACGTAAATGAAGTCAGGTGGTACAATGACTATCACTATCGATTATACGTGGAAACTACTTGATTTGTTAACACTCACGGCGAGCGTGTACTGTCGATAGATTTGCCGTGATTTGTTAGCCAATTGACGTTAATCTTTCAGTTAAATTTAATCAGTGAAAAATATCTTCCCTATCAGTGACTACTGACTATGTAAAACCAGTGATGCTCTATGCAACCGAACTTCTGGAAAATCAGCATCTAGAGGGAATGCGATACCTTTCCCACATTGTTGGAGTTAAGCACATTGGAGGCATTATTGCTAAGTGCATTTTCTCTGGAAAACCGTACATACTGTGATGACTCGGAGCGACCGTCCCCTTCCAGAACCCTTATCTGATCAGGAGCGACCGTCCCCTTCCAGAAACCTTATCTGATCAGGAGCGGCGGCTGTGATGACTGGGAGCGACCGTCCCATTCCAGAACCCTTATCTGATCAGGAGCGGCGGCTGCCACCGACCGGAGGCTCAATATCCTCCATATATTCACATTCCCCGATTCCGTAACTCAAGCCTCTCGATATCAGTAGGCGCTACCAACAGGAAGGAACGTATGAGCAAGCTAACCAGTGAATCTTACTGGTATCCTATTCGGATATTATTGACAATGCGGGACTGCGGTCACTGATACCGGTAGCAGTGATGTCATGCTTCACGTTCCTCAGACGTCAGAACACATGCACCGGTCATTGCCAGACCAGTGAGTCACCAGGCGTGTGTCTGGTGCCTCTGCCTCTGCCCGTGTCTCGTGTCTCGTGATGGGAACGTCAGCTAGTGATGTCACACCGCCATGTGTCCGTCAGCGAGTGACATCACACCATTGAGCTGAGTCTGTCAGCGCGTAGTGACGTGTCACTCGTGATGTGTCGTCTCAGGTCTGATGTCAGCGCGTAGTGACGTGCCACTCGTGATGTGTCGTCTCAGGTCTGATGTCAGCGCGTAGTGACGTGCCACTCGTGATGTGTCGTCTCAGGTCTGATGTCAGCGCGTAGTGACGTGTCACTCGTTGTGATGTGTCGCCTCAGGTCTGATGTCGCCGCGGGACCGGTCGGTGGCCGGTAACCCGCTGCCCTCGCCGCGTCTCATCTCGGTCAACATCCACAATGACGTGTCGGCGCCGCACGTGCGCTACAACCTGATGGTGATGCAGTGGGGCCAGTTCCTGGACCACGACATCACCTTCACGCCGGTCAACAAGGGCTTCGGCGACAGGTGAGCCGGCCGCCGTCACCGGGCCAGTCTGACCACAGAGGTGGAGCACGCAAGGACTCCGAGCCGTGTGCGATGATGGTGGTATGTAAGGTCTCACCACAGAGGTGCAGCACGCGAGGACTCCGAGCCGTGTGTGATGATGGTGGTATGTAAGGTCTCACCACAGAGGTGCAGCACGCGAGGACTCCGAGCCGTGTGTAATGATGGTGGTATGTAAGGTCTCACCACAGAGGTGCAGCACGCGAGGATTCCGAGCCGTGTGTGATGATGGTGGTGTGTAAGGTCTCACCACAGAGGTGCAGCACGCGAGGACTCCGAGCCGTGTGTAATGATGGTGGTGTGTAAGGTCTCACCACAGAGGTGCAGCACGCGAGGACTCCGAGCCGTGTGTGATGATGGTGGTGTGTAAGGTCTCACCACAGAGGTGCAGCACGCGAGGACTCCGAGCCGTGTGTGATGATGGTGGTATGTAAGGTCTCACCACAGAGGTGCAGCACGCGAGGACTCCGAGCCGTGTAGATGATGGTGGTATGTAAGGTCTCACCACAGAGGTGCAGCACGCGAGGACTCCGAGCCGTGTGTGATGATGGTGGTATGTAAGGTCTCACCACAGAGGTGCAGTACGCGAGGACTCCGAGCCGTGTGTAATGATGGTGGTGTGTAAGGTCTCACCACAGAGGTGCAGCACGCGAGGACTCCGAGCCGTGTGTGATGATGGTGGTATGTAAGGTCTCACCACAGAGGTGCAGCACGCGAGGACTCCGAGCCGTGTAGATGATGGTGGTATGTAAGGTCTCACCACAGAGGTGCAGTACGCGAGGACTCCGAGCCGTGTAGATGATGGCGGTATGTAAGGTCTCACCACAGAGGTGCAGCACGCGAGGACTCCGAGCCGTGTAGATGATGGTGGTATGTAAGGTCTCACCACAGAGGTGCAGCACGCGAGGACTCCGAGCCGTGTGTGATGACTAATGATGGTGGTATGTAAGGTCTCACCACAGAGGTGCAGCACGCGAGGACTCCGAGCCGTCTGTGATGACTAATGATGGTGGTATGTAAGGTCTCACCACAGAGGTGCAGCACAGGAGGACTCCGAGCCGTCTGTGATGACTAATGATGGTGGTATGTAAGGTCTCACCACAGAGGTGCAGCACGCGAGGACTCCGAGCCGTCTGTGATGACTAATGATGGTGGTATGTAAGGTCTCACCACAGAGGTGCAGCACGCGAGGACTCCGAGCCGTCTGTGATGACTAATGATGGTGGTATGTAAGGTCTCACCACAGAGGTGCAGCACGCGAGGACTCCGAGCCGTCTGTGATGACTAATGATGGTGGTATGTAAGGTCTCACCACAGAGGTGCAGCACGCGAGGACTCCGAGCCGTCTGTGATGACTAATGATGGTGGTATGTAAGGAGTTTGAGGATTACCCTGTCATGGGACAGCCATGTACCACTGTCTGGGTACAGTTGTCGGTGAGTTCTTCACAGTTGTCTGTGGGTTCTTCACTGTTGTCGGTGGGTTCTTCACAGTTGTCGGTGGGTTCTTCTGCGTGTCGTTAGCAACACGTCTCTCAAAGCGTCGCCAGCAACTGTGCTCCCTGTGTCCCGGCACCTCTGTATCTCGGCACGTCGGTAACTGGTTGTGTGGCTGTATCTCGACACGTCGGTGACTGGTTGTGTGGCTGTATTTCGGCACGTCGGTAACTGATTGTGTGGCTGTATCTCGGCACGTCGGTAACTGGTTGTGTGGCTGTATCTCGACACGTCGGTGACTGGTTGTGTGGCTGTGACGCGGCACGTCGGTGACTGGTTGTGTGGCTGTATCTCGGCACGTCGGTAACTGGTTGTGTGGCTGTATCTCGACACGTCGGTGACTGGTTGTGTGGCTGTGACGCGGCACGTCGGTAACTGGTTGTGTGGCTGTATCTCGGCACGTCGGTAACTGATTGTGTGGCTGTATCTCGGCAGTATTCTGGACTGCCGGCGCTGTGACGCGGCGCTCACGATCCACCCGGAGTGCCTGCCGATCCCGATACCGGAGAACGACCCGTTCTTCCCGCGACGTAACGTCACCAGCGGGCAGCTCTTCTGCTTGCCGTTCACACGCTCCATGCCCGGGCAGCTCACACTCGGTCAGTAGTCAGATCTGCAGGACTATGCATTTACAATGCGACCGCCAGTCTGTGCCACAAGCTGTCAACACTGCCAGTCTGTTTCTTGCTGTCGGCGCCACAGGCCAACTCTGTTCTTATCTGTCGGAGTCGTAGGCCAACTCTGTTCTTATCTGTCGGAGTCGCAAGCCTTCTGAAGTTATGTTTCTTTCTGTCTGTTGGCACTTGGCCCCAATGGTCCTCTGACCCTCTATCTCTGTCGCCTCCACAGGGTACCGAGAGCAGATGAACCAGGTGACGGCCTACGTGGACGCCTCCCACACGTACGGCTCGGACAAGTGTGAGCAGCGCCAGCTGCGCACGTTCATCGGCGGCCGGCTCAACGCCACGCGCCACCCCGTCCGCGGCAAGGACCTGCTGCCGCAAGAGTCCGCCCACGACAACGAGGAGTGCAAGTCCAGATCCGGAGTCTGCTTTACCGGAGGTCAGTGACCGGGGACGGCGAGCGGTGGGAGAGGTCAGTGACCGGGGACGGCGAGCGGTGGGAGCGGTCAGTGACCGGGGACGGCGAGCGGTGGGAGAGGGGTCAGGGCCACGTAACTCAGGAAACCCGAGGGGCCGAGCACTGCGGCGGAGGACGAGATCACGAGCTAACATGGTGGCCAAATTCAGATATTTAGGGGGAATGGAGGGATGACAAAATTGCTTGTTTCATCAAAAATGATGAGACGAAGGAAGTCTCCGGGTCTAAAAACATGAAAATGAGGTAAAAATTTGCATGTTTTGAGCTGGACACCTCCCATTCCATGATATCACATCTGGCAACATGACATCATTTTGTCATCCCCTAACTCTCTGAATTTGGCCACTATGCGAGCTAAGATCAATGACAGGCCCGCGTGTGAGGAGCAACCAGGCAGACATGAGGACGTAAACTATAAATAGAAGCTGATGTCTTCGATGAGTGCTGCAGCGTGATGCCGCTCCTTCCAGGACTGCATGTCCAGTGACCGGCAACGGCCCCACTCTGTCCAGTGACCGGTAACGGCCCCACTCTGTCCAGTGACCGGTAACGGCCCCACTGTGTCCAGTGACCGGTAACGGCCCCACTGTGTCCAGTGACCGGTAACGGCCCCACTCTGTCCAGTGACCGGTAACGGCCCCACTCTGTCCAGTGACCGGTAACGGCCCCACTCTGTCCAGTGACCGGTAACGGCCCCACTCTGTCCAGTGACCGGTAACGGCCCCACTGTGTCCAGTGACCGGTAACGGCCCCACTCTGTCCAGTGACCGGTAACGGCCCCACTCTGTCCAGTGACCGGTAACGGCCCCACTCTGTCCAGTGACCGGTAACGGCCCCACTCTGTCCAGTGACCGGTAACGGCCCCACTCTGTCCAGTGACCGGTAACGGCCCCACTCTGTCCAGTGACCGGTAACGGCCCCACTCTGTCCAGTGACCGGTAACGGCCCCACTCTGTCCAGTGACCGGTAACGGCCCCACTCTGTCCAGTGACCGGTAACGGCCCCACTCTGTCCAGTGACCGGTAACGGCCCCACTCTGTCCAGTGACCGGTAACGGCCCCACTCTGTCCAGTGACCGGTAACGGCCCCACTGTGTCCAGTGACCGGTAACGGCCCCACTCTGTCCAGTGACCGGTAACGGCCCCACTCTGTCCAGTGACCGGTAACGGCCCCACTCTGTCCAGTGACCGGTAACGGCCCCACTCTGTCCAGTGACCGGTAACGGCCCCACTGTGTCCAGTGACCGGTAACGGCCCCACTCTGTCCAGTGACCGGTAACGGCCCCACTCTGTCCAGTGACCGGTAACGGCCCCACTCTGTCCAGTGACCGGTAACGGCCCCACTGTGTCCAGTGACCGGTAACGGCCCCACTCTGTCCAGTGACCGGTAACGGCCCCACTCTGTCCAGTGACCGGTAACGGCCCCACTCTGTCCAGTGACCGGTAACGGCCCCACTCTGTCCAGTGACCGGTAACGGCCCCACTCTGTCCAGTGACCGGTAACGGCCCCACTATGTCCAGTGACCGGTAACGGCCCCACTCTGTCCAGTGACCGGTAACGGCCCCACTGTGTCCAGTGACCGGTAACGGCCCCACTCTGTCCAGTGACCGGTAACGGCCCCACTGTGTCCAGTGACCGGTAACGGCCCCACTCTGTCCAGTGACCGGTAACGGCCCCACTCTGTCCAGTGACCGGTAACGGTCCCACTCTGTCCAGTGACCGGTAACGGCCCCACTCTGTCCAGTGACCGGTAACGGCCCCACTCTGTCCAGTGACCGGTAACGGCCCCACTCTGTCCAGTGACCGGTAACGGCCCCACTCTGTCCAGTGACCGGTAACGGCCCCACTCTGTCCAGTGACCGGTAACGGCCCCACTCTGTCCAGTGACCGGTAACGGCCCCACTATGTCCAGTGACCGGTAACGGCCCCACTCTGCCCAGGACTGTGCCCAGTGACCGGTAACGGCCCCACTCTGTCCAGTGACCGGTAACGGCCCCACTCTGCCCAGGACTGTGTCCAGTGACCGGTAACGGCCCCACTCTGCCCAGGACTGTGTCCAGTGACCGGTAACGGCCCCACTCTGCTCAGGACTGTGACCAGTGACCGGTAACGGCCCCACTCTGCCCAGGACTGTGTCCAGTGACCGGTAACGGCCCCACTCTGCCCAGGACTGTGACCAGTGACCGGTAACGGCCCCACTCTGCCCAGGACTGTGTCCAGTGACCGGTAACGGCCCCACTCTGCCCAGGACTGTGTCCAGTGACCGGTAACGGCCCCACTCTGCCCAGGACTGTGTCCAGTGACCGGTAACGGCCCCACTCTGCACAGGACTGTGTCCAGTGACCGGTAACGGCCCCACTCTGCCCAGGACTGTGTCCAGTGACCGGTAACGGCCCCACTCTGCACAGGACTGTGTCCAGTGACCGGTAACGGCCCCACTCTGCACAGGACTGTGTCCAGTGACCGGTAACGGCCCCACTCTGCCCAGGACTGTGTCCAGTGACCGGTAACGGCCCCACTCTGCACAGGACTGTGTCCAGTGACCGGTAACCGTCCCACTCTGACCAGGACTGTGTCCAGTGACCGGTAACGGCCCCACTCTGCACAGGACTGTGTCCAGTGACCGGTAACGGCCCCACTCTGCACAGGATTGTGTCCAGTGACCGGTAACCGTCCTTCTCTGCCCTACAGGTGACACTCGTGCCTCCGAGCAGCCTGGTCTGGTGGTGATGCACACGCTGCTGATGCGCGAACACAACCGCATGGTCGACTACCTGAAGCGCATCAACCCGCACTGGAACGACGAGCAGCTGTTCCAGAACGGCAGGCGCATCCTGTCGGCGGTGAACCAGCACGTCACCTATAACGAGTTCCTGCCGCGTGTCCTAGGCTGGAACGCCATCAACCTGTACGGCCTCAACCTCGACAGCGAGGGATACTTCAACGGTGAGGCCCGGCCCGCCCGGCCGGCGCGGTGGGTGCCATAGTGACACCCGGCCGGCGCGGTGGGTGCCATAGTGACACCCGGCCGGCGCGGTGGGTGCCATAGTGACACCCGGCCGGCGCGGTGCGTGCCATAGTGACACCCGTCAGCCGTTAAATAACAGCGGAAGACACGTTTGTTAAAGGGCTCCACGACAGTGCACTTGATGCGGTCATATGCCGTACCGGAAACGCTGATTCTCTTTCAACGAATAGTGGCTAAGAGGTGAAAGTTAGCTTCGCGTCTGATCCAGATCAAAATCAAAGTTTGCCGCAATTTAATAGACCAGAGGCTGTGACTCATTGGTTGTTCTCTGTGTGGCTGTTTGTAGGGTATGACGAGTACTGTGACGCCTCGATCGTGAACGAGTTCGCCACGGCCGCCAGAGCTGTGACTCATTGGTTGTTCTCTGTGTGGCTGTTTGTAGGGTATGACGAGTACTGTGACGCCTCGATTGTGAACGAGTTCGCCACGGCCGCCTTCCGTTTTGGACACTCGCTGCTCAAACCGCAACTGATCCGTATGGACAATGCCTACCAGCACAAGGGCCCAGCCATCAAGGTGAGTACATACATCGCCTAAACAGGAGCTGCAGCCACTGGGCTACAGATTTTGGGATCACTGGACAGGAGCTGGACGGTGACGGGGGTGAAAGGAAAATGTACGTCGGCCTCTGTAGATGGTACGCGTCACGCGACTAGGTGCACACGCTCAACAGACAGGCCGTTGATGATAATGTTGATTTTTCTTTAGGGTGTCGCAACTACCGATCTTACATGGGACCTGTGACAGACAGCACGCATGACGTGTGATCCGTATGGTAGTCATCACCCTCTCCTTGTGATTCGCAGCTGAAGGACACGTTCTTCAACCCGGACCCGCTGTACGAGCCCGGCATGATCGACCAGGTGATCCGTGGCCTCGCCACCACCTCGATGGAGACGCTGGACCAGTTCATCACCGAGGAGGTCACCAACCACCTGTTCGAGGACAAAAATGTGCCCCACTCCGGCCTCGACCTGGTGGCGCTCAACCTGCAGAGAGGTGGGAGATCCTATACAGTGACGCGCCAATCCTATGAAGTGCATCGAAGTGCCGCGAAGTTGCAACGCTCCGTGATAGAGCGAGCTCGAGAATAACAATATTTGTATCGTGTTCAGTGCGGTCGCAACATGTATTGGTGGTAGCCAACTACGTTTATCCAAGAGCTTTACCTACGCTGTTTTGCGATCTAACCTGTGAGGAAAACAATATTTAATGATCTTCTGGCCCCGTGTTGTAGCACATCCCTCCAAACACTATGCACTGCTTACCCCATTCCCTGCGGGCGGCCACAATTACCCTATTCCCTGCGGGCGGCCAAAATTACCCTATTCCCTGCGGGCGGCCGAAATTACCCTATTCCCTGCGGGCGGCCAAAATTACCCTATTCCCTGCGGGCGGCCAAAATTACCCTATTCCCTGCGGGGGGAGGCAGAATCTGCCCCCCCCCCCGGGAATAGGGTTAATTAAATGTCTTCGGCGTCAAGTGATAGTGTTCATAATCAGACTTGTGCCTGGATCCCGAAGTTGGATCTGGGATCCCAGTGGATCCCTCTGCACAAAATGCATGAAGATATTGGATCCCAGTGTAAAATGCACGAAGATCTGGGATCCTCCTGAATCCCTCGGCGTAAATTGTGGATCCCTCGGCGTAAATTGTAGATCCCACGGCATAAAATATATCAGGATCTGGGCAGACTGGTTATTGATTCAACTTTTTTTTTGAACGATTCAATCATGATTCATTTAGGAATCTGAATGATTCAATCACCGTTCGATCCACGGATAACATTTTGAGAATTGATTCTTTCCTATTCAAAGAATCAAAACAAATATTTTAATCGATTCAAGTTTGATTCAACATTTAAATGTATGTGGTGAATCTATGTCAAATCAATAAAAACGGAATCATACATGTATAATATATGATCATTAAAACATTGTTACAGCAATACTATTTCAGTATAAACTAAAGTAGCCACTGGGACTGCATGTATTTGCACAATTAACAGTGTGCTTGAATTCTTAAGAATCGTTAAAGCCTTTGATTCAATCAGCCTTGATTTGATGCGGGTTTTGATTCAATCACGATTCATGAATCAAAAGATCTGGTGGTGAATCAATTATTTTGTATTCAAGGAGTTTTGATTGAACGATTCCAATCGATTAAATCAGTGTCGAATCAATAACCAGTCTGGATCTGGGATCTTTGTGGATCCCTCGGCTTATTGTGTACCTGGATCTGGTGCTTCATGTGGATCCTGGGACACAGGACACAGATATCCGGATCTCAGCTGGATCCTGGGATCCAGGCACATGTCTGGGCCTACCATATTGCAAAATATTGATGCCAAATGCTCTGACGTCACCACGGGAGTCGTTTCTCCCTCGTGGTTAGTAAAGGAATCTTGGTATGTAGTGACCAGACTTGTGCCTGGATCCCGAAGTTGGATCTGGGATCCCAGTAGATCCCCAGCATAAAATGCATGAAGATCTGGGATCCTCCTGGATCCCTCGGCGTAAATTGTAGATCACACGGCATAAAATATATCAGGATCTGGGATCTTTGTGGATCCCTCGGCATATTGTGTACCTGGATCTGGTGTCCCATGTGGATTCCGGAACACGACGTATATCCGGATCTCAGCTGGATCCCGGGATCGAGGCACATGTCTGTCATAATGTATGAGGCGGCCCAGGAGTGCCGAGTGTTGATGGTCGTTCTCTCCACAGGACGTGACCACGGCCTGGCGCCGTACAACCAGTACCGCTCGCTCTGTAACCTGACGTACGCCCGCGACTTCAACGACCTGACTAGGGAGATCTCGCCGCCGATCCTGGAGCGGCTCAGGAGGACGTACGCCTCCGTCAACGACATCGGTACGTACGCCTCCGTCAACGACATCGGTACGTACGCCTCCGTCAACGACATCGGTACGTACGCCTCCGTCAACGACATCGGTACGTACGCCTCCGTCAACATCGGTACGTACGCCTCCGTCAACGACATCGGTACGTACGCCTCCGTCAACGACATCGGTACGTACGCCTCCGTCAACGACATCGTTACGTACGCCTCCGTCAACGACATCGGTACGTACGCCTCCGTCAACATCGGTACGTACGCCTCCGTCAACATCGGTACGTACGCCTCCGTCAACGACATCGTTACGTACGCCTCCGTCAACGACATCGGTACGTACGCCTCCGTCAACGACATCGGTACGTACGCCTCCGTTAACGACATCGGTACGTACGCCTCCGTCAACGACATCGTTACGTACGCCTCCGTCAACGACATCGGTACGTACGCCTCCGTCAACGACATCGGTACGTACGCCTCCGTCAACGACATCGGTACGTACGCCTCCGTCAACGACATCGGTACGTACGCCTCCGTCAACGACATCGGTACGTACGCCTCCGTCAACGACATCGGTACGTACGCCTCCGTCAACGACATCGGTACGTACGCCTCCGTCAACGACATCGGTACGTACGCCTCCGTCAACGACATCGGTACGTACGCCTCCGTCAACGACATCGGTACGTACGCCTCCGTCAACATCGGTACGTACGCCTCCGCCAACGACATCGGTACGTACGCCTCCGTCAACATCGGTACGTACGCCTCCGTCAACGACATCGGTACGTACGCCTCCGTCAACGACATCGGTACGTACGCCTCCGTCAACGACATCGGTACGTACGCTATGGCCGGTGACGCTACAGTGACATATCGACACAGCGCCTGATCCAAGGATCGTTGGCAGTGCCCTGGCTGTGTACTTGTTGCCTTTGCTGCAGACCTATTTGCAAGCTGTCTAGAGAAGATGCCACGGCTGCACGAATGACTCGTCGTGACGCGTGTACTTGCGTTGCCTGTGTTGGGAGCCTGGTCCTGACGCCTGCCTCTCTGTGTTGGGAGCCTGGTCCTGACGCCTGCCTCTCTGTGTTGGGGGGGGGGGGGGGGGGCTGGTCCTGACGCCTTCCTCTCTGTGTTGGGAGCCTGGTCCTGACGTCTGCCTCTCTGTGTTGGGAGCCTGGTCCTGACGCCTGCCTCTCTGTGTTGGGAGCCTGGTCCTGACGCCTGCCTCTCTGTGTTGGGAGCCTGGTCCTGACGCCTGCCTCTCTGTGTTGGGAGCCTGGTCCTGACGCCTGCCTCTCTGTGTTGGGGGGAGCCTGGTCCTGACGCCTGCCTCTCTGTGTTGGGGGGAGCCTGGTCCTGACGCCTGCCTCTCTGTGTTGGGGGGAGCCTGGTCCTGACGCCTGCCTCTCTGTGTTGGGAGCCTGGTCCTGACGCCTGCCTCTCTGTGTTGGGGGGAGCCTGGTCCTGACGCCTGCCTCTCTGTGTTGGGAGCCTGGTCCTGACGCCTGCCTCTCTGTGTTGGGAGCCTGGTCCTGACGCCTGCCTCTCTGTGTTGGGAGCCTGGTCCTGACGCCTGCCTCTCTGTGTTGGGAGCCTGGTCCTGACGTCTGCCTCTGTGTTGGGAGCCTGGTCCTGACGCCTGCCTCTCTGTGTTGGGAGCCTGGTCCTGACGCCTGCCTCTCTGTGTTGGGAGCCTGGTCCTGACGCCTGCCTCTCTGTGTTGGGGGGAGCCTGGTCCTGACGCCTGCCTCTCTGTGTTGGGGGAGCCTGGTCCTGACGCCTGCCTCTCTGTGTTGGGAGCCTGGTCCTGACGCCTGCCTCTCTGTGTTGGGGGGAGCCTGGTCTTTACGTCTGCCTCTCTGTGTTGGGGGGAGCCTGGTCCTGACGCCTGCCTCTCTGTGTTGGGAGCCTGGTCCTGACGCCTGCCTCTCTGTGTTGGGGGGAGCCTGGTCTTTACGTCTGCCTCTCTGTGTTGGGGGGAGCCTGGTCCTGACGCCTGCCTCTGTGTTGGGAGCCTGGTCCTGACGCCTGCCTCTCTGTGTTGGGAGCCTGGTCCTGACGCCTGCTTCTCTGTGTTGGGAGCCTGGTCCTGACGCCTGCCTCTGTGTTGGGGGGAGCCTGGTCCTGACGCCTGCCTCTCTGTGTTGGGAGCCTGGTCCTGACGCCTGCCTCTCTGTGTTGGGGGAGCCTGGTCCTGACGCATGCCTCTCTGTGTTGGGAGCCTGGTCCTGACGCCTGCCTCTCTGTGTTGGGGGGAGCCTGGTCCTGACGCCTGCCTCTCTGTGTTGGGGGGAGCCTGGTCCTGACGCCTGCCTCTCTGTGTTGGGAGCCTGGTCCTGACGCCTGCCTCTCTGTGTTGGGGGGAGCCTGGTCCTGACGCCTGCCTCTCTGTGTTGGGAGCCTGGTCCTGACGCCTGCCTCTCTGTGTTGGGGGAGCCTGGTCCTGACGCCTGCCTCTCTGTGTTGGGAGCCTGGTCCTGACGCCTGCCTCTCTGTGTTGGGGGGAGCCTGGTCCTGACGCCTGCCTCTCTGTGTTGGGAGCCTGGTCCTGACGCCTGCCTCTCTGTGTTGGGAGCCTGGTCCTGACGCCTGCCTCTCTGTGTTGGGAGCCTGGTCCTGACGCCTGCCTCTCTGTGTTGGGAGCCTGGTCCTGACGCCTGCCTCTGTGTTGGGGGAGCCTGGTCCTGACGCCTGCCTCTCTGTGTTGGGGGGAGCCTGGTCTTTACGTCTGCCTCTCTGTGTTGGGAGCCTGGTCCTGACGCCTGCCTCTCTGTGTTGGGAGCCTTGTCCTGACGCCTGCCTCTCTGTGTTGGGAGCCTGGTCCTGACGCCTGCCTCTCTGTGTTGGGGGGAGCCTGGTCCTGACGCCTGCCTCTCTGTGTTGGGAGCCTGGTCCTGACGCCTGCCTCTCTGTGTTGGGAGCCTGGTCCTGACGCCTGCCTCTCTGTGTTGGGGGGAGCCTGGTCCTGACGCCTGCCTCTCTGTGTTGGGAGCCTGGTCCTGACGCCTGCCTCTCTGTGTTGGGAGCCTGGTCCTGACGCCTGCCTCTCTGTGTTGGGAGCCTGGTCCTGACGCCTGCCTCTCTTGTGTTGGGAGCCTGGTCCTGACGCCTGCCTCTCTGTGTTGGGGGGAGCCTGGTCCTGACGCCTGCCTCTCTGTGTTGGGAGCCTGGTCCTGACGCCTGCCTCTCTGTGTTGGGAGCCTGGTCCTGACGCCTGCCTCTCTGTGTTGGGGGGAGCCTGGTCCTGACGCCTGCCTCTCTGTGTTGGGGGGAGCCTGGTCCTGACGCCTGCCTCTCTGTGTTGGGAGCCTGGTCCTGACGCCTGCCTCTCTGTGTTGGGAGCCTGGTCCTGACGCCTGCCTCTCTGTGTTGGGGGGAGCCTGGTCTTTACGTCTGCCTCTCTGTGTTGGGGGGAGCCTGGTCTTTACGCCTTCCTCTGTTTTGCAGACTTGTTCACGGGCGGTCTGGCCGAGACACCGCTGCACGGAGGTCTGGTCGGACCCACATTCGGCTGCATCATCGGCATCCAGTTCCGCGCGCTGAAGCGCTGCGACCGGTTCTGGTACGTCCTCTTCTCACCTGGCACTTCATCTACGCTATTACAAGGCCTTCAGAGCATCATGCCTGCGAAACTTGCACTTGAATGTCGTTTGTTTTCATCAACAAATACCTGAATGGTCAAAGCCTATCTTCCATAGAAACCGACATGCATCCTGACCTGCAGCTGACCTGTGACCTGGCGGTCCCCAGGTACGAGAACAATGACCCGCTGGTGCGGTTCACCGAGGCCCAGCTGGCTGAGCTTCGGACGTCGACACTTTCGAAGATGGTGTGCGACAACTGTGATCAGGTGGACGTAGTGCAGCGGTCGCTGTTCGACCTGCCCGACCCTTTCCTGTGAGTACAGCACACCACACCAAACAGCAGAGCGTTCTGTCGTCAGTGTTTGAGGATTTGAAATGATCTAAGCTTGAGCCTAGTCAGGAACATTGTTCACGATCTTGACGTGCACCTCCCGTCTTTCAGTAACCCTCGTGTGAAGTGTGACAGTATGAAGAGTGTCGACCTGGACCTGTGGAAGGAGCGGGTCAGCTGCTCGGTGGGCAGCCTCACCATAGACATCGGCTCGGCAGAGCGTGTCTCGCCCTGCGTCATGTGCACGTGCACCAAGGAAGGCGTAAGTACCGTCACCGCTCACTCTGAATTTACCTAAGTACCGTCACCGCTCACTCGGAATTGCGTACCTAAGTACCGGCACCGCTTCACTCGCAATAGCGCACACGCGCTGGAAACATCCGTTTGAAGATTTGAACATCCGATATGTCCCGTTCCTGTTTTGAGGCTATTTTACGATTTTTTTAAAAACTATTTTGATAATACGCCTTGCAATATGTGCTCAATGGATTTCTTCAGTCGAATGCCACTACGAAGCTCTGTATGGGTATTCAGAACACTCACAAATGTGCCCATCGGACCACGCGCCGGTCAAGAAGCAGCTGTTGAGCGAACGTAATACGTTCTGGCGTCGCTTGGTCACGCGTCTCGACGCCCTTCGCCCCCGGGTAACGATCTAACCGTGCCCCTCCTCCTCTGCAGCCGGTGTGCCAGTCGCTCAAGATCGACAACTGCTTCCACCTGGCGAACAGCTACTCGCCAGAGGACATCCTCAATGACCACGTGTGCAAGGTGCAGTGCGCGTTCGCGTTCCGCGCACTGCCAGAGGTGGAGAACCACCGGAACCAGCTCGGTTTCCAGTGAGCGCCGGCCGGAGATAGCTAGACACCAAGCCGGGCCGGCCGCTCCGTCGCCCGTCCGCCGCCGAAGGGCGCCCAGCGTCTCGGCGAGGGACGGGTTGAGCCGGCGGGGGCGCAGACAGCTAGAGGGGGCGCAGACGGCCAGAGGGACGTGTTGAGCTGGCGGGGTCGCAGACAGCCAGAGGGACGTGTTGAGCCGGCGGGGGCGCAGACAGCCAATGCAGTATCGCAGCGCGAGGGTCTGACAGGCGGCGGCGGCGGCAGACAGCTAACAAAGGAGTCGTGACGGCCACGACGCGTGCTGTACAGGCGTCGGCGAGACGGCTTCGAGCCATGCGACTCGGGCGCACGGGCCGCCACTTGGGTAGTGACTAGAGATCATGTCACGGTGAGGAACATTCCGCTCATC
Source organism: Chirona hameri (assembly GCA_036785665.1). Taxonomy (NCBI): domain Eukaryota; kingdom Metazoa; phylum Arthropoda; class Thecostraca; order Balanomorpha; family Balanidae; genus Chirona; species Chirona hameri. The sequence continues at coordinate 268,621 of JAXIVJ010000102.1, read as the reverse complement.
TTTCGGCCGAGCGGTGTACATTAATCATTACATATGCGCGGGAGGGTGTGTTTGTGTGTGTGGGTGTGTGTGTGAGAGAGAGAGAGAGTCGACTAAGTTAACTTCCAGTATGGGTCGGAAGACGAGTGCGTTATCCCTCCAGTGAGTGTAGAGCGACTGACGGTGTGTTATTACTGCAGTAAGTGCGGAGGAAACGGCGACGTTATGTGTGCTGCGCTGCTTGCAAGCGCAGGTGGTGTGCGCACGGTGACAATTCTATGATAGATACGCGGTGTACTGTTGACGATGTATGAAATATATATTTCCTGTCTATCGATGAGAGCCCTGCGTAACTATTTGTAAACATGGAGACGGTGACACGCAATGCAGCACTCACAGGATTGGAGAAGTCAGCCAATTATGCTGAACACACCACTGCTTTCATATTTACACGGAATATAGAATTGTTAAACCGATATGTCACAACGTAACATCACATCCATCGACTGAGATCGAAATTGCGTGGTCCGTACGTGCACACAACACAACATGCCACCGGCCCAAGCTGGTGACATCGAATTTAAAGATGCGTACTTATAGTATGCCGAAGTTTTGTCAAACGAGTCGAAAGTTTTGTGTTGTAGGAACCGGCCGTTCGTTAACGTTGTTGTTTTGTTGAACGTAACATTTTAAGCATAACAACAAAATACCCTGTTAGAACAGCTATTTAAAACTGCCAGTCTGAGATGTCGGCCTCTGTCAGATCGTCCCAGTCGTGACAGTTTGAGCTGGGCGTCGGCGCGGTGTAGTACAGCTGACCAGAGCCAGTAGCCGGCGTGTGAGCTGTGTGGCCGCTGGTCGCCCTGTCGGCGGTGTGGCCGTGGACCGCGGCGGTGTCGGCGTTGACCGCGGCGGTGTGGGCGTTGACCGCGGCGGTGTGGCCGTTGACCGCGGCGGTGTGGGCGTTGATCGCGGCGGTGTCGGCGTTGACCGCGGCGGTGTCGGCTGGATCAGCGGTGGCAGCGGCCGACCGACCCACCTCAGACAGCTCCCAGTCTCCGACGCCGCAGTCCGGGAAGAGAACAGGCGACACAGGCGACCCGTCCGACAATTTCCAGTCCGGGAACAGCTCCTGTTTCCGACCAGGCGACTCGTCTGGGCCCGACAGCTCCCAGTCGCAGACACCACAGTCCGGGAACAGCTCCTGTTTCCGACCAGGCGGCTCGTCTGGGCCCGACAGCTCCCAGTCGCAGACACCACAGTCCGGGAACAGCTCGACCGGCCCGTCCGAAGTCCGTCCAGGCGCGTCAGCCGTACTCAGATTCTGACTACGACTGCGGCGCTGCTCGCCGCTGCACGGCACCGCCGATAGCTCGGCGTCCCCGACGCCGCAGTCCGGGAACAAAGACTCGGTGCCGTCCACGATCGGTAGTGGCGCCGGTAACCGATCGTCTCCGCCGGCGTCCCCGGCGCCAAGGTTCGGCAGCGGCTCGGTCGACAGCTCCTCCAACATCTCGCTGTCCTCCACACCGCAGTCTGGGAAGGGGTCGGAGAGCGGCGGGTCCGTGGTGTGTCCACTCCCGTCACGGCTGTGCTGAGAGAGACAGACGCCGGCCGGCACAGCCGCCAGCTCACCGTCCTCCACACCGCAGTCGGGGAACAGGTCAGGCGGAGTGAGCTCAGTCGCGGCCTGTGCCGGGCACGGCTCAATGTGCGCAGCTCCACCCGTTATCACTGGCGGACCGGGTTTGATATCCGCAGCTCCACCCGTTGCCTCCTGCCGCCGTGCCGACTGCGCCAGGGCGCCGCCTGACCCCGGTTCGGCCAGCGCGGCGGCGGCGGCGGACAGCATTTCTGTGTCGTTGGCGCCGCAGTCTGGGAACTGGGCCTCTCTACCACTCCCCCCGTTGCCGGCCGCCTCCCAGTCGTCTGCCAGCTCCCGCCAGGCCAGCAGCCGGCTCGGCAGCGGTAGACTATCAGAGCGGAACCCGCCGCACGCCGGGTCGTGGCACTTCTGGTAGAAGCTGGCCTCGCGCAGGCTCACCACGATGATGATGTTGTTACTGCGGTGCCAGCGGCCGATATTTTGGCAGAAGCGGAAGCCGACGATGTCGTAGACGAGCAGCTCGGAGGCGTCGAAGTAGCTCCAGCAGCGGATCCTGCCCGGGGACACTAGGTCGCGCACGAACTCGTCGATGTCGCGGTAGGGCGAGGCTGCCGCTCCACCGTTCTGCGGCCAGGAGCTCCGCCGACCCGGGGCGGTGAGACAGGCTGAGGCGTCCTCCTGGCACGACCGGGCGCCGTACTCCAGAGGTGTGGTGGAGCCCTCGATGTGCGACACCAGCGAGGCCAGGAAGAACGTTTCCTCAGAGGATTCGTCGCGACTAGTTCGACTAGGCTTGGCTGGCGGAGAGTACGTGTTATGAACGGACTTGATTAGCGGACGCTGTTTTCCAAACTTAGACGATTTATATACCCGAAAGTTTCGGTTCTTCGTATACACACATTCGTCGCAAAACAGGCTGTTCTGATTGCTGGAGTTCACCAGAAGTCGACTCAGATCATCTTTGCTGAACGTCTTCAGTCCCAAACGACACAAATCTTCTGTTTCATCACGGAGCACAAACGATCTGACAGCATCACATACATCTTTGACTAGACTTCCCACTGTAATATTATCACAGAACACCAGACCCTTGCAGCAGAATATCAGATGTCTGCTGAATTTCCTGTCCGACGAAGCACACAGGTCAATCACATCACTCCTTGTACATTTGACCTTATGCAGATGATCCACCACAGTTGTTATCACCCTGATGAAAGTGTCCACCATGACGTCGCCATCTCGATCCGGATTCAGAGTTGTATCAAACTCCAGGTCCAGATACAGCTTGCAGGGCGCGTCCTGGCGGATCACCTCATACGAGCAGCGGTCGTCGGGTCTCTTCTGTTGGTCACACTGCCAGAATACGCTGGGATGGCAGACGAGGTAGCTGCGCCGCCCGCCGCCGCCCGGGACCCGCTCCTCGCAGCCAAACACCATCAGATGCAGGCCGGGGCTGGCGGCGGCCGCCTGCAGGGCCGCAGCCTGACGAGGGAACACCCGCCACGTGACGGCCGGGCCGAGCAGGGAGGGTCGCGGCGGCCGGCAGAGGGCCGGCCGCTGCAGCCGCGCCGCCGCCTCCAGCTGGGCAGACACCGGGTCCGACCGGCGGGCAGAGCAGCCGTAGAAGGCCGCCGCCGGGATCGGTCCGGCCATCACTCAGAGATGCTGCACCTGAGCGAACAGCAAATCAGATGCAGTCAGTGTATAATGACAACGTTAATGCATGATTTTTATCTATATGAGAACTATGCGTATTATCCAATATCCATCCATATCCCCAACAAGCTTGACAGAGTAGCACAATGACGACACAACAGAGCTTGATTGAAAAAAAAACTTTGTCAAATCTGAAGCCATTCCTATTCTAAGGAACCAATGAGCTAGATAGCCATTGTAAGTTCTAGTAAGAGCATTGTTGCAGTGAATGTGCCAAAATTAGTTTTTTTTAAATCAATTTAAATTGCAAACACAATTTGAATTACCAGAGCCAGGTTACTGGGAGTTAATGTTATATGTTGTTTTATTAGTATAAACTTGCCATAATCATGTGTTCACAGGGGTGTCAATTTACCTATTTGTACCTGAGCCCCATGTTTTGGATGATGGCATGGCAGTGCATCAGAATGGCAATTGGCAGCACACAATTTTACCAACACCAGCCAGTCCCAGCCTCCCAGTGCAGCGGTCAGCACTGAAAGGTAAGCCATACAAATACAAATATCTTACCTTACACAACAGTGCTGAGATCCAGGGATCAAGATATCGATACCTCAACCTACACAAATAAGCAAAGCTCGGTCAGAATAATCAGCAATCAAAATAAGTAAAAACATAAATAAACCAATTCAGTTGAGCAAACTACGGGGAGGCGATCTAAAAATGGATCGATTAAAAACTAGATTGTTATGTCATCAAAATGGGCGGAGCATGCTCTTATAAGGAAATCCGATCTAAAAATTATTGATTTCCTGACATTCACACCTTCAAACACCCTATCACCCCTCAAAAAGATGACATCGCCATCAACCCCTGGACTTTTTTTCGGTTGAAACTGCACGAATCGCTACATCATATTTTCTTGTACCTGGAATAATCAGATCCCTACTTTGGCAGATATTGCAAAAATAAGGATCAGCCATCTCAATTTTGGCACCCGCAGCAGCCTCAGCGACCTAAATTTTGATTCGCCACCTGACTTCACGATATAAAATTGGATTACCCCAAGGCCCTAGGATTAGCCAGCTGATGACCGATCTAAAAATTGATTTCACGCTGTGGTCGCTGCGTTGCGGAATCAATATTTAGATTGTCATTTAGGAATAAGGGCAATTGCCGAATCTGGTCACATTTATAATTCCGATATATGGATAGCACATGTTCTCCAACACTTTCAACCTCCTAGTATACGTATGTTTCTCCGAAGGCCTAACATAGGCCTCACCTGTTATTTTGTTGTAAATGGTAAAATTGTAAAATTAATGTTACTTTTATACGGCCTTGGGCATCACAGTTTAGTACTGCATGTATGCTCTTACGTGCCCGGCTGTGCAAGATGACATCAACACTCTTCATGGGACTGCTTTATCATGGGGTCTGAACATGAATGTCATAAAATGTGTTGTTCTTCGATTTTCTGACCCTATGCCAAACTCACCCAGCCCTCCTACTTTTTGGATGGAAAACTGATTCCAGTGGTCCACAAAGCCACTGACTTAGGCATTCTTGTGAACGTTAACCTGAAATTCCATGACCATATTCAATTGACAGCCCATAAAGCGGGAGGGTTGGCTGAAAGTCTTTTGAAATCCACAGTGTGTCACCCTCCAAACTTCATGTTGCTCCTTCTTACATCCCACATTCGTCCAATCCTAGAATACTGTTTGTGTGTATGGAACACTGGGTATGCGCAAGATCTTTGTTACCTTACCTTATGGTCATCAGGATATAAGGCCCAAGGGCCTGTAAGACCCATTCTCATCGAGCTCTGTAGCACTGGAACATGTTCAATGGAGATGGACAAAACATATTGATGGTATGGCGGGACTCAGTTACAGAGAACGATTAAGAACCTTGAAACCATATTTGGTATAAGGCAGGTTGTTGCGGGCCGACGTAATTAAGTACTGGAAAATCTTCAATGGCCAATCCTGACTGCTCCCCAGGCTGCCAGTGCCCAAACCGCCTCACCTGTCCCGGGAAACTAGATTTTCTGCCTAGCTCGACCCTCGTCAAAATTGCCCAGATTAATTTAAATGGCCTAGCTTCCAAGCACGGTATTCTTGCTGACACAATCAGATCGCTCCGTTTAGATATTGTGTGTATCACTGAATCTCGCCTCCTCCCTCACATAGCAGACTCATTTGTTGCATGCCTCATTTCAACATCATACGCAACGATGCTGCTGGTTCAGTACCCAAGCACAGAGTGTGTGTGTATGTCAATGCGAGAGTCATGCTGGGCGAAATCACTTCCCATCTTCCTAACATCCTAACATTCCATCTGATATCTTACAATGTTTACATTTTGCTTGCTTACAGACCCCCATCTAACTCTACTGATAATGATGAACTGACCTCCGCATTCATTGCAGACTTTTGTGTAGGTAAAGAGGTGATAGTTCTTGGCGATTTTAACTTGCCCAATCTAGACTGGACTTCAGAAAATCCATCCCTTTATGCCACACCAATGGAAAGAAGTTTCTTCTTTGTATTTAATTCACTGGGCCTCACCCAGTGGGTATCTGAGCCTACCTACCCTAGATCCGGAAATATCCTCGACTTGGTGCTCACATCAGAAGCCGACCGTGTGGGTCTTGTGGAGGTCATTCCACCGCTCCCCGGATGCGACCACTGCGCCATTATTTTTGATTATGTTTTCGCCAATGCAATTGACCCCGATCCTGATTTTTCAACTGTTGGCCATATGAGAGCCTGGCATAGAGGCCGCTACGGAGCCATCCGCCGCAGTCTGGGAACCATTGACTGGGACAATGAGCTAGCATACCGCGACTCAGAAGAAGCGTTCAACCATTTTGCCTCGCTGATCACAGACTTGATTGAGGAAAACGTTCCCCTGAAACCTCCTGCCGACCGGAAACCTCCTTGGTCAACCAGACCACCTACGTCCCTTATCCACCTACGACAAAGTGCCTGGAGCAAGTACAAAGTTGCCAGAGGGTATCTCGGCAGACGCTCCACGGGAACGCTCTCAGCCTACGCTACCTTTGCTGCCATAAACCGACAGTACCGAAACTTTGCGATCCAGTCCCAAGTAGAGTACGAGAAAGGATTGATGCTTAAATCAAAAGAGAAGCCAAAGCTTCTCCACTCTTATATAAGAAACAAAAAAGTTGGTCGCCCGACGGTTGGACCGCTTAAACTCAATTCAGGAAACCTCACTGATCAAGCTGGACCTATGTCCGAAATATTCGCCGCAGCATTTGTTTCTGTGTTAACAAGGAACACTCCTGACAACCCAGCACCCCATCAGTTCTTTGATGGCTCACTTAACGATATAATAATCTCTGTCAACGACGTCCGTGCCGCCCTAGCTGAACTGGATGGAAACTCAGCCATGGGCCCAGATGGCTTACATCCACTTCTGTTGAAGAACTGTGGCGAGGATCTAGCCTACCCATTGCACTTAATTTATAGTAAATCATTACGGGAGGGGAGCGTACCCTCTACCTGGAAATCATCACTGGTAATTCCCCTATTCAAAAAGGGCCCTCGGTATGACCCACTTAACTACCGACCTATAAGTCTCACAGCAGTTTGTTGTAAAACAATGGAGCGTATTGTGTGCTCACACCTCAGAAATTATCTTGAAACTAACCACTTGCTCTCTCCCCATCAGTACGGCTTTAGAGCCGGGAGATCCACTATGGACCAACTACTGCTGGTTTACAATGAAGTGTCCCTCAATACTGATAGGGGAGGCATAACTGATGTAATCCTGTTTGATTTTAGTAAAGCCTTTGATGTTGTATGCCACGACCTATTGATTGCTAAATTGGGCTTTATTGGAGTTAACGGACATGTGTTGCAATGGATTTTTTATTTCCTTACTGATAGAAAAATGAGAGTATGCGTGAAAGGCCATCTCAGCCAACCCAGAAACGTACTGAGTGGTGTCGCCCAGGGCTCAGTGCTTGGCCCACTGCTGTTTCTGATTTACATTAACAATGTTACCTCCCAACTGCGAAGTGCCTACAAGATATTCGCAGACGATCTTAAGATGTATGCATGTGTCAATCTCAGGCCACCCTCGCCCCCCACTCAGCCGCACTCTTCCACCGCAGATGTCCAAAGAGATATTGACCTGCTGCATACCACAGCAGCGTCTTGGGGCCTACACATGAACTCAAAGAAATGTGCCGTTCTCCGATTCTCTAAACGATGTGCTGACCTTACACCTCCTCTGTATTACCTTAATGGACTGCAAATCCACCCGGCCACTTCCCACGTCGACCTTGGAGTTACTATAGATACAGATCTGAAATTCCATGAACACATCCAGACTGTTGCCCACAAGGCAGGCGGTTTAGCCCAAAGTTTCCTGAAGTCCACTGTCTGCCGATCCCCTGAATTCATGCTCTTCCTGCTCACTACTCATATCCGACCCATCATAGAGTACTGTTCATGCGTCTGGTTTACTGGCTACCTTGAAGACTTGCGTCTCTTGGAGAACGTACAGAGGAAATGGACTAAGCACATCTCAGGGTTAGGCGACCTAAGCTATGCTGATCGTTTAAAGGCACTGAACCTTTACTCTGTGCAAGGTAGGCTACTGCGTGCTGACCTAATTCAGTGCTGGAAGATTTTCAATGGGAAATCTTGCCTATCCCCTGAGGATCTTTTCGGCATTGCTCCCCAAAGTAGAACTAGAGGTCACTGCTTCAAGGTGTTCCCGATATTCACTTGTACTGACGTCAGGAAGCGTTTTTCCCCCGTTCGTTGTACTACCGTGTGGAACTCACTACCAACTACTGCTGTGTGTGCTCCCAATCCCTTGTGCTTCAAGTGTGTGCTGCAATCCTGTCTACATGACCGTCTGTACGATTTTGCATGATAGTTGAATCCATAGGCTAGGCTATATTTATGTGTTAATTATTCCAAATTGTTCTCATGAATAATGGCTATGTCATTGCCAATCAAATTGGGAGGCGTACAATTTCCGGTTAGGAACTTCCCTATCCTTGTTAATTTACTAATACTTTAAGAACCTGCGCGTCTCAGAGTCTAGGGTTCCTTTCCTTTTACCCTGTCCCCTTGATTTTCTATTATCTGACCAATGGGAACCCAACCAGGTAAGAGAACCAGGTAAGAGAACCTGTATCTCGCCCAATGATTTATTCCAGCGTCCTCCCCATACCCAACCGGAGGCCACTGTTACAAGGTGTTTCCCCTGTTACTGCAACTGACACATGAAAGCGCTTCTTTTCTATCCGTTGTATTTCACTGTGGAATTTGCTGCCCTTGGGCTTGGATGCTGCCCAATCTCAACCGCCTCAAATGTGTGCTTCATACATGTATAAGCAACAAACTGTATAGCTACCTAGATTAGGCCAGGTAAGAGAGACGACCTATATTGCTATTTATTTCTGTCTTGTTAACACAATACAGTATTGTGTTAACAAGACAATTATCAATACTGCCTCAAGCTTGCTTGAGGTATCAGCGACATACTGAAGGCATAGCTTCACAAATACAGCAAAACTAAAAGATATATACATATAAGACGCACAATTCCAGTCAAACATTGTTTGCAATACTCAATTGACAGGTAATGTGCACAGACTGGCACATCTTATTCATCCAGGGACTAGGGTTATCTCTTTCCTTCATGACTTTTCTCTTGCCTTCCTAAAACCACAGTCATGATGGAACCCAACAAGGTAAGAATATGAGGTAAGAATGTCCAAATATTGGCATAAATTTAAAAATGTATCGATCTACTTTTGTATCGCCTCCCTGTTGCTGTAGTTTGCCCAACTCAATTTGACTTATTACTGATAATAACATTACCGTAACATATCAATATTGATGACAAATTCTGGCTCAACCAAAATCTGCTGACAAAATATTCACCTTATAGGGCCTTGATATTCATAAAGCTCCCACAGCACAGCCGGAATCCGTTGTTGTTGTTTGCCATCACGGCATCACATTTTGTCTTTTGTTTGTGCAAGGCCGTGTATATACGGTTATACACACCATTTTGGGGACATTTTTGCTGCGAGTGATCGTAGCAGCTGCGCCATAAATATCATATTGGGCGGCAAACCAAAAGGTGTTGAAGGTTATTGATATTGTACACCTAGCGGATATATGTTCACATAAAAATAAAGTTGTATTTATGCCCAAAATAGAAAATCTATCTGATAAAATACGAACAAAATATTTTTTCATATTGAATTTATTTGCACTTAAATTCTTTTAAGCATTAACAATATCAGCAAACTTTTTGATAATTCAATCGAAGCTCATATTTGTGTACTTCTACTTTTAAAGGTATCCACAGTAGCTTGAACCACAAACACATGTATCATCAAATGTTATTATTGACTTGCGCCTTGGGTATCGATGAATCTGAGTTAGGACACGAGTTAGGATAGAAGTTGTGCATTTTGTTAACGGACATGTAAAATGTGCAGTTGATGCTTACAGCGTTTATCTACCGTGCTTCCGCGTAGTGTTCGATTCAACGTTTTGGTTTTGTGAGAGTCTGTAACAATGTTATAAGAGCCCTGGGTGTTATTGATATAAGCCAACCTTATACCTAATACGTCACCTTGACCTATCCACTGGTCTACCCTGACCCACTGATTCTGAACATCACCTAGAAGGCTGAGGCGTCAAGAAGCAAGGAAGAGGTGAGATATTTCAGTAGCTCAGAACACCAGGGGGCATCTGTGGCAGCTGGTCAAGCCACGAGTGGTCCCCGCATCTGGTGCAACACCTTTTCAATCAGAGTGGTAAACAACTGGAACAGCTTACCACCAGAAGTCATCGCCTCAGTCACACTGAACCAGTTCAAGTACTGCCTGGACACTCACTGGGCACACATCACACACAAAATACCTCATAGACAGATGGAAAGACAGACTGATAGATGCTCAACTGGAATGGACCTTAAGGCCAAGTAGCCTCTCTAAATTCCATATATTGTAAGGTAAGGTAAGGAGATTTAAACATTAATTAGAGGTATTCCAACCGGTGAAACTTTAGTAATGCACCTCCCCAGTTTATCATAGTATTGAGGTCCCTAATAGAAGAAGAAAGTATTATTACAAGACATAAAAGTGTACCAGTAATACCAAATCTATGGCATCACCAATAATAACAATCAAACCTGACCTAACCTTTGCAGCAAATACGGTTGCAGGGACCCACATTTAGAATGTTCTGCTCGCTTATTAGCTTAGCTTACTGCGCTGAAGCCCTACTGGGTCTTCCGACTGTCGTCTTCCAGACCCCGCCCCCAGGCCATCTTGTAGACAAAACCTATGTCAAATGTATGACAAAACCTATGTGTACAAGATGGTCTGGGGGGGGGGGGCAGCCCAGTGTCACACAATTCCATTTTTGCTTGGATGTCAGAGTATAAAATTTGGGCCTAAAAGACCATGAGACATGATGAGAGTGCCCAATTATGTAGAAAATCATACAATATTTATTTCTGTTTTGAATATGAAAAGCAGTAGTTTTTGTTGAAATCATGTATTTTTAGTTAATATTCATACAATCAATATCACAATTCATAATTTGGAAGTGAAAAATTCGCTCCTTAAATGGGGAGTGAGAGTGGAAAATGATTCACATTTAGTTATGTTATTGGTGACATCATAGCTTTGGTATTACTGGTACACTTTTCCGTCTGTCATAATAATACTGGCAGCTGACTACTCTTCTTCTATTAGGGATGTCAAGAACACAGTAAACTGGGCAGGTGCATTACTGAAGTGGACCTTTCAACCAGCATTTTGCTTTGGCAAAGTTTGGTCTTGTCATCTGTACAGAGCAACCTATTTGGGAAAATAAGAAGCCACTTTTGCCTGGATACCTACATCAACATGGGGATTAACACAGTGTTCTTTAGAATATTCTGAATTTGAATGGCATGGTCAGACGGAATTTTGACACTTCGCTTTTGGAGCATTCTTTATGTTTGTGTTGTCACTACTATTCAAATTGTAAAATTAATGTTACTTTGTTGTCTTTTTAGGTATGGAGTCTCTCTTGTCTCAAGAGACCCAGGATCAAGTAAATATATACTTTGTCCTACCTAAGGACACCACTGAGACTACCTGCAGTGAAAAGCTTGCTTCATCATATCAGGTATGTCCAACCATTGGTGGGTTGATTTACTCCGAAGCAGCAGCACCTATTTTTTATATATGCTCATCACAACTAACAAAACAAAGGAGGTTAACTTCTTTATCATTAAATTTATTTTGTTTTAATGCATTGAAATCCAAATTTATCCATCTTCTTAATGCACTGTACAACACATTTTCAATTGCAATGTTTGTTAGTGTGCCAGCCCAGGTTCATGTTTGCCAGTTCAATATAGGGATGTTTGAGTTGACTACAGCTTGAGCATTAACCTGTGTTGTTATTAGCATTAACCTTGAGGACAATGAAGGGTTTGATCAACTCTGACTTCTGCTGTTAAAGAAGTCTGTGATTGGGTGGTGGTAGTCCTGTAGGCTGTAGGTCATTAAGCTTACCAGAAGGCTGGACTCTAATCCCAGAATCACATCCATACAAAGTTTTGGACATATGAATCCGATTATGCAATGTTGGAGTACTAATGGGACTGATTGTTCATTACTACCCACAGGCATGCTTGCATGTTGGGTTTCCAAGCCGCTGGATAAAGGAAGCAGATGTCCTCAAAATGCAGCCAGTAAAGCAAGATGTCTTCATTTGTGATCCATTTGAAGGTGCAGCCTTTGAATATTTGTCATCTGGAAACTTCAAGTGTGTGTAAGTGGTGTGCAGAGCTTGGGGAGTCTTGGTCACTTTATTGGTCACTTTATTGCTGATGTATTCAAGACACCACAACCAAATCTGCCGGCCTCACGACCGTGCCACCACTGCCGAGCTCGAGCCTAGACACTCTGCCCACAACTTCCCGAACTTCCCGAACTGCGTGTCGGATCACATGACGCTGCCTGACATAATTTCCATGACTTGTTCATACATCTCAGTGTTTGCGTTTCTAGCAGTGCTTGGCCATCCTCCTTGCTGGCCTGTCTCAGCTGCAGTGTTTGAGTGGCACCCTTAACCCCCAATCATCATATCAGCTGTGCAGTGTGTGGTGCCGATCTGTGGTGTGTGTGGTGACGATATGTTGTGTGTGGTGACGATATGTGGTGTGTGGTGCCGATCTGTGGTGTGTGTGGTGACGATCTGTGGTGTGGTGACGATCTGTGGTGTGTGTGGTGACGATATGTGGTGTGGTGACGATCAGCTGTGTGTGTGTGTGGTGACGATCTGTGGCGTGTGTGGTGACGATCTGTGGCGTGTGTGGTGACGATATGTGGTGTGTGTGGTGACGATCTGTGGTGTGTGGTGGTGACGATATGTGGTGTGTGGTGGCGATATGTGGTGTGTGTGGTGACGATATGTGGTGTGTGTGGTGACGATCTGTGGTGTGTGGTGGTGACGATATGTGGTGTGTGGTGGCGATATGTGGTGTGTGTGGTGACGATATGTGGTGTGTGTGGTGACGATCTGTGGTGTGTGTGGTGACGATCTGTGGTGTGTGTGGTGACGATCTGTGGTGTGTGTGGTGACGATATGTGGTGTGTGGTGGCGATCTGTGGTGTGTGTGTGTGTGTGTGTGTGTGTGTGTGTGTGTGTGTGTGTGTGTGTGTGTGTGTGTGTGTGTGTGTGTGTGTGTGTGTGTGTGTGTGTGTGTGTGTGTGTGTGTGTGTGTGTGTGTGTGTGTGTGTGTGTGTGTGTGTGTGTGTGTGTGTGTGTGTGTGTGTGTGTGTGTGTGTGTGTGTGTGTGTGTGTGTGTGTGTGTGTGTGTGTGTGTGTGTGTGTGTGTGTGTGTGTGTGTGTGTGTGTGTGTGTGTGTGTGTGTGTGTGTGTGTGTGTGTGTGTGTGTGTGTGTGTGTGTGTGTGTGTGTGTGTGTGTGTGTGTGTGTGTGTGTGTGTGTGTGTGTGTGTGTGTGTGTGTGTGTGTGTGTGTGTGTGTGTGTGTGTGTGTGTGTGTGTGTGTGTGTGTGTGTGTGTGTGTGTGTGTGTGTGTGTGTGTGTGTGTGTGTGTGTGTGTGTGTGTGTGTGTGTGTGTGTGTGTGTGTGTGTGTGTGTGTGTGTGTGTGTGTGTGTGTGTGTGTGTGTGTGTGTGTGTGTGTGTGTGTGTGTGTGTGTGTGTGTGTGTGTGTGTGTGTGTGTGTGTGTGTGTGTGTGTGTGTGTGTGTGTGTGTGTGTGTGTGTGTGTGTGTGTGTGTGTGTGTGTGTGTGTGTGTGTGTGTGTGTGTGTGTGTGTGTGTGTGTGTGTGTGTGTGTGTGTGTGTGTGTGTGTGTGTGTGTGTGTGTGTGTGTGTGTGTGTGTGTGTGTGTGTGTGTGTGTGTGTGTGTGTGTGTGTGTGTGTGTGTGTGTGTGTGTGTGTGTGTGTGTGTGTGTGTGTGTGTGTGTGTGTGTGTGTGTGTGTGTGTGTGTGTGTGTGTGTGTGTGTGTGTGTGTGTGTGTGTGTGTGTGTGTGTGTGTGTGTGTGTGTGTGTGTGTGTGTGTGTGTGTGTGTGTGTGTGTGTGTGTGTGTGTGTGTGTGTGTGTGTGTGTGTGTGTGTGTGTGTGTGTGTGTGTGTGTGTGTGTGTGTGTGTGTGTGTGTGTGTGTGTGTGTGTGTGTGTGTGTGTGTGTGTGTGTGTGTGTGTGTGTGTGTGTGTGTGTGTGTGTGTGTGTGTGTGTGTGTGTGTGTGTGTGTGTGTGTGTGTGTGTGTGTGTGTGTGTGTGTGTGTGTGTGTGTGTGTGTGTGTGTGTGTGTGTGTGTGTGTGTGTGTGTGTGTGTGTGTGTGTGTGTGTGTGTGTGTGTGTGTGTGTGTGTGTGTGTGTGTGTGTGTGTGTGTGTGTGTGTGTGTGTGTGTGTGTGTGTGTGTGTGTGTGTGTGTGTGTGTGTGTGTGTGTGTGTGTGTGTGTGTGTGTGTGTGTGTGTGTGTGTGTGTGTGTGTGTGTGTGTGTGTGTGTGTGTGTGTGTGTGTGTGTGTGTGTGTGTGTGTGTGTGTGTGTGTGTGTGTGTGTGTGTGTGTGTGTGTGTGTGTGTGTGTGTGTGTGTGTGTGTGTGTGTGTGTGTGTGTGTGTGTGTGTGTGTGTGTGTGTGTGTGTGTGTGTGTGTGTGTGTGTGTGTGTGTGTGTGTGTGTGTGTGTGTGTGTGTGTGTGTGTGTGTGTGTGTGTGTGTGTGTGTGTGTGTGTGTGTGTGTGTGTGTGTGTGTGTGTGTGTGTGTGTGTGTGTGTGTGTGTGTGTGTGTGTGTGTGTGTGTGTGTGTGTGTGTGTGTGTGTGTGTGTGTGTGTGTGTGTGTGTGTGTGTGTGTGTGTGTGTGTGTGTGTGTGTGTGTGTGTGTGTGTGTGTGTGTGTGTGTGTGTGTGTGTGTGTGTGTGTGTGTGTGTGTGTGTGTGTGTGTGTGTGTGTGTGTGTGTGTGTGTGTGTGTGTGTGTGTGTGTGTGTGTGTGTGTGTGTGTGTGTGTGTGTGTGTGTGTGTGTGTGTGTGTGTGTGTGTGTGTGTGTGTGTGTGTGTGTGTGTGTGTGTGTGTGTGTGTGTGTGTGTGTGTGTGTGTGTGTGTGTGTGTGTGTGTGTGTGTGTGTGTGTGTGTGTGTGTGTGTGTGTGTGTGTGTGTGTGTGTGTGTGTGTGTGTGTGTGTGTGTGTGTGTGTGTGTGTGTGTGTGTGTGTGTGTGTGTGTGTGTGTGTGTGTGTGTGTGTGTGTGTGTGTGTGTGTGTGTGTGTGTGTGTGTGTGTGTGTGTGTGTGTGTGTGTGTGTGTGTGTGTGTGTGTGTGTGTGTGTGTGTGTGTGTGTGTGTGTGTGTGTGTGTGTGTGTGTGTGTGTGTGTGTGTGTGTGTGTGTGTGTGTGTGTGTGTGTGTGTGTGTGTGTGTGTGTGTGTGTGTGTGTGTGTGTGTGTGTGTGTGTGTGTGTGTGTGTGTGTGTGTGTGTGTGTGTGTGTGTGTGTGTGTGTGTGTGTGTGTGTGTGTGTGTGTGTGTGTGTGTGTGTGTGTGTGTGTGTGTGTGTGTGTGTGTGTGTGTGTGTGTGTGTGTGTGTGTGTGTGTGTGTGTGTGTGTGTGTGTGTGTGTGTGTGTGTGTGTGTGTGTGTGTGTGTGTGTGTGTGTGTGTGTGTGTGTGTGTGTGTGTGTGTGTGTGTGTGTGTGTGTGTGTGTGTGTGTGTGTGTGTGTGTGTGTGTGTGTGTGTGTGTGTGTGTGTGTGTGTGTGTGTGTGTGTGTGTGTGTGTGTGTGTGTGTGTGTGTGTGTGTGTGTGTGTGTGTGTGTGTGTGTGTGTGTGTGTGTGTGTGTGTGTGTGTGTGTGTGTGTGTGGTGACGATATGTGGTGTGTGTGGTGACGATCTGTGGCGTGTGTGGTGACGATATGTGGCGTGTGCGGTGACGATATGTGGTATGTTT
Organism: Chirona hameri; assembly: GCA_036785665.1. NCBI lineage: Eukaryota > Metazoa > Arthropoda > Thecostraca > Balanomorpha > Balanidae > Chirona > Chirona hameri. The sequence continues at coordinate 252,907 of JAXIVJ010000102.1, read as the reverse complement.
GGTGACGATATGTGGCGTGTGCCGTGTCCAGCAGAGTGCTGGGACCACCCTGCCTGCTGGCCTGTCTCAGTCGCAGTGAGCCAGTGCCCGAGCAGCCGTACCCTCTCTACACAGCCGCCATGAGAGGGATGGTCATCACCTCCACTGGCTTCCAGAAACCAGAGAAGGTAAACAACTGCTCCGAAAACAAACAATGATCCAGAATGCTGAGTGGTATCAGTATGTCCTGTCCCTTACTGCCGTCCAGCCAGTGTCTCTAAAAGTATCCTGTTAACATTGGTTAATTTGTATCGTTACATATTATGCATGATGGTGGTCGGCATAGACGGATAGGCCTGCTCATAATGTCGGCTGTAGACTATCTTCCAATGTATTATTTTGCTTGCTCGGCACTTCCGTTTTCAGTTGACCGTCTGTATCAGGGTGTCAGCATACCCCAGAATTACCGTGTCTGTGGTGGTCGATCTCCCTCCGTACCCGCCCCACTGACGCCGTGTCCACCCCACTGCCGCCGTGTCCACCCCACTGACGCCGTGTCCACCCCACTGACGCCGTGTCCACCCCACTGACGCCGTGTCCACCCCACTGACGCCGTGTCCGCCCCTCCCACTGCCACCGTGTCCGCCACACTGACGCCGTGTCCACCCCACTGACGCCGTGTCCGCCCCACTGACTCCGTGTCCGCTCCACTGACGCCGTGTCCGCTCCACTGACGCCGTGTCCGCCCCCACTGACACCGTGTCCGTCCCACTGACGTCATGTCCGTCCCACTGACGCCGTGTCCGTCCCACTGACGTCATGTCCGTCCCACTGACGCCGTGTCCACCCCACTGACAGTGTCCGCCCCACTGGCAGTGTCCATCCCACTGACGCCGTGTCCGCCCCACTGACGCCGTGTTTGCGTTGCTGTCGCCGCTCAGAGCCGGCTGCAGCGGCTGGTACGGCAGATGTCCGGCGTCTACTCGTCCGACTTCCACGAGGGTGTCACGCATCTGGTGGCCGGCATTGTGGCCAGTCCAAAGTACCAGGTCAGAGACATGTGCAGCACGGCAGCAGGTCAAACACGCAATGTACTCTGTGCTGGTCGATTTTTAACACACCAAACTTCTTTCTGTCGAAGCTAAATGAGGGTAAATGGAAAGTTTGACAATTTAAAGGTCTGAGAAAATCAGTAAGTGCGGTATTCTTCCGCATGTATAAAACGTGATAAAATTATAAAGAGTCCAAAAACAAATCGTGATCAAAACCAAAACAATGTTACTGTGTAGTGTGTACTGTGGATATTAACCCGTGCTGTGCAGTTAAGGAAATAGTTCACCTTGGAACATTTTTTCCAAACACGATTTGATTATATTTTGAAATACAATATATTTTTATATTGTAAAAAAATGGCCATACATCGCGCCGATTCGGGACGGAAAGTATTAATAGTTCATTTTATCAAAACTATTCTGAGTCCAGAGTCCTGACGTCACGCGAATGGAAAAAAGGCTCAGCCAATCAGATTCGAAAATGGTCGCGTAAGGATAGACTCGCATTAGATAGAGAAGTGCCAACCGGCGGCCGGCGGTTCGCTTGCTAGCACCAGCTGCAATCTGATTGGCTGATGGTATGGCCTCTGCCCGGACTACCGACAGCACCGCATTCCTTCGCCGAAAAAAATCAAATATATTCGGCTGGAGTCTTTTCGGTCAACAAAACTTGCAGATAGGGGTTTCCCAACACGGGCTACAAAACTGCTATACCAGTTCAAAATCCACGTTAAAGGTGAACTATTTCATTGCAAGGGAATAGTGAACCTTTAACATTAGTTTCTAACTGAGATAGCCAGATTGTCGGGAGTACTGATAAACCTCCAAATCTGAAATTTGTCCTTTCAAAAGGACCTAGTTGCTGAGTTTCAACGCAAAAGCCGTTGGGTTTTGGTTTTATTTTAAATGGACAAATCTCGTGACGTTTGGCATACATCACTACTCCACTGAGATTTCTTCCTCACTTCGTTTTCGCTATTTGAACCGACCGCCACCGAAACGCAGCATGTGTGGTAACATAATTACCAAGGAAGGCTCGTTCCTCGGCTGGCGTAGCCATTAGTTCAAAATCCGTTTTACGAAGCTGATTTGTCTAGATTGCGCTATCGCCGCTGTTGTGGTCCGAGGCAAACGCGATAAATCTGAAACGTCATGTGACTAGGTTTTAAGTAAATAATTTCGTCAATTTTGAACCGATTTCCAATTGAAAATTACCAAAAGATGCTTCGTGAAAAGACGCATTTGTTATGGGTGGCTGGTCGCGGTTCCTGCAATATATCGATTTAATTTGGACAATGTTTGTTTTTGGTTGACTGTGCCTTGACGCTTTGTTATAAATATTATTGGTCAGAACTTTGTCAATTTCCATTGGATTTTCAATTGAAAATTACCAAAAGATGTTTCGTGAAAAGACACATTTGTATGTGTGGCTGGTCGCGGTACCTACAATATATCGGTTAAATGTTGCCGATGTTTGTTTTTGCTTTACGCTGACTTGCGTTAACCCTCGCCCTACGGGGAGGGGAGGGGGGGGGGGGGGCTGACAGCCCCCCCCCTGAGGGTTTTCTTGAATAACTTTTTACACATGCGGCGCATCGTGCTGATTTTTTTAGTAGCTGAGTTTGTAACAATTATACGTATGCTGTAAACATTTAATTGAAATTGGTTAAATAGTTTGGGGATAATCATGTTTTGATGAAGACCTCAGATGTTGGTAGAAAAACGATAAATATTGGAAAAATCGTAGAAACAAAGTTTTTAAGCAAATTGCAAACGCAATTTAATAAAGATACAAAATGACATTCTCTTTAAAAATGGCAATCTCGGATTTCCGATTTTTTTAAAAGGGTTTTGACCCCTAAAATAAAAAATAAAAAAATTGTGAGGGGGAAATCATCTCCAAATCAAAATTTTCAAAGATATAAAAAAACGGAATTATCTGAGAGGACTGAGTATGGACAATACCCATACCAAATTTCAAAGCAATATCCCTATTTTTGACTGAGTGATGGCTCCCTAAGTATAAGAAACTCATGACGTCATTTTTTATAACTTTTTTTTACTTTTTGTTGACATGATACGAGCAAATCATTACCTTTCCTGTATTTCTGAGACAAAACTGGACTAGAAACAAGCCTTTTTATTTACATTTATCAATTTCTAATTTTGAGGTTTTCTAACAGCAAAATCGCTGTTCTGGACGTGGTCGATCCGAAGTCATTCACTTGACCTGGAAAGTCACCCGTTGACCTGAAACCTAAAAATCGCATACTGTTATATTCCCCTCATGACAGGCAACATGCTGGTTCTTACCGCATTGCTCTAAGTTGCTTGGTTTGAAGTTAACGGGGGGCTGTCAGCCCCCCCCCCCCCCCCGTAGGGCGAAGGTGAAAAAGCTCCCGTAGAACGAGGGTTAAAGGGATATTGTCACCTCCGGAGGATTTCTAAAAAGCAACTTAAATGAATGGTGGGGATCAGCAATCGTGTATGCTCAAGCTCAAACTTGCGTCTGCAGCATCTAAAGCAGGGTATCGGCAATTTATTTTGTATTTATTTCTGACTCCAAAACGTTGGCCCCAGCTGTGCACAGTACTAAATTCATGATGGCCGCACTCATCCAGTTTGGCTGTGAAATTGGCGCCCGCCCAAAGCCGAAGCGTCCGAATTCGCCGAAACTTGACCTTGAAAAGTCTATCTGTGTTATAAGGTATTGCACACGAATCTCCAACGGCCCCAAAGTCGAGCCATAGCCAGTATTGCTGTTTTATTCATGTTGTATTATGAATGAGGCTATGGTTGTTGAAAATATAATTAACTGTATACGCATTTTAATTTTAACCCTCGCCCGGGTAGGACAAAACCACTACGTGTTCGGGTAGGGGGAGGGGTACGACCCCCCCCCCCCTGGCGTTTCGCCCCTTATGAGCTTCGATTAAAAAACGAGCGTGTTGCTTGTGACGAGAGGAAGCCGCTGATACCCGATTTTAAGGTATTGGTTCATTAGGTGACCTCTGAGGCCATGTCAATGACCCAAAAGTCATCAAAATTGTAAATGCGTATAAATTGAATTTAATCTAGCTAGAATCGTGAATGAGCATATCATTATGCTTAACCCGCGAGTTACTGGGGTATATTTCATAACGCGACTTACTGGGGGGGGGGGGGGGCTATTCCCCCCCTCTGATCTCCGGAACTACTGGACCGAATGCAAAAATTCAAACAGCATTCGATAGCCCTGGAAAATTTATCGAGGGAAACATAATATTGTTGACCTCAGGGTCACCGATGACGTCACAGGTCAGGTCAAGTACAAAATGTTCGACCGTGTCAAAAGGTCTCGATGGATGTAATTGTCGCACAAAATTGCGATATGAAACGCGTAAGCTGTCGATAAATCTGTATGATTCGTGTGTGTGACACTTCTAAGTACCTTTCTAAGCTGTTTATGACCTTGGGTCAGGTCAAGGTCATCCGAGGTCACGAGGTCAAACTGCATATTGCGGTCATTAGGCGTTGTAACACATATGTATGGGTTTGTTTTTCGTCTAGAACGCGAAAAATGACCTTAGAACATTGTTTGTTCCATATAAATAGAAGCAAAAAGCAAAAATGGAAATGCGTTTTTTATGCATAGTAATGCTGTGAGAAGTGGTCGATTTGTGCCATTTAACCCGCGAGTTACTGGGGTATATTTCATAACGCGACTTACTGGGGGGGGGGGGGGGGGGGCTATTTTTTGCCTCCCCCCCTCTGATCTCCGGAACTACTGGACCGAATGTAAAAATTCAAACGGCATTCGATAACCCTGGGAAATTTGTCGAGGGAAACATAATATTGTTGACCTCGGGGTCACCGATGACGTCACAGGTCAGGTCAAGTACAAAATGTTTGACTGTGTCAAAAGGTCTCTATGGATGGAATTGTCGCGCAAAATTGCGATATTAAACGCATAAGCTGTTGATAAATCGGTATTATTCTTGTGTCTGACACTTCTAAGTACCTTTCTAAGCTTGTTATGACCTTGGGTCAGGTCAAGGTCATCCGAGGTCACGAGGTCAAACTGCAGATTACGGTCATTATGCGTTGTAACACATGTTTATGGGTTTGTTTTTCGTCTAGAACGCGAAAAATGACCTTAGAACATTGTTTGTTCCATATAAATAGAAGTAAAAAGCAAAAATGGAAATGCGTTTTTTGTCATAGTAATGCTGTGAGAAGTGGTCGATTTGTGTCATTTAAAGGTCATAACTCGGTCAATTTTAAAGATATCGACTTCAAATTTGATACACATATTCACGGCATACGTCTCGATCACATATATTCCGGTTTTTGGATAATTCTGATTTTTTCTTGAAAATTTTGTTTAAAAAAAATGTCTGGATTTCTCAAAATTTTGAATAAAAAAAAACTAAAAAATCCGAGATTGCAGTTTGATAGCCCGGTAGATTGTCAGTAATTTTGATTTAATACAATTTAGTTTATCTCAAATATCGTACCTTTGACAGCGGTTTCCGCAAACCATTATTTTGCAACAAAAACCGATGAACATAACGTCACTCTGACGTCATTCCCGGTTGACCTATCATAGCCTCATATTTTTCATTTTGCCAACATGTGTAGAATTGATGGGAGAGTAGTTACTGCAAGTTTGGTGACGATACGGGTGTTCGTTTAGGAGTTATTGCAAAATAACGGGAGGGGGGGGGGGGGCAAAAAATAGCCCCCCCCCAGTAACTCGCGGGTTAAAGGTCATAACTCGGTCATTTTAAAAGATATCGACTTTAAATTTGGTACACATATTCACCGCATACGTCTCGATCACGCATATTCCGGTTTTTGGATAATTCTGATTTTTCTTGAAAATTTTGTAAAAACAAAAAATAATGTATTTGGATTTCTCAAAATTTTGAATAAAAAACCCTAAAAAATCCGAGATAGCAGTTTGATAGCCCGGTCTATTGTCAGTAATGTTATTTAACCCTATTTGTAACAGGAGGGGGGGGGGGGCGGATTCCCCCCCCCCCCTCATGTTTTTCGCAGATATCTCCAGAACGGCTGGGAGCAGGCCCATTAAATTTTGGGACTTTTCATAGAATTGAATACCGCATTTGGAGTCAAAATTTTGAGTTCTTAACCTGAACAGAAGCGGTTCCAGGGTACAGTTTTCGGTGGGTTCGGAGGCGATATTTGGCGATAATACGGAAATGTGATCTTCACGGTTTCTTCGTAACTGCCTCAAGTATGAAGGAGTTACATCGGTTCACGGTGATTGCAACAAGTGCAAATTAGTTTATGTTAATGAAATATCATTAAAATTTCATGGCAGAGGCGGTTTCAGGGGCTTGAAAAGGGGGGGGGGGGGTTCCAGGAAGTATTCAATGCTTGGCGGGAAGCAAATAGAGCAATGTAAGGGGCATTTATAGTTATCAAGATGTAAAAGATAGCTTCTGCTTCCATTATTTGCATAATGTATTACATATAGAGTTTCAGGGGCGTGTTCAGGCACATGAAAAGGGGGGTGGCTTGGTGATGACGATATGCCAGCGATAACGGCGCAATAGATGGTTAGCTTATAATTATATATGCACATATGAGGCCAGGAAAGGGAATAGTCATTTTTTGCAGAGGCGCGCTCAGGAATGGAAGAAAGGGGGTCATATTATTGCAAGGAAACTGAGAGGCATGGGCGTACAATGACATAACATACTGTAGTTTTCGGATGAAACACGCACCACAGGCTACTCTACGAACGATTATAAGATAATAGGCGAGTCCAGGTAGGGTAAAAGGGGGGTAAGCAATGTTAATTGAAGTTGTTAGTGAAATAGTCACTGTTGACAAGTTAGTATCATAATAGCGGATAATATACTCATCAAAAGGTATTGAGCCGCCCCAGTTTGGATCCTGGATACGCCTATGATGAAGTACAACATGCAAAAAGGAACTATCTACGATCAGTAACATATTTATAGTGCTGGGTAGCAACTTGTCTGCGGTTAATATTTTCTCCAATTTTACCCCCCTTTTTCACTAACCTGGTGCCGCCTATGGCAAAAAAGAAGATTTTTAACTGTTTTTTTTTCTAATGTCACAATCACATACCATTTCATTTATTAAAAGAAAAACATAAAAAAAAATATTACGCATTTACTTCACCCCCATATTGAGTGACCTGCACACGCCTATGATTTTTGAATTTTCAAACGCCACTGTCATATATCAATTTCCAATTCAATCTCTATCGATTCGTATTAATTGTGTTAAAATCGGTCGATAAACATGAAAGCTATGTTGGATCAAAAATACCACTAAAATTTGTCGTTTTTGCCCCCCTGTTGCCCCCCTATCAAAAATGTAGATTTTTTATTATTTAGAAATGTAGATCGTGTTGAGGGGAACCAAACGCCGGTTCATTTTTGAAAATCGGACGGGTAGATCTCGAGATCTCCGGGGGGGGGGGGGGGGGCGGAATCCGCCGCCCCCCCCCCCCCCCCCCTGTTACAAATAGGGGTAGCCAGGAGCCTGTTACAAATAGGGTTAAAACAATTTAGTTTATCTCAAATATCGTACCTTTGACAGTGTTTTCCGCAAACCATTATTTTGCAACAAAAACCGAAAAACATGACTTCACTCTGACGTCATTCCCGGTTGACCTATCATAGCCTCATATTTTTCCTTCTGCCAACATGTGTAAAATTGATGTGAGAGAAGGTACTGCACGTTTGGTGACGATACCGGTGTTCGTTTAGGAGTTATTGCAAAATAACGGGAGGGGGGGGGGGCAAAAAATAGCCCCCCCCCCCCCAGTAAGTCGCGGGTTAAAGGGACTGTCCCACCTTCCCAAAAGTTGTAAAATGTACGCCGCTTGTGGTGCAAAATATGAAGTAATTGCTGCCGAACATGATTGTGACATTTGTTTCTCGCAAACAGTGCTCAATTTCATAAAAAGTCAAGTTTTAATATTTGGGTTGATGACGTCATATTGAGCTCTAGAGAGCTACACAGAAATCCTTTACGCTGCCAAAGTATGTGCACAATTATTTCGAAACAAATCTGGCGCTTTGAATACAAAACAAACCAATACCAAACCATTGAAACGTAGCAAATATCTCTAAGGTTCACCTTAAAGGGAATGTTTCACCTTTGTATTGGTTATGAACTGAGATAGCCATTATCTTTGGCCGTTATTTAAATGTCGAAAATACTAAGGTCATTTTCCCCAAAACTTAACTGTTTTAAGCAATTTAATTTCCCATTTGCAAAATGGGGTCTAGGCTAGTGCCGCCGCTGATTGGCTAACAACCACTTTGTCAGCTAATCCCACTGCGTCAGCCAATCAGCGGCGGTCAATAATGACGTCATCTCAAATTTAAAACCTTAATTTGTATAAAATTAAGTGACTTTTCGAGAGAGAAAAATATCACCATCGTTTTCAGGAGCACACTTACTTCATATTGTCCACTACAACCAGCGTATATTTGACAACTTTCAGAAAGGTGAAACATTCCCTTTAACCCTCGCCCTACGGGGGGGGGGGCTGACAGGCCCCCCCCCCCTTAGGTTTTTCTTGAATAACTTTTTACACATGCAGTGCATCTTGCTGAAATTTTGGTAGCTGAGTTTACAGCAATTATACGTAGGCTGTAAAAATGTATTTGAAATTGGTTGAGAAACTCGGGAAATAATGACGTTTTGAGACGTCATGTTGGTAAAAATTTAGAAATATTTGAAAAATCGTCAAAATAGAGTTTTAAAGCAAATTGCAAACGCAATTCACCAAAGATACAAACTGGTATTCTCTTTAAAATGGCAATCTCAGACTTTCAATTTTTTTTACCCCTATTTTTTTTTTACTGATTTTTTTGGGGGAAAATCCCCACAAAATCAAAATTTTCAAAGATATTAGAAAAACCGGAATATATGTGCGAGGACTAAGTATGGACAATACCCATACCAAATTTCAAAGTAATATCTTCATTTTTGACTGAGTGATGGCTTCCTAAGTGTAAGAAACTGATGACGTCATTTTTTAATAACTTTTTTTGACATTTTTAGACAAGATACGAACACATAATTACCTTTTTTGTATTTATTAGCCAAAACTGGTCTAGGAACATGCCTTTTTATTTACATTTATCAATTTCTAAATTTTGAGGTTTTCTGAAGAGCAAAATCGCCGTTCTGGACGCGGTAAATTCGAGGTCATTCACTTGACCTGGCAGGTCATCCGTTGACCTTAAACCTAAAAATCGCATACTGTTAGATTCCTCCCATGACAGGCAACATGCTGGTACTCACCGCATTGCTCTAAGTTGATTGGTTTTGAAGTTAACAGGGGGGGCTGTCAGGCCCCCCCCCCCCGTAGGGCGAAGGTGAAAAAAGCTCCCGTAGGGCGAGGGTTAAAACAAATCGACTACCACCACCATTTGGTAAAGAGAGACGTCATCGGCTTTAGACCCTTTTTCAAATACACGTAGGGTTTATTCGTTACAATTGTCAAGACCAAGCTCGAATTTCTTTTCGATTAGACCTATGTGATTGTTATAATTGCTACCCTACTAGATTTCAATGCAAATCCAACAACATGGCTATCTCAACTCAAATAGAATGTTAAGGTGGGACAGTCCCTTTAATGGGTGCCAAATTTGAAATCAGCGTCACAAAATGTCCTAGAAACCACCAGAAGCCCAAAAAAGTAATCTGAGGTCATCGGAGGTCAATGACCTCAGTTGACCTCTGAAAAGGTCAATCGAGGTCACAATCTCAGTGGAAACCACAACTGTCACCTGGAAACACCTGTGCATATGCTGCTGAACAACAAACACTCGGAAACGGCACAAGTTACATGCGTCGATACTACGGGACGCCAGTTGCGCCTGGCATGACCTTGAGAAATAGGTCATAGGTCACGGGTCATGTGGGTTAGAAGTTCAAAATGTCAGAGTATGTGTCGAATTGTTCAAAAGTAGGGTACTGGAAGTTTCATCGCAATCGGTTGAAAACTACGCGAGTTATTCCCGAAAACCGAGTGGGTGGCATCCACCCCTCCCCCCCCCCCCCCACCCGGGCGAAGTTGAAATGGTGGCGAAGGTGAAATGCACTGACGAAATGGTAATGTTAAGTTTACAATATTCAAAAGCAAAACATAGTCCGCAAAGAAGGGATTCTGAATGGTGATGAGGCGACTCCAATTTTACGAATGTGAGCCAATCATGAGCGGTACGGATGTATTTTTTGATCTAATGGGGGGGGGGGATTTTCGGGAACCAAATTTTGCAGGTGAAATCGGACACGCTTAATCTACCGATACACACGAAAAACTCCATATTTGCCTGCGAGGTGACAATATTCATTTAAGTTCATGATGAGCTAGAAATATTATTGGCCATAACTTTGTCAATTTCCATTGGATTTCCAATTAAAATATGCCGACACTAGTCTTGACAAGGCACATCGTTTGATGGGTGGTTCGTACCTGTAACTGCAATGTTCGCTGTAGTAGAAGCACATTCACTATTTGTAGATACCTATTATACACATGACTTCAGGTTTTGAGTAAATAACTTGGTTAATTTTTTACCGATTTCCAATTGCAAATTGACAAAAAATGTTTCTTGAGAAGACGCATTTTTTTGCTGGGTGGCTGGTCGCGGTACCTGCAATATATCGATTAAATTTGGTAAATGTTTGTTTTTGCTTTACGCTGACTTGCGTTAAGTTTATGATGAGCTAGACATATTATTGGCCATAACTTTATAAATTTCCATTTGATTTCCAATTGAAAGTAATGCAGACACTCGTCTTGAAAAGGCGCATCTTTTGATGGGTGATTCGTGCCGGTAGCTGCAGTGTTCGCTGCAGTAGAAGCACTAAGCACATCCACACATTTATTTACACCCAAACACATTTATGGGTATAGCACATATATTTATGCACATGCACATTTATGGGTGTGACTTCAGGTTCACGCAACGACACTCCAACTCCACTCATGCAACGCCATAGTGCAAACATTCACATTTCAGGCATGTACAAATATGAATATTTTGTTCTTCAAATTATCACAAATTGCCTAGCGAACGAGGTTGTTACTTGTTGTAGTATTGTTGTTTACATATTCTGATTCAAGGATAGACTTTGCCGGTATGACGTCACAACTCATTTTGGTGATGCAAGATTGTTGTGACGTCACACGTAAACATATCAATATTTTTGAAATTATGACATTGGTACTTTTTTCGAGAAAAAAAAACCGTAATCAGGACGCTCTTTTCCATCATTCCACGTACTTTTCCCAAGGTGCACTATTCCCTTAAGTTAGAGGGTTGGCCACTGGTCAGCTTGGATGCCAACAAAGTTCCAATGGTTTGTGTATGACGATGGAGTCGGAAATTAAGGTTCGCCGTGTACCCGACAGGTAGCGGTGACGTGGGACATGCCGGTGATGTGGTGGGGGTGGTAACCTCAAGTTCACTGTGTCTCCGACAGGTGGCGGTGACTCAGTCATGCCAGTGATGTGGTGGGGCTGCTAACCTCAAGTTCACTGTGTCTCCGACAGGTGGCGGTGACGCAGTCATGCCGGTGGTGGGGTGGTAACCTCAAGTTCACTGTGTCTCCGACAGGTGGCGGTGACGCGGTCATGCCGGTGATGTGGTGGGGCTGCTAACCTCAAGTTCACTGTGTCTCCGACAGGTGGCGGTGACGTGGGACATGCCGGTGATGTGGTGGGGGTGGTAACCTCAAGTTCACTGTGTCTCCGACAGGTGGCGGTGACGCGGTCATGCCGGTGATGTGGTGGGGCTGCTAACCTCAAGTTCACTGTGTCTCCGACAGGTGGCGGTGACGCAGTCATGCCGGTGGTGGGGTGGTAACCTCAAGTTCACTGTGTCTCCGACAGGTGGCGGTGACGCGGTCATGCCGGTGATGTGGTGGGGCTGCTAACCTCAAGTTCACTGTGTCTCCGACAGGTGGCGGTGACGTGGGACATGCCGGTGATGTGGTGGGGGTGGTAACCTCAAGTTCACTGTGTCTCCGACAGGTGGCGGTGACGCAGTCATGCCGGTGGTGGGGTGGTAACCTCAAGTTCACTGTGTCTCCGACAGGTGGCGGTGACGCGGTCATGCCGGTGATGTGGTGGGGCTGGTAACCTCAAGTTCACTGTGTCTCCGACAGGTGGCGGTGACGCGGGTCGTGCCTGTGATGCGGTGGGGCTGGTAACCGCAGGCTCACTATATTCCTGACAGGTGGCGGTGACGCGGGTCGTGCCTGTGATGCTGGTAACCTCAGTTTCACTATGTTCCCGACAGGTGGCGGTGACGCGGGTCGTGCCTGTGATGCGGTGGGGCTGGTAACCTCGGGCTCACTATATTCCCGACAGGTGGCGGTGACGCGGGTCGTGCCTGTGATGCTGGTAACCTCAGTTTCACTATGTTCCCGACAGGTGGCGGTGACGCGGGTCGTGCCTGTGATGCTGGTAACCTCAGTTTCACTATGTTCCCGACAGGTGGCGGTGACGCGGGACGTGCCTGTGATGCTGGTAACCTCAGTTTCACTGTGTTCCCGACAGGTGGCGGTGACGCGGGACGTGCCTGTGATGCTGGTAACCTCAGTTTCACTATGTTCCCGACAGGTGGCGGTGACGCGGGACGTGCCTGTGATGCTGGTAACCTCAGTTTCACTATGTTCCCGACAGGTGGCGGTGACGCGGGACGTGCCTGTGATGCTGGTAACCTCAGTTTCACTATGTTCCCGACAGGTGGCGGTGACGCAGTCATGCCGGTGATGCTGGTAACCTCAGTTTCACTATGTTCCCGACAGGTGGCGGTGACGCGGGACGTGCCTGTGATGCTGGTAACCTCAGTTTCACTATGTTCCCGACAGGTGGCGGTGACGCGGGACGTGCCTGTGATGCTGGTAACCTCAGTTTCACTATGTTCCCGACAGGTGGCGGTGACGCAGTCATGCCGGTGATGCTGGTAACCTCAGTTTCACTATGTTCCCGACAGGTGGCGGTGACGCGGGACGTGCCTGTGATGCTGGTAACCTCAGTTTCACTATGTTCCCGACAGGTGGCGGTGACGCGGGACGTGCCTGTGATGCGCGCCGCCTGGGTGGACCGCGTGTGGGAGGCGAGCCGACAGCAGACGGTCTCGGCGACCGAGCCGCAGTTCGCCGACCTCGCCTGTCCGCCCTTACAAGGCCTGTACATCTGCATCAGCCAGATCAGCCGGCGCGACAAGGAGGCCATCAAACGACTCATCGAGACCAACGGTATACCGCTCCCTCCCCACGCGAGCCGAGTCCGATGGCCAACTGTGGGGTGGGCTCGTTCGGTGGGAGGGTCCATTTCAGACGAATTAAACGCGGGAGTACTCCTCGCCTGTTCCACTGGCCTGCTACCAATAGTTCCCGGTTGAGTGACTTCGTGGAGTATTTGCGCCCTCTCCGTTTCTTCACTTGTGTTCAGGGACTCAAAAGGATCATTGTTAGCAGCTGCATCTTTTCTCAACTGACGGCGACTGTAGTGAGGGCTAGGTGCGGGCTGGTCAGTTGGGTGGGCGCCTTGCTGCGGGCTGGTCAGTTGGGTGTGCGCCTTGCTGCGGGCTGGTCAGTTGGGTGTGTGCCTTGCTGCGGGCTGGTCAGTTGGGTGTGCGCCTTGCTGCAGGCTGGTCAGTTGGGTGTGCGCCTTGCTGCGGGCTGGTCAGTTGGGTGTGTGCCTTGCTGCGGGCTGGTCAGTTGGGTGTGCGCCTTGCTGCGGGCTGGTCAGTTGGGTGTGCGCCTTGCTGCGGGCTGGTCAGTTGGGTGTGTGCCTTGCTGCGGGCTGGTCAGTTGGGTGTGCGCCTTGCTGCGGGCTGGTCAGTTGGGTGTGTGCCTTGCTGCGGGCTGGTCAGTTGGGTGTGTGCCTTGCTGCCGTGTTATACGGCAGCAAGGCGCACACCCTCAAGGCGCAAGGCGCTCATGTACCACCAACCTTGCCACGTATCTAAAGCATGCATGGGAGGCCATATCGGACGGGTACCAGACAGACGCCATTTACACTGACTATTCGGCCGCATTCCAAAACGTAAATCACACGCTCATCATACACAAACTTGAAAAGTCATACAACGTTACTGACAGCACTCTAAAGTGGTTTGTCTCGTACCTGTCCGATAGGCGCCAGAGGGTCATCGCCAACGGAAAAACATCCGAATGGAAACTTTTCTCATCCGGAGTGCCGGAAGGCTCGATTTTGGCACCTCTCGTTTTCTCTATCTTCATTAACGATCTGCCCCGGCACATCCAGTCAACCTGTCTAATGTACGCAGACGACGTCAAGATTTTCCGCAAAATTGAATCCCCGTCTGATGGTAAGCTGCTCTGCAGGAGGATTTGGATCGTCTCGGAGCGTGGTCCAGCAGATGGGGCCTAAAATTAAATCCAGTTAAGTGCAAATCGTGTACTATGACCCTCAGGCGCGCACCAGTCCAAACCAGTTATTTTATTGATACATCTCAGCTCCAGCACGTTGGTGAGATCAGAGACTTGGGGGGGTAACACTGGACACTAAATTGAATGTTATGGCGCATGTCAGTGATGTCAAACGAGCGAACCGATCGCTCGGAATTCTTATTCGGTCTTTTCAGACAGGTTCGACGAACAGTGCAAAATTTGACCGCACGGCTCTGCTTGCCGCCTACTTTGCCAGTGTACGCTCAATCGTGGAGTACGCGAGTGTATTTGGGCTGGTGCGGCCGACTCCCACACGGTGCAGGTCGATCGGGTTCAGCACAAGTTCCTGATGTGGCTATCGCATCACACTTCTTCCGGATCCGCACCTTCACTACCCTACACAGACCTCTGCCGCCACTTCAAAGTTCCATCTCTAGCCGCCCGGAGGGTCCAGCACGATCTCCTCTGTCTCAGAAACATCCTTTCCACAAAGCTGGACACACCACTCCTTGAAAGTTTGTATCTACATGTGCCCACCCGATCGACCCGCAACCGAAACCTCTTTTACGAACCGCGGGCAAGAGTTAGCACTGTGCAGCGTGGGATGTTTTGTCGTTTGCCCAGGGTCACCAACAACTTTCTAAACCGTGAGGTGACCGCAGACCTTTTTAGCGAAAGTCTAAGCTCGTACAGAGGACATGTGATACGATACGTGGCAAACTCTCACACATAGGCACCATCATTATCTTGTACGATTGCATCAACTCATCCCCCATTGTAAATAACATCTTATACTTCACCGTGTTCTATGTTCGTTTTTATTTTTATTTTGTGTGTATTTTTACTACTATTTGCTGTATATTTTTATTACTATTTTACGTATATTTTTTTACTATTACTTTTACTTTTATTTCTGGTTATATTTTACATGATGACTTCACCTGACAGTGGGTGCTTTGCCCGTTGGTGATATGAGTGAATAAATAAATAAAATAAAATCCGTACTCTGTGTGTTGGCCTGAGTACGCCGTAGTTACCATGCATCTGACCGTGACTCGGCTCTTCTGGCAGGCGGCAACTACATGACGCAGCTGGAGTGTGAGAAGACGAACGTGCTGATCTCGCCCTCCGTGGACGGCGAGAAGGTGACGTTCGCCAAACGATGGAAGGTCAGTGATGGACGTCTGTGTGGTACTGTGCGGCACCAGCCGTGCATTGCGGTACTACACATTGCCTGTATGGTACTGTGCGGCACCAGCTGTGTATTGCGGTACTACACATTGCCCGTGTGGTACTGTGCGGCACCAGCTGTGTATTGCGGTACTACACATTGCCTATGTGGTACTGTGCGGCACCAGCCGTGTATTGCGGTACTACACATTGCCTATGTGGTACTGTGCGGCACCAGCTGTGTATTGCGGTACTACACATTGCCTGTGTGGTACTGTGCGGCACCAGCCGTGTATTGCGGTACTACACTGCCTGTGTGGTACTGTGCGGCACCAGCCGTGTATTGCGGTACTACACATTGCCTGTGTGGTACTGTGCGGCACCAGCCGTGTATTGCGGTACTACACTGCCTGTGTGGTACTGTGCGGCACCAGCCGTGTATTGCGGTACTACACATTGCCTGTGTGGTACTGTGCGGCACCAGCTGTGTATTGCGGTACTACACATTGCCTGTGTGGTACTGTGCGGCACCAGCTGTGTATTGCGGTACTACACATTGCCTGTGTGGTACTGTGCGGCACCAGCTGTGTATTGCGGTACTACACATTGCCTGTGTGGTACTGTGCGGCACCAGCCGTGTATTGCGGTACTACACATTGCCTGTGTGGTACTGTGCGGCACCAGCCGTGTATTGCGGTACTACACATTGCCTGTGTGGTACTGTGCGGCACCAGCTGTGTATTGCGGTACTACACATTGCCTGTGTGGTACTGTGCGGCACCAGCTGTGTATTGCGGTACTACACATTGCCTGTGTGGTACTGTGCGGCACCAGCCGTGTATTGCGGTACTACACATTGCCTGTGTGGTACTGTGCGGCACCAGCCGTGTATTGCGGTACTACACATTGCCTGTGTGGTACTGTGCGGCACCAGCTGTGTATTGCGGTACTACACATTGCCTGTGTGGTACTGTGCGGCACCAGCCGTGTATTGCGGTACTACACATTGCCTGTGTGGTACTGTGCGGCACCAGCTGTGTATTGCGGTACTACACATTGCCTGTGTGGTACTGTGCGGCACCAGCCGTGTATTGCGGTACTACACATTGCCTGTGTGGTACTGTGCGGCACCAGCTGTGTATTGCGGTACTACACATTGCCGAGTAGTCAATGGAGGGGCTCGCCGTCACGCCGTCTGTGCGACGTGTGGCCGAAACATAGTTCGTGTCACGCGTAGATGTTTTGACGTACCTGGAGTGGAATGACTCTCAACTGTGTTTTTTTTTAAGTGGAGGTTTAAGTGGAAAATTACCTTGCGTTAGCATTGCACCCCGATCATAGACCGTCAGTTTGTGTGCAATGGTTCAATGTCCATCCGCTGTGTACTAAGGATGTGCAGTAGCGGTGTGTGATGTCTGTAATGTTAACACTTAACAGATACCCTCTGTGGTGCCGGAGTGGCTATATGATAGTGTGGAGCGCGGCTCCTGTCTGTTAACAGATACCCTGTGTGGTGCCGGAGTGGCTATATGATAGTGTGGAGCGCGGCTCCTGCCTGTTAACAGATACCCTGTGTGGTGCCGGAGTGGCTATATGATAGTGTGGAGCGCGGCTCCTGTCTGTTAACAGATACCCTGTGTGGTGCCGGAGTGGCTATATGATAGTGTGGAGCGTGACTCCTGTCTGTTAACAGATACCCTGTGTGGTGCCGGAGTGGCTATATGATAGTGTGGAGCGTGACTCCTGTCTGTTAACAGATACCCTGTGTGGTGCCGGAGTGGCTATATGATAGTGTGGAGCGTGACTCCTGTCTGTTAACAGATACCCTGTGTGGTGCCGGAGTGGCTATATGATAGTGTGGAGCGTGACTCCTGTCTGTTAACAGATACCCTGTGTGGTGCCGGAGTGGCTATATGATAGTGTGGAGCGTGACTCCTGTCTGTTAACAGATACCCTGTGTGGTGCCGGAGTGGCTATATGATAGTGTGGAGCGTGACTCCTGTCTGTTAACAGATACCCTGTGTGGTGCCGGAGTGGCTATATGATAGTGTGGAGCGTGACTCCTGTCTGTTAACAGATACCCTGTGTGGTGCCGGAGTGGCTATATGATAGTGTGGAGCGTGACTCCTGTCTGTTAACAGATACCCTGTGTGGTGCCGGAGTGGCTATATGATAGTGTGGAGCGTGACTCCTGTCTGTTAACAGATACCCTGTGTGGTGCCGGAGTGGCTATATGATAGTGTGGAGCGTGACTCCTGTCTGTTAACAGATACCCTGTGTGGTGCCGGAGTGGCTATATGATAGTGTGGAGCGTGACTCCTGTCTGTTAACAGATACCCTGTGTGGTGCCGGAGTGGCTATATGATAGTGTGGAGCGTGACTCCTGTCTGTTAACAGATACCCTGTGTGGTGCCGGAGTGGCTATATGATAGTGTGGAGCGTGACTCCTGTCTGTTAACAGATACCCTGTGTGGTGCCGGAGTGGCTATATGATAGTGTGGAGCGCGGCTCCTGTCTGTTAACAGATACCCTGTGTGGTGCCGGAGTGGCTATATGATAGTGTGGAGCGCGGCTCCTGTCTGTTGTTAACAGATACCCTGTGTGGTGCCGGAGTGGCTATATGATAGTGTGGAGCGCGGCTCCTGTCTGTTAACAGATACCCTGTGTGGTGCCGGAGTGGCTATATGATAGTGTGGAGCGTGACTCCTGTCTGTTGTTAACAGATACCCTGTGTGGTGCCGGAGTGGCTATATGATAGTGTGGAGCGCGGCTCCTGCCTGTTGTTAACAGATACCCTGTGTGGTGCCGGAGTGGCTATATGATAGTGTGGAGCGCGGCTCCTGTCTGTTGTTAACAGATACCCTGTGTGGTGCCGGAGTGGCTATATGATAGTGTGGAGCGTGACTCCTGCCTGTTAACAGATACCCTGTGTGGTGCCGGAGTGGCTATATGATAGTGTGGAGCGCGGCTCCTGCCTGTTAACAGATACCCTGTGTGGTGCCGGAGTGGCTATATGATAGTGTGGAGCGTGACTCCTGCCTGTTGTTAACAGATACCCTGTGTGGTGCCGGAGTGGCTATATGATAGTGTGGAGCGCGGCTCCTGTCTGTTGTTAACAGATACCCTCTGTGGTGCCGGAGTGGCTATATGATAGTGTGGAGCGCGGCTCCTGTCTGTTAACAGATACCCTGTGTGGTGCCGGAGTGGCTATATGATAGTGTGGAGCGCGGCTCCTGCCTGTTAACAGATACCCTGTGTGGTGCCGGAGTGGCTATATGATAGTGTGGAGCGTGGCTCCTGTCTGTTAACAGATACCCTGTGTGGTGCCGGAGTGGCTATATGATAGTGTGGAGCGCGGCTCCTGTCTGTTAACAGATACCCTGTGTGGTGCCGGAGTGGCTATATGATAGTGTGGAGCGCGGCTCCTGTCTGTTAACAGATACCCTGTGTGGTGCCGGAGTGGCTATATGATAGTGTGGAGCGCGGCTCCTGTCTGTTGTTAACAGATACCCTGTGTGGTGCCGGAGTGGCTATATGATAGTGTGGAGCGTGACTCCTGCCTGTTGTTAACAGATACCCTCTGTGGTGCCGGAGTGGCTATATGATAGTGTGGAGCGCGGCTCCTGTCTGTTAACAGATACCCTGTGTGGTGCCGGAGTGGCTATATGATAGTGTGGAGCGCGGCTCCTGTCTGTTGTTAACAGATACCCTGTGTGGTGCCGGAGTGGCTATATGATAGTGTGGAGCGCGGCTCCTGTCTGTTAACAGATACCCTGTGTGGTGCCGGAGTGGCTATATGATAGTGTGGAGCGCGGCTCCTGCCTGTTGTTAACAGATACCCTGTGTGGTGCCGGAGTGGCTATATGATAGTGTGGAGCGTGACTCCTGTCTGTTAACAGATACCCTGTGTGGTGCCGGAGTGGCTATATGATAGTGTGGAGCGCGGCTCCTGCCTGTTGTTAACAGATACCCTGTGTGGTGCCGGAGTGGCTATATGATAGTGTGGAGCGCGGCTCCTGTCTGTTAACAGATACCCTGTGTGGTGCCGGAGTGGCTATATGATAGTGTGGAGCGCGGCTCCTGCCTGTTAACAGATACCCTGTGTGGTGCCGGAGTGGCTATATGATAGTGTGGAGCGTGACTCCTGTCTGTTAACAGATACCCTGTGTGGTGCCGGAGTGGCTATATGATAGTGTGGAGCGTGACTCCTGTCTGTTAACAGATACCCTGTGTGGTGCCGGAGTGGCTATATGATAGTGTGGAGCGCGGCTCCTGCCTGTTGTTAACAGATACCCTCTGTGGTGCCGGAGTGGCTATATGATAGTGTGGAGCGCGGCTCCTGCCTGTTGTTAACAGATACCCTGTGTGGTGCCGGAGTGGCTATATGATAGTGTGGAGCGCGGCTCCTGTCTGTTAACAGATACCCTGTGTGGTGCCGGAGTGGCTATATGATAGTGTGGAGCGTGACTCCTGCCTGTTGTTAACAGATACCCTGTGTGGTGCCGGAGTGGCTATATGATAGTGTGGAGCGTGACTCCTGCCTGTTGTTAACAGATACCCTGTGTGGTGCCGGAGTGGCTATATGATAGTGTGGAGCGCGGCTCCTGTCTGTTAACAGATACCCTGTGTGGTGCCGGAGTGGCTATATGATAGTGTGGAGCGCGGCTCCTGCCTGTTGTTAACAGATACCCTGTGTGGTGCCGGAGTGGCTATATGATAGTGTGGAGCGCGGCTCCTGTCTGTTAACAGATACCCTGTGTGGTGCCGGAGTGGCTATATGATAGTGTGGAGCGCGGCTCCTGTCTGTTAACAGATACCCTGTGTGGTGCCGGAGTGGCTATATGATAGTGTGGAGCGCAGCTCCTGTCTGTTAACAGATACCCTGTGTGGTGCCGGAGTGGCTATATGATAGTGTGGAGCGCGGCTCCTGCCTGTTAACAGATACCCTGTGTGGTGCCGGAGTGGCTATATGATAGTGTGGAGCGCGGCTCCTGCCTGTTAACAGATACCCTGTGTGGTGCCGGAGTGGCTATATGATAGTGTGGAGCGCGGCTCCTGTCTGTTAACAGATACCCTGTGTGGTGCCGGAGTGGCTATATGATAGTGTGGAGCGCGGCTCCTGCCTGTTGTTAACAGATACCCTGTGTGGTGCCGGAGTGGCTATATGATAGTGTGGAGCGCGGCTCCTGCCTGTTGTTAACAGATACCCTGTGTGGTGCCGGAGTGGCTATATGATAGTGTGGAGCGTGACTCCTGTCTGTTCTTAACAGATACCCTGTGTGGTGCCGGAGTGGCTATATGATAGTGTGGAGCGCGGCTCCTGTCTGTTAACAGATACCCTGTGTGGTGCCGGAGTGGCTATATGATAGTGTGGAGCGTGACTCCTGTCTGTTAACAGATACCCTGTGTGGTGCCGGAGTGGCTATATGATAGTGTGGAGCGCGGCTCCTGTCTGTTAACAGATACCCTGTGTGGTGCCGGAGTGGCTATATGATAGTGTGGAGCGTGACTCCTGTCTGTTGTTACAGATACCCTGTGTGGTGCCGGAGTGGCTATATGATAGTGTGGAGCGCGGCTCCTGTCTGTTAACAGATACCCTGTGTGGTGCCGGAGTGGCTATATGATAGTGTGGAGCGCGGCTCCTGTCTGTTAACAGATACCCTGTGTGGTGCCGGAGTGGCTATATGATAGTGTGGAGCGCGGCTCCTGCCTGTTGTTAACAGATACCCTGTGTGGTGCCGGAGTGGCTATATGATAGTGTGGAGCGCGGCTCCTGCCTGTTGTTAACAGATACCCTGTGTGGTGCCGGAGTGGCTATATGATAGTGTGGAGCGCGGCTCCTGTCTGTTAACAGATACCCTGTGTGGTGCCGGAGTGGCTATATGATAGTGTGGAGCGTGACTCCTGTCTGTTGTTAACAGATACCCTGTGTGGTGCCGGAGTGGCTATATGATAGTGTGGAGCGCGGCTCCTGTCTGTTAACAGATACCCTGTGTGGTGCCGGAGTGGCTATATGATAGTGTGGAGCGCGGCTCCTGCCTGTTAACAGATACCCTGTGTGGTGCCGGAGTGGCTATATGATAGTGTGGAGCGCGGCTCCTGCCTGTTAACAGATACCCTGTGTGGTGCCGGAGTGGCTATATGATAGTGTGGAGCGCGGCTCCTGTCTGTTGTTAACAGATACCCTGTGTGGTGCCGGAGTGGCTATATGATAGTGTGGAGCGCGGCTCCTGTCTGTTAACAGATACCCTGTGTGGTGCCGGAGTGGCTATATGATAGTGTGGAGCGCGGCTCCTGCCTGTTGTTAACAGATACCCTGTGTGGTGCCGGAGTGGCTATATGATAGTGTGGAGCGCGGCTCCTGCCTGTTAACAGATACCCTCTGTGGTGCCGGAGTGGCTATATGATAGTGTGGAGCGTGACTCCTGCCTGTTGTTAACAGATACCCTGTGTGGTGCCGGAGTGGCTATATGATAGTGTGGAGCGTGACTCCTGCCTGTTGTTAACAGATACCCTGTGTGGTGCCGGAGTGGCTATATGATAGTGTGGAGCGTGACTCCTGTCTGTTGTTAACAGATACCCTGTGTGGTGCCGGAGTGGCTAAATGATAGTGTGGAGCGCGGCTCCTGCCTGTTGTTAACAGATACCCTGTGTGGTGCCGGAGTGGCTATATGATAGTGTGGAGCGCGGCTCCTGTCTGTTAACAGATACCCTGTGTGGTGCCGGAGTGGCTATATGATAGTGTGGAGCGCGGCTCCTGTCTGTTAACAGATACCCTGTGTGGTGCCGGAGTGGCTATATGATAGTGTGGAGCGTGACTCCTGTCTGTTAACAGATACCCTGTGTGGTGCCGGAGTGGCTATATGATAGTGTGGAGCGCGGCTCCTGCCTGTTGTTAACAGATACCCTGTGTGGTGCCGGAGTGGCTATATGATAGTGTGGAGCGCGGCTCCTGTCTGTTAACAGATACCCTGTGTGGTGCCAGAGTGGCTATATGATAGTGTGGAGCGCGGCTCCTGTCTGTTAACAGATACCCTGTGTGGTGCCGGAGTGGCTATATGATAGTGTGGAGCGCGGCTCCTGTCTGTTGTTAACAGATACCCTGTGTGGTGCCGGAGTGGCTATATGATAGTGTGGAGCGTGACTCCTGCCTGTTGTTAACAGATACCCTGTGTGGTGCCGGAGTGGCTATATGATAGTGTGGAGCGTGACTCCTGTCTGTTGTTAACAGATACCCTGTGTGGTGCCGGAGTGGCTATATGATAGTGTGGAGCGCGGCTCCTGCCTGTTAACAGATACCCTGTGTGGTGCCGGAGTGGCTATATGATAGTGTGGAGCGCGGCTCCTGCCTGTTAACAGATACCCTGTGTGGTGCCGGAGTGGCTATATGATAGTGTGGAGCGCGGCTCCTGCCTGTTGTTAACAGATACCCTGTGTGGTGCCGGAGTGGCTATATGATAGTGTGGAGCGCGGCTCCTGTCTGTTAACAGATACCCTGTGTGGTGCCGGAGTGGCTATATGATAGTGTGGAGCGTGACTCCTGTCTGTTGTTAACAGATACCCTGTGTGGTGCCGGAGTGGCTATATGATAGTGTGGAGCGCGGCTCCTGTCTGTTAACAGATACCCTGTGTGGTGCCGGAGTGGCTATATGATAGTGTGGAGCGCGGCTCCTGCCTGTTGTTAACAGATACCCTGTGTGGTGCCGGAGTGGCTATATGATAGTGTGGAGCGCGGCTCCTGCCTGTTAACAGATACCCTGTGTGGTGCCGGAGTGGCTATATGATAGTGTGGAGCGCGGCTCCTGTCTGTTGTTAACAGATACCCTGTGTGGTGCCGGAGTGGCTATATGATAGTGTGGAGCGCGGCTCCTGTCTGTTGTTAACAGATACCCTGTGTGGTGCCGGAGTGGCTATATGATAGTGTGGAGCGTGACTCCTGTCTGTTAACAGATACCCTGTGTGGTGCCGGAGTGGCTATATGATAGTGTGGAGCGCGGCTCCTGCCTGTTGTTAACAGATACCCTGTGTGGTGCCGGAGTGGCTATATGATAGTGTGGAGCGCGGCTCCTGTCTGTTGTTAACAGATACCCTGTGTGGTGCCGGAGTGGCTATATGATAGTGTGGAGCGCGGCTCCTGTCTGTTGTTAACAGATACCCTGTGTGGTGCCGGAGTGGCTATATGATAGTGTGGAGCGTGACTCCTGTCTGTTGTTAACAGATACCCTGTGTGGTGCCGGAGTGGCTATATGATAGTGTGGAGCGCGGCTCCTGCCTGTTAACAGATACCCTGTGTGGTGCCGGAGTGGCTATATGATGGTGTGGAGCGCGGCTCCTGTCTGTTAACAGATACCCTGTGTGGTGCCGGAGTGGCTATATGATAGTGTGGAGCGCGGCTCCTGCCTGTTGTTAACAGATACCCTGTGTGGTGCCGGAGTGGCTATATGATAGTGTGGAGCGCGGCTCCTGCCTGTTGTTAACAGATACCCTGTGTGGTGCCGGAGTGGCTATATGATAGTGTGGAGCGCGGCTCCTGTCTGTTGTTAACAGATACCCTGTGTGGTGCCGGAGTGGCTATATGATAGTGTGGAGCGCGGCTCCTGCCTGTTGTTAACAGATACCCTGTGTGGTGCCGGAGTGGCTATATGATAGTGTGGAGCGCGGCTCCTGCCTGTTGTTAACAGATACCCTGTGTGGTGCCGGAGTGGCTATATGATAGTGTGGAGCGCGGCTCCTGTCTGTTAACAGATACCCTGTGTGGTGCCGGAGTGGCTATATGATAGTGTGGAGCGCGGCTCCTGCCTGTTAACAGATACCCTGTGTGGTGCCGGAGTGGCTATATGATAGTGTGGAGCGCGGCTCCTGTCTGTTAACAGATACCCTGTGTGGTGCCGGAGTGGCTATATGATAGTGTGGAGCGCGGCTCCTGCCTGTTGTTAACAGATACCCTGTGTGGTGCCGGAGTGGCTATATGATAGTGTGGAGCGCGGCTCCTGCCTGTTAACAGATACCCTGTGTGGTGCCGGAGTGGCTATATGATAGTGTGGAGCGCGGCTCCTGTCTGTTAACAGATACCCTGTGTGGTGCCGGAGTGGCTATATGATAGTGTGGAGCGTGACTCCTGCCTGTTGTTAACAGATACCCTGTGTGGTGCCGGAGTGGCTATATGATAGTGTGGAGCGCGGCTCCTGCCTGTTAACAGATACCCTGTGTGGTGCCGGAGTGGCTATATGATAGTGTGGAGCGTGACTCCTGCCTGTTAACAGATACCCTGTGTGGTGCCGGAGTGGCTATATGATAGTGTGGAGCGTGACTCCTGCCTGTTGTTAACAGATACCCTGTGTGGTGCCGGAGTGGCTATATGATAGTGTGGAGCGCGGCTCCTGTCTGTTAACAGATACCCTGTGTGGTGCCGGAGTGGCTATATGATAGTGTGGAGCGCGGCTCCTGCCTGTTGTTAACAGATACCCTGTGTGGTGCCGGAGTGGCTATATGATAGTGTGGAGCGTGACTCCTGTCTGTTGTTAACAGATACCCTGTGTGGTGCCGGAGTGGCTATATGATAGTGTGGAGCGCGGCTCCTGTCTGTTAACAGATACCCTGTGTGGTGCCGGAGTGGCTATATGATAGTGTGGAGCGCGGCTCCTGTCTGTTAACAGATACCCTGTGTGGTGCCGGAGTGGCTATATGATAGTGTGGAGCGCGGCTCCTGTCTGTTAACAGATACCCTGTGTGGTGCCGGAGTGGCTATATGATAGTGTGGAGCGCGGCTCCTGCCTGTTGTTAACAGATACCCTGTGTGGTGCCGGAGTGGCTATATGATAGTGTGGAGCGCGGCTCCTGCCTGTTAACAGATACCCTGTGTGGTGCCGGAGTGGCTATATGATAGTGTGGAGCGCGGCTCCTGCCTGTTAACAGATACCCTGTGTGGTGCCGGAGTGGCTATATGATAGTGTGGAGCGTGACTCCTGTCTGTTGTTAACAGATACCCTGTGTGGTGCCGGAGTGGCTATATGATAGTGTGGAGCGCGGCTCCTGCCTGTTGTTAACAGATACCCTGTGTGGTGCCGGAGTGGCTATATGATAGTGTGGAGCGCGGCTCCTGTCTGTTAACAGATACCCTGTGTGGTGCCGGAGTGGCTATATGATAGTGTGGAGCGCGGCTCCTGCCTGTTGTTAACAGATACCCTGTGTGGTGCCGGAGTGGCTATATGATAGTGTGGAGCGCGGCTCCTGCCTGTTAACAGATACCCTGTGTGGTGCCGGAGTGGCTATATGATAGTGTGGAGCGCGGCTCCTGCCTGTTAACAGATACCCTGTGTGGTGCAGGAGTGGCTATATGATAGTGTGGAGCGCGGCTCCTGCCTGTTAACAGATACCCTGTGTGGTGCCGGAGTGGCTATATGATAGTGTGGAGCGCGGCTCCTGTCTGTTAACAGATACCCTGTGTGGTGCCGGAGTGGCTATATGATAGTGTGGAGCGCGGCTCCTGCCTGTTGTTAACAGATACCATGTGTGGTGCCGGAGTGGCTATATGATAGTGTGGAGCGCGGCTCCTGTCTGTTGTTAACAGATACCCTGTGTGGTGCCGGAGTGGCTATATGATAGTGTGGAGCGCGGCTCCTGTCTGTTGTTAACAGATACCCTGTGTGGTGCCGGAGTGGCTATATGATAGTGTGGAGCGTGACTCCTGTCTGTTGTTAACAGATACCCTGTGTGGTGCCGGAGTGGCTATATGATAGTGTGGAGCGCGGCTCCTGCCTGTTAACAGATACCCTGTGTGGTGCCGGAGTGGCTATATGATAGTGTGGAGCGTGACTCCTGTCTGTTGTTAACAGATACCCTGTGTGGTGCCGGAGTGGCTATATGATAGTGTGGAGCGCGGCTCCTGTCTGTTAACAGATACCCTGTGTGGTGCCGGAGTGGCTATATGATAGTGTGGAGCGCGGCTCCTGTCTGTTAACAGATACCCTGTGTGGTGCCGGAGTGGCTATATGATAGTGTGGAGCGCGGCTCCTGTCTGTTAACAGATACCCTGTGTGGTGCCGGAGTGGCTATATGATAGTGTGGAGCGTGACTCCTGTCTGTCTGTTAACAGATACCCTGTGTGGTGCCGGAGTGGCTATATGATAGTGTGGAGCGTGACTCCTGTCTGTTGTTAACAGATACCCTCTGTGGTGCCGGAGTGGCTATATGATAGTGTGGAGCGTGACTCCTGTCTGTTGTTAACAGATACCCTGTGTGGTGCCGGAGTGGCTATATGATAGTGTGGAGCGTGACTCCTGTCTGTCTGTTAACAGATACCCTCTGTGGTGCCGGAGTGGCTATATGATAGTGTGGAGCGTGACTCCTGTCTGTTGTTAACAGATACCCTGTGTGGTGCCGGAGTGGCTATATGATAGTGTGGAGCGTGACTCCTGTCTGTTAACAGATACCCTGTGTGGTGCCGGAGTGGCTATATGATAGTGTGGAGCGTGACTCCTGTCTGTTAACAGATACCCTGTGTGGTGCCGGAGTGGCTATATGATAGTGTGGAGCGCGGCTCCTGCCTGTTAACAGATACCCTGTGTGGTGCCGGAGTGGCTATATGATAGTGTGGAGCGCGGCTCCTGCCTGTTAACAGATACCCTGTGTGGTGCCGGAGTGGCTATATGATAGTGTGGAGCGCGGCTCCTGTCTGTTAACAGATACCCTGTGTGGTGCCGGAGTGGCTATATGATAGTGTGGAGCGCGGCTCCTGTCTGTTAACAGATACCCTGTGTGGTGCCGGAGTGGCTATATGATAGTGTGGAGCGTGACTCCTGTCTGTCTGTTAACAGATACCCTGTGTGGTGCCGGAGTGGCTATATGATAGTGTGGAGCGCGGCTCCTGCCTGTTAACAGATACCCTGTGTGGTGCCGGAGTGGCTATATGATAGTGTGGAGCGCGGCTCCTGTCTGTTAACAGATACCCTGTGTGGTGCCGGAGTGGCTATATGATAGTGTGGAGCGTGACTCCTGTCTGTTGTTAACAGATACCCTGTGTGGTGCCGGAGTGGCTATATGATAGTGTGGAGCGCGGCTCCTGCCTGTTAACAGATACCCTGTGTGGTGCCGGAGTGGCTATATGATAGTGTGGAGCGCGGCTCCTGTCTGTTAACAGATACCCTGTGTGGTGCCGGAGTGGCTATATGATAGTGTGGAGCGCGGCTCCTGCCTGTTAACAGATACCCTGTGTGGTGCCGGAGTGGCTATATGATAGTGTGGAGCGTGACTCCTGTCTGTTAACAGATACCCTGTGTGGTGCCGGAGTGGCTATATGATAGTGTGGAGCGTGACTCCTGTCTGTTGTTAACAGATACCCTGTGTGGTGCCGGAGTGGCTATATGATAGTGTGGAGCGCGGCTCCTGTCTGTTAACAGATACCCTGTGTGGTGCCGGAGTGGCTATATGATAGTGTGGAGCGCGGCTCCTGTCTGTTGTTAACAGATACCCTGTGTGGTGCCGGAGTGGCTATATGATAGTGTGGAGCGCGGCTCCTGCCTGTTAACAGATACCCTGTGTGGTGCCGGAGTGGCTATATGATAGTGTGGAGCGCGGCTCCTGCCTGTTAACAGATACCCTGTGTGGTGCCGGAGTGGCTATATGATAGTGTGGAGCGTGACTCCTGTCTGTCTGTTAACAGATACCCTGTGTGGTGCCGGAGTGGCTATATGATAGTGTGGAGCGTGACTCCTGTCTGTTGTTAACAGATACCCTCTGTGGTGCCGGAGTGGCTATATGATAGTGTGGAGCGTGACTCCTGTCTGTTGTTAACAGATACCCTGTGTGGTGCCGGAGTGGCTATATGATAGTGTGGAGCGTGACTCCTGTCTGTCTGTTAACAGATACCCTCTGTGGTGCCGGAGTGGCTATATGATAGTGTGGAGCGTGACTCCTGTCTGTTGTTAACAGATACCCTGTGTGGTGCCGGAGTGGCTATATGATAGTGTGGAGCGTGACTCCTGTCTGTTAACAGATACCCTGTGTGGTGCCGGAGTGGCTATATGATAGTGTGGAGCGTGACTCCTGTCTGTTAACAGATACCCTGTGTGGTGCCGGAGTGGCTATATGATAGTGTGGAGCGCGGCTCCTGCCTGTTAACAGATACCCTGTGTGGTGCCGGAGTGGCTATATGATAGTGTGGAGCGCGGCTCCTGCCTGTTAACAGATACCCTGTGTGGTGCCGGAGTGGCTATATGATAGTGTGGAGCGCGGCTCCTGCCTGTTAACAGATACCCTGTGTGGTGCCGGAGTGGCTATATGATAGTGTGGAGCGCGGCTCCTGTCTGTTAACAGATACCCTGTGTGGTGCCGGAGTGGCTATATGATAGTGTGGAGCGCGGCTCCTGCCTGTTAACAGATACCCTGTGTGGTGCCGGAGTGGCTATATGATAGTGTGGAGCGTGACTCCTGTCTGTTAACAGATACCCTGTGTGGTGCCGGAGTGGCTATATGATAGTGTGGAGCGCGGCTCCTGTCTGTTAACAGATACCCTGTGTGGTGCCGGAGTGGCTATATGATAGTGTGGAGCGCGGCTCCTGCCTGTTAACAGATACCCTGTGTGGTGCCGGAGTGGCTATATGATAGTGTGGAGCGTGACTCCTGTCTGTTAACAGATACCCTGTGTGGTGCCGGAGTGGCTATATGATGTGTGGAGCGCGGCTCCTGTCTGTTAACAGATACCCTGTGTGGTGCCGGAGTGGCTATATGATAGTGTGGAGCGCGGCTCCTGTCTGTTAACAGATACCCTGTGTGGTGCCGGAGTGGCTATATGATAGTGTGGAGCGTGACTCCTGTCTGTTAACAGATACCCTGTGTGGTGCCGGAGTGGCTATATGATAGTGTGGAGCGTGACTCCTGTCTGTTAACAGATACCCTGTGTGGTGCCGGAGTGGCTATATGATAGTGTGGAGCGCGGCTCCTGCCTGTTGTTAACAGATACCCTGTGTGGTGCCGGAGTGGCTATATGATAGTGTGGAGCGTGACTCCTGTCTGTTGTTAACAGATACCCTGTGTGGTGCCGGAGTGGCTATATGATAGTGTGGAGCGTGACTCCTGTCTGTTGTTAACAGATACCCTGTGTGGTGCCGGAGTGGCTATATGATAGTGTGGAGCGTGACTCCTGTCTGTTGTTAACAGATACCCTGTGTGGTGCCGGAGTGGCTATATGATAGTGTGGAGCGTGACTCCTGTCTGTTAACAGATACCCTGTGTGGTGCCGGAGTGGCTATATGATAGTGTGGAGCGCGGCTCCTGTCTGTTAACAGATACCCTCTGTGGTGCCGGAGTGGCTATATGATAGTGTGGAGCGCGGCTCCTGTCTGTTGTTAACAGATACCCTGTGTGGTGCCGGAGTGGCTATATGATAGTGTGGAGCGTGACTCCTGTCTGTTGTTAACAGATACCCTGTGTGGTGCCGGAGTGGCTATATGATAGTGTGGAGCGCGGCTCCTGTCTGTTAACAGATACCCTGTGTGGTGCCGGAGTGGCTATATGATAGTGTGGAGCGTGACTCCTGTCTGTTGTTAACAGATACCCTGTGTGGTGCCGGAGTGGCTATATGATAGTGTGGAGCGCGGCTCCTGTCTGTTGTTAACAGATACCCTGTGTGGTGCCGGAGTGGCTATATGATGGTGTGGAGCGCGGCTCCTGTCTGTTAACAGATACCCTGTGTGGTGCCGGAGTGGCTATATGATAGTGTGGAGCGCGGCTCCTGCCTGTTAACAGATACCCTGTGTGGTGCCGGAGTGGCTATATGATAGTGTGGAGCGCGGCTCCTGTCTGTTGTTAACAGATACCCTGTGTGGTGCCGGAGTGGCTATATGATAGTGTGGAGCGTGGCTCCTGTCTGTTGTTAACAGATACCCTGTGTGGTGCCGGAGTGGCTATATGATAGTGTGGAGCGTGACTCCTGTCTGTTAACAGATACCCTGTGTGGTGCCGGAGTGGCTATATGATAGTGTGGAGCGCGGCTCCTGTCTGTTGTTAACAGATACCCTGTGTGGTGCCGGAGTGGCTATATGATAGTGTGGAGCGCGGCTCCTGTCTGTTGTTAACAGATACCCTGTGTGGTGCCGGAGTGGCTATATGATAGTGTGGAGCGTGACTCCTGTCTGTTAACAGATACCCTGTGTGGTGCCGGAGTGGCTATATGATAGTGTGGAGCGCGGCTCCTGTCTGTTGTTAACAGATACCCTGTGTGGTGCCGGAGTGGCTATATGATAGTGTGGAGCGCGGCTCCTGCCTGTTAACAGATACCCTGTGTGGTGCCGGAGTGGCTATATGATAGTGTGGAGCGTGACTCCTGTCTGTCTGTTAACAGATACCCTGTGTGGTGCCGGAGTG
Organism: Chirona hameri; assembly: GCA_036785665.1. Taxonomy (NCBI): domain Eukaryota; kingdom Metazoa; phylum Arthropoda; class Thecostraca; order Balanomorpha; family Balanidae; genus Chirona; species Chirona hameri. The sequence continues at coordinate 221,912 of JAXIVJ010000102.1, read as the reverse complement.
GCTATATGATAGTGTGGAGCGTGACTCCTGTCTGTCTGTTAACAGATACCCTGTGTGGTGCCGGAGTGGCTATATGATAGTGTGGAGCGCGGCTCCTGTCTGTTAACAGATACCCTGTGTGGTGCCGGAGTGGCTATATGATAGTGTGGAGCGCGGCTCCTGTCTGTTAACAGATACCCTCTGTGGTGCCGGAGTGGCTATATGATAGTGTGGAGCGTGACTCCTGTCTGTTGTTAACAGATACCCTGTGTGGTGCCGGAGTGGCTATATGATAGTGTGGAGCGTGACTCCTGTCTGTTGTTAACAGATACCCTGTGTGGTGCCGGAGTGGCTATATGATAGTGTGGAGCGCGGCTCCTGTCTGTTAACAGATACCCTCTGTGGTGCCGGAGTGGCTATATGATAGTGTGGAGCGTGACTCCTGTCTGTTGTTAACAGATACCCTGTGTGGTGCCGGAGTGGCTATATGATAGTGTGGAGCGTGACTCCTGTCTGTTGTTAACAGATACCCTGTGTGGTGCCGGAGTGGCTATATGATAGTGTGGAGCGTGACTCCTGTCTGTTGTTAACAGATACCCTGTGTGGTGCCGGAGTGGCTATATGATAGTGTGGAGCGTGACTCCTGTCTGTTGTTAACAGATACCCTGTGTGGTGCCGGAGTGGCTATATGATAGTGTGGAGCGCGGCTCCTGTCTGTTGTTAACAGATACCCTGTGTGGTGCCGGAGTGGCTATATGATAGTGTGGAGCGTCACTCCTGTCTGTTGTTAACAGATACCCTGTGTGGTGCCGGAGTGGCTATATGATAGTGTGGAGCGCGGCTCCTGTCTGTTGTTAACAGATACCCTGTGTGGTGCCGGAGTGGCTATATGATAGTGTGGAGCGCGGCTCCTGTCTGTTAACAGATACCCTGTGTGGTGCCGGAGTGGCTATATGATAGTGTGGAGCGCGGCTCCTGCCTGTTAACAGATACCCTGTGTGGTGCCGGAGTGGCTATATGATAGTGTGGAGCGTGACTCCTGTCTGTTAACAGATACCCTGTGTGGTGCCGGAGTGGCTATATGATAGTGTGGAGCGTGACTCCTGTCTGTTAACAGATACCCTGTGTGGTGCCGGAGTGGCTATATGATAGTGTGGAGCGTCACTCCTGTCTGTTGTTGACAGATACCCTGTGTGGTGCCGGAGTGGCTATATGATAGTGTGGAGCGTGACTCCTGTCTGTTGTTAACAGATACCCTGTGTGGTGCCGGAGTGGCTATATGATAGTGTGGAGCGTGACTCCTGTCTGTTGTTAACAGATACCCTGTGTGGTGCCGGAGTGGCTATATGATAGTGTGGAGCGTGACTCCTGTCTGTTGTTAACAGATACCCTGTGTGGTGCCGGAGTGGCTATATGATAGTGTGGAGCGCGGCTCCTGCCTGGCTATGGAGGAATACAATACGTCAGACAAGACGAAACGCTCCTCCACGCCCACCAAGGACCACACCATGGCCTACGGTAGGTCGACGATATCGACACACAGTGTTCTCCATTGTAGCACCGGTTTCCAATGCAATTTTCAGTATCTTTTTTCCATGACGACCACGTCGTGTTGAATGGCCTGAAAGAAGGACTAATAATAGCGTCACATGACCGTCGTGGTCGGAGCGCCCTTAAACACCAATCATCATCATCATCATCCGAATAATAACCTCGGCACGTTTTTGTCATTCCGTTAATTTCCCATCGGCCATGTATTTCCGTCATAGTTCAATCCGCCTTGGTTCAACCAATATCAAAACCGATATGTTGGACCCAGTGTGTTTGTTTACGCTCATATGTGTCGCTTAAGTCTGGTGTGTACGCGTGAAATCTGCCTGGTCTCGCGTTGCTGACCACCCGATTGACCGCGTCCTGTGTGATGACATCAACATCAGCATATTCTCTCCGTGGGGCACACTGAACTCAGTCTGCCTGTGTGCTGCAGGCGAGCTGGCGGACCTCACAATGAGCACCATTTGCGGGGCGAACGAGAGCCGCCTGGACCCTGTCAACGAGACCGTGATGAACGGCACGACGTCGTTCGCCGTGCCGGCGCCGGCACCCTGCCCCACCCGTGAGTTGACACGAGCATCTAACGAGGTTCTGACACAGACGGGAATTTTTGCCATTTTCTGAGACTTTTTGGGCCAAAAGAATTTTGCTCTTCATTTTGTTCTGGAAATTTGCTCTCTTTTCACCCGATCTTCCCGGCATTGTAGTTAAAAAATAATTACATTTTCCTCACAAGGATTTAATATGTATCAGAAATAAGAAATGTGAATTTTCCAAGTGACATGATTTTTCCAAAAATGAAAATATGAATTTTCCCAACAAGAAAATTGTGCTCTCCACCTATGGATTTTTTTTATTCTGCGGGCCCAGGTCATGAAACGAAGAATCCGACACTGTTCTGACACGTCCCAGAGTGTCTGACATTGCAGTCTGGTTTGACGAGTGTTGGTTTGTGTTTGTTTTGCACGGCTGCGCCGATGTCTGCTGTGTTGTAGTTCTGAGGTTGTTTGAACGCTGGGCTGGCGACTCGTGCTGGCATTGCAGAGTGTTGGTTTGTGTTTGTTTTTCACGGCTGCGCCGATGTCTCTGCGCTGTGTTGTAGTTCTGAGGTTGTTTGAACGCTGGGCTGGCGACTCGTGCTGGCATTGCAGAGTGTTGGTTTGTGTTTGTTTTTCACGGCTGCGCCGATGTCTCTGCGCTGTGTTGTAGTTCTGAGGTTGTTTGAACGCTGGGCTGGCGACTCGTGCTGGCATTGCAGAGTGTTGGTTTGTGTTTGTTTTTCACGGCTGCGCCGATGTCTCTGCGCTGTGTTGTAGTTCTGAGGTTGTTTGAACGCTGGGCTGGCGACTCGTGCTGGCATTGCAGAGTGTTGGTTTGTGTTTGTTTTTCACGGCTGCGCCGATGTCTCTGCGCTGTGTTGTAGTTCTGAGGTTGTTTGAACGCTGGGCTGGCGACTCGTGCTGGCATTGCAGAGTGTTGGTTTGTGTTTGTTTTTCACGGCTGCGCCGATGTCTGCGCTGTGTTGTAGTTCTGAGGTTGTTTGAACGCTGGGCTGGCGACTCGTGCTGGCATTGCAGAGTGTTGGTTTGTGTTTGTTTTTCACGGCTGCGCCGATGTCTCTGCGCTGTGTTGTAGTTCTGAGGTTGTTTGAACGCTGGGCTGGTGACTCGTGCTGTCATTGCAGAGTGTTCGTTTGGCGTGAAGTGCGTGTCACGTGGTGTTTGTGTTCGTACTTCCACTGGCCAGTGTCTGGGGTGTGTGTGTGTGTGTGGGGGGGGGGGGGGGGATATTCAATGGGCGTATTATGTAGTGTGCGCCGGCTGCGCTCGATTGAGCCTCTGTTATTTTTGCATATCTTAGATTAGGGTTTGTAAGATGGCAGGGTTGTTTCGATTTAGACGATGTTTACACCGTTGTTTGATTTGACTATGAGCTGGGTCTCGTCATCGTCGGGCGTTCTACGTTTGCAGACGAGGAGCTGGCGGAGCTGGACAGAGTGGACCTGCAGGAGGTGGCGAAGGCCGGCGAGTTTCTGGATGGCTGCAAGGTAAATACTCACTCATCGGCCCCAGGAATCGTCGCGTACCGACTAGTAGTTTGTTTAAAACAAGAATGGACCCGAATGGCAATCATTGCATCATGTCACTGGGGGTGTCGCTATGTTGTGCTATGCATGACTGCTATGTACCTTAGAAGTCACCTGTCAATAGATGATTTGTGCAAGGACCTGGTTTTTTATCGATAGCCAAGGGACGTCCTATATGCTGATGCTCTCTATACACGATTTCACGGAAACTGAAGTTTTCATGTCGGTAGAATTTGTGGCACTTGCTTTTTTGACATGCTTATCATCACTTATTGCGTTATTAGGGCCGGAGAGAGCGATGGGGAAAGGTACACCGACATGCATGCTAGGCGTATTTAGTCCCAACAGATAAAAGTCCTTCTCGGTCCTCGAGCCAACGTATTTTCACCGGACTTGAAGGACCTGCGGAGCGACGACGTAGTGGCGGCCCTGGCTGCTGCCGCCAGGGCCCTCCAGAGGATTCCAGGACAAAAAGTCAAATGTGAAAAGGCAAATGACAAAGTCAAATGTGAAAAAGTCAAAAGCAAAAGTCAAAACCGCAAAAAGTCAAATGGCAAGGAGTCAAAAAGATAAAAGTCAAATGCTAAAAGTCAAATATGCAAAAAGTCAAAAAGGATAAAAGTCAAATGCAAAAAGTCAAAAACGCAAAAGTCAAATGCAAAAAGCCAAAAACGCAAAAAGTCAAATGCGAAAAGTGGACAAATCCGACAAGATACCATACCATACCATACCATATATTGATCCAGAATATAGAGTAGGTCATTAGACCTGAAGACCCCGGTCTCATCAAGCTCTGGTCGTGGTGTACAGTGCGTCAGTCAGTGTCTGGGATGACGTGGTGTATGTCAGCCCAGTGCTTGTCGAGGCGCGACTTGAACTGGCAGACGGACGTCGCGCTCACCACCTCGGCCGGGAGACTGTTCCAGTCATTGACTGTCCTGACGGAGAAGGTTTGCTGGCTGATCCTGGACACCGCTCTTGGCTTGACCAGCTTCCACTGGTGACCCCTGGTGTGCCTGTTCTCTGTGCGGCGAAGAAGTTCGTCGGGTCTAGGTCGACACCTCCGTGGACGATCTGGTAGACCTGGATCATGTCGCCTCTACGGCGCTGGTAGTAGAGAGGGAATGCGCAGAGCTCGGAGTCGCTCCGGGTAGGGGAGGTGGGACACTTCTCTGCTTAGCCGTGTCGCTCGCCGCTGGACCCGTTCCATCTTGCGCTGGTCAGCGCGATTGAATGGCCCCCAGATGACGTTGGCGTACTCGAGGTGCGGGCGCACCATGGTCTTGTAGATTAGCGGCACGGTGGACTTGTCCAGTTTCTCGAACGACCTATTGATGACGGCTAGGACTTGGCTGGCTTTGGAGACAGCTGCAGCTGCCTGTTGCCGGAACTTCAGCTCCGAGTCAACCTGCACGCCGAGGTCGCGCTCAAGGAGCGAGTGCGCCATTCCCGTGTCCCGCATCGTGTAGGCCTGACGCCTGTTCCTGGTCCTAACGTGCAGACTTGCCCTCGTTGAACGGCAGCTGCCAGCATTCGGACCACGCCGCCACCCTGTCGATGTCGTTTTGGAGAGCCTGAAAATCCGGGGCGCAGGACACTTTGCTGTAGACCTTAGTGTCATCTGCGAATATCTTCAGGGAGCATCCGATGACACTAGCTAGGGAGGTCGTTAATGAACATGATGAACAACACAGGGCCCAGGACCAACCCCTGCGGGACTCCACTCGTGACGGCTGCCCAGGCTGAGCGCTGGTCTCCGACTACTACCTGCTGCTTACGTCCTGTCAGAAAGGCAGCGATCCAGTTGAAGAGTTTGCCGCTGACTCCGTACGCCGCAAGCTTCTTGAGAAGGCGCTGGTGCGGCACGGCATCGAATGCTTTACGGAAATCGAGGTACACTGCATCAACAGCATGTCCATCTTCAATCAGCTACGACCAATATTCCATTACTTGGAGCAGTTGGGTGACGCAGGAGCGCCTCGGGCAGAAGCCGTGCTGGTCGTTTGACATATGCTGGGTCGACAACATGTGCTGGATGAGGGCGTCACGTACCAGTGACTCGAGGATTTTGCAGGGTACTGACGTCAGGCTGATGGGGCGGTAGTTACCCGGACTCTGCTTATCGCCTTTCTTGTGTATAGGAACCACCAGACCAGTCTTCCATTCCTCCGGAAGCACGCCCGAGTCCAGTGACCTGCGGTAGAGGCTTGCCAGGGGCGCTGCCAGGTTAGCCGCAGCTTCCCGCAAGAGCCTGGGGCGGACCTCGTCTTGGCCTGGCGAGCTGCATACTTTCAGCACAAAGCAAAAAGTCGATAATGGAAATATAACGGAACCAGAAGTTACATTAATCGGTTACCTTCAAAGATATTCGTACAGTACAGGCAAATACGTCGAATAAAAATTACGTTCACTATATCGGGCTGTTTATCACCTAGCAATGCAAATTTCAGGGCCACGGAGCCAGTGCTAGGCCCGAAGTTCGGGCCCGGTGTTTAAGTGGTGTCGGGCTAAGGCCTGCCGGCCCCATGCGGGCCCATCGCGTCTGATCAATATGTTCTTTTTCAATGTTATGCCGTGCCTGACACCGTGTTGACACCTGCCGCGAGTGAGGTTACTTATGCGGAGAATCTTGAAATAATGATCTTGAAAATGGCCTTGAAGATGAGCTTGAATATCAAAATGAATGTCATTTTCGTGATCAGCCGCGTGTCCAAGTTGATAAGTAACCACAATTTGAAGCGAATCACTACTCGACGCTGAATTATAATCCGAATCTGTCGCTAACTTCACGGACATGATAAAAACGGCCTTTGATTAAAAGCAGTTCACCTTTACGTGGCGTATTGAACTGTGCGGCCTTGTACTCTTGTACGGCCTTGATTTAACTGGTATAGCCGTCATTGACATTTGAGCTTTACAATGGCCTAAAAGCTTTGGCATGACGCGAAGCCACGCGAAGCCTCATGACGAATCAGCTATTGACTTTTCACTTTTTGTATTCGACTTTTTGCTTTGTGACTTTGCCTTTTTGACTTTTTGCATTTTACTTTTAGCTTTTTTGACTTTGCATTTGACTTTTTGCCTTTTTGCATTTGACTTTTTGCCTTTTTGACTTTTATCCATTATGACTTTTTGCCTGTTTGACTTTTCGCATTTTACTTTGATCCTTTTGACTTTTTGCATTTGACTTTTATCCTTTGACTTTTTGCTGTTTTGACTTTTTGCATTTGACTTTTATCCCATTTGACTTTTTGCCTGTTTGAATTTTTGTATTTGACTTTTTGCTTTTTGACTTTTTGCCATTTGACTTTTAGCCTGTTTGACTTTTTGTCCTTTGACTTTTTCACATTTTACTTTTAGCCTATTTTACTTTTTGTCCTTTGACTTTTTCACATTTTACTTTTTGTCCTTTGACTTCTTGACTTTTGACTTTTTGTCCGGTTACCCTCCAGAGCCGATCGGCTACACCCGGCTCCGGGGGGGGGGGGGGGGGGGGGCGGTGAAATTTGGAAGGTCTGTAGTCGGGTGGAGGGACATCAACAACAACAGCTAACTTATTACGAGCGAGCGCTTCGCGCTCGCTCGTCCTTCCGTGGTATATGGGACAAATCTGATTATGAGCGGCCCGGCCCGACCCGACCCGTGGCGACGCTTTTGTTTTGAGCAGCTCATATATCTGCAACCACACGTCCGATTGACAAGCGGACTTTTTTTGTTGCTGAGCAGCCCCATCCAACCTACCCTGTTTGAGACCGGTGCTGACTCATGTGGGTGACTACCACTGCGCGTGGCGCGTGGCGCGTTAGGGGTGTTGACAAGTGTTTTCTCGCAAAAACTCTGCAACGGCTGAGCCGATTGTGTTCAAATTTGGTGTGTGGTTAGGGACCCCTCAGCCGCCACTTGCCCACAAGTCAGGGGTGGGGTGTCTACACGTGTGCACGTGCACACCCCTATTATATATCTCAGGAACGGCTGAGCCGATTGTGTTTAAATTTGGTGTGTGGTTAGGGACCCCACAACCGCCGCCTTCCCAGAAGTCGGGTGGGGTGCCTCAGCACGTGCGCACGTGCACACACCTATTCCATATCTCAGGAACGGCTGAGCCGATTGTGTTCGAATTTGGTGTGTGGCTAGGGTCCTCTCAACCGCCAATTTCCCAGAAATCATGAGTGGGTGCATCTGCACGTACGGACGTGCGCACCCTTTGTTCATCTCAGAAACTACTTGCCCGATGGAGTTGAAATTCGCCATACATTTCCTTCGCGCTCGCTCGTTCATCGCCAACTACGGCGCCTTACTGGTTGCGAGCGCAAGCGCTCGCTCGTCCTTCCGTGGTGTATGGGAAAAATCTGATTATGAGCGGCCCGGCCCGACCCGGCCCGTGGCGATGCTTTTACGAAGCTCATATATCTGCAACCGCACGTCCGATTGACTAGCGGACTTCTTTGCTGAGCAGCCCAATCTAATCTACCCTGTTTGAGACCAGTGCCGACTCATGTGGGTGACTACCACTGCGCGTGGCGCGTGCTGCGTGAGGGGTGTTAAAAAGTATTTTCTCGCAATAACTCCGCAGCGGCTGGGAAGATTATGTGCAAATTTCGTGTGTGGTTAGGGACCCCTCAGCCGCCACTTTCACACAACTCAGAGGTGGGTTGACTGCACGTGTGCACGTGCACACCCCTATTCTATATCTCAGGAACGGCTGAGCCGATTGTGTTCAAATTTGGTGTGTGGTTAGGGACCTCTCATGCGCCAGTTTCCCACAAGTCAGGGGTGGGTAGCTCTGCACGTGCGCACGTGCCCACCCCTCTTCTGTATCTCAGGAACGGCTGAGCCGATGGTGTTCAAATTTGGTGTGTGGTTAGGGACCTCTCGGCTCTCAGCCCCCACTTTCCCACAAGTCAAAGGTGGGTGCCTCTGCACGTGCGCACCTTTTTTGTATCTCAAACTACTTGCCCGATCGAGTTGAAATTGCCCATACATTTCCTTCGCGCTCGCTCGTTCATCGCCAACCACGGCGCCTTACTGGTTAATTACTGTTTTACCGTGGCAGTCGTGGCAGAGTGGTTAAGGCGTCAGACTCGAAATCTGATGGGGTTGAAATTGCCCATACATTTCCTTCGCGCCCGCTCGTTCATCGCCAACCACGGCGCCTTACTGGTTAATTACTGTATTACCGTGGCAGTCGTGGCCGAGTGGTTAAGGCGTCAGACTCGAAATCTGATGGGGTCTCCCCGCGCAGGTTCGAATCCTGCCGGCTGCGAAGTTTCTTGTGCTTCGCGATGTATCGCGCGACTCTCAATGGGTGTCGTCACTTACTCAGTCACAAGCATATCTCGTTAATGTGTGTAATGGGGTGACTTTACGAACTCAACTCATTCTCGTTGGCGGGTCAACCTGTCGTGTCCTGATAATGATCGCGATCACTACCTGTCGGGTCCGATAATGATCGCGATCACTACCTGTCGGGTCCGATAATCGCGATCGCTACCTGTCGGGTCCGATAATGATCGCGATCGCTACCTGTCGGGTCCGATAATGATCGCGATCACTACCTGTCGGGCCCTGATAATGATCGCGATCACTACCTGTCGGGTCCTAATAATGATCGCGATCACTACCTGTCGGGTCCGATAATGATCGCGATCACTACCTGTCGGGTCCGATAATGATCGCGATCACTACCTGTCGGGTCCTGATAATGATCGCGATCACTACCTGTCGGGCCCTGATAATGATCGCGATCACTACCTGTCGGGCCCTGATAATGATCGCGATCACTACCTGTCGGGTCCGATAATGATCGCGATCACTACCTGTCGGGCCCTGATAATGATCGCGATCACTACCTGTCGGGTCCTGATAATGATCGCGATCACTACCTGTCGGGCCCTGATAATGATCGCGATCACTACCTGTCGGGTCCTGATAATGATCGCGATCACTACCTGTCGGGCCCTGATAATGATCGCGATCACTACCTGTCGGGTCCTGATAATGATCGCGATCACTACCTGTTGGGCCCTGATAATGATCGCGATCACTACCTGTCGGGTCCGATAATGATCGCGATCGCTACCTGTTGGGCCCTGATAATGATCGCGATCGCTACCTGTCGGGTCCGATAATGATCGCGATCACTACCTGTTGGGCCCTGATAATGATCGCGATCACTACCTGTCGGGTCCGATAATGATCGTGATCACTACCTGTCGGGCCCTGATAATGATCGCGATCACTACCTGTCGGGTCCTGATAATGATCGCGATCACTACCTGTCGGGCCCTGATGATGATCGCGATCACTACCTGTCGGGCCCTGATAATGATCGCGATCACTACCTGTCGGGTCCTGATAATGATCGCGATCACTACCTGTCGGGCCCTGATAATGATCGCGATCACTACCTGTCGGGTCCGATAATGATCGCGATCACTACCTGTCGGGCCCTGATAATGATCGCGATCACTACCTGTCGGGTCCTGATAATGATCGCGATCACTACCTGTCGGGCCCTGATAATGATCGCGATCACTACCTGTCGGGTCCTGATAATGATCGCGATCACTACCTGTCGGGCCCTGATAATGATCGCGATCACTACCTGTCGGGCCCTGATAATGATAGCGATCACTACCTGTCGGGTCCTGATAATGATCGCGATCACTACCTGTCGGGCCCTGATAATGATCGCGATCACTACCTGTCGGGTCCGATAATGATCGCGATCACTACCTGTCGGGCCCTGATAATGATCGCGATCACTACCTGTCGGGTCCTGATAATGATCGCGATCACTACCTGTCGGGTCCTGATAATGATCGCGATCACTACCTGTCGGGCCCTGATAATGATCGCGATCGCTACCTGTCGGGTCCTGATAATGATCGCGATCGCTACCTGTTGGGCCCTGATAATGATCGCGATCGCTACCTGTCGGATCCTGATAATGATCTCGATCGGTACCCGGTACCGTCCTGCGTAGCTATGTGCTGGACCCCGGAGCACACCCATGTGCCATGTGCCAGCTATGTGCCAAGGTTGCATCTCTGCTAAAGTGCGGGGCAGCAGCGAATTCCGACCGTTATCGACCCCCGACGGATTGACAGCAGGACGGGATGAGGCGAGTCCGTTGATTCAGGCTTTCACATGTTTGCTGGATTGCTTGTATGTCATAGTTCTAAATTCATAAAACATAATGAACGGTAATAATTTGTGGATACGTGTGCCTAACACTATCGACGTAGTTTTAAATCAAATTTAGCGTACTTACGGCATTTGAGAGACATTGTGTTACGAAGTCATCAAACCCGACTCAATGTAGATACGATTTAGACGATTTAGTACGACACGATATACTAGAGATGCCGATATCTGACGAGGCCACCCAGACACCGTTTGGAGGTGGGTGTAAACAGTATAACGCTGTCAGGAGGTGGGTGTGGTCAGGGGAACTGCGAGGGCGGGTGGTCTGTTTTGTAAGACGCTGGCTGTCGTCTCCGCATTCCGGCTGCTTACCGTCGTTAATCTCTGCGCGCAGATCCACTGTATGGGCTTCGACGCGCGGCGTGATGACAAGCTGCGCCGTCTGCTCAACACATCGGGCGCGATGCGCTTCTCCCAACTCCTGCCATCTGTGACGCACGTGGTGGTGGCGGGCGGCAGCAGCGGCGGCGCGGCGGCGGCGGCGGCGGCCCAGTGGCGGCCTCACCTGGTCACGCTGCGCTGGGTGCTGCAGAGCTGGCGGGCCGGCCGGCCGCTGCCTGAGGCTGACTTCCTCCCGCCTGGGGCCGAGCCGCCCGACCCGCCGTCCGGGCAGCCGCCGACCGAGCAGGAGCCGCCCGGGGAGGAGACGATGCTGCCGGGAGCGGAGGCCACCACGGCAGGAGAGGAGACGCTGCTGGAGGCAACGCAGACCCTGCTAGGAGGTGGGTGTGCCTGGTAGAGGTGGGTGTTACTGTGTTCAACTGAATGTTTGGACATGGGTGTTACTGTGCTCAAAGGAATGTTTGAACGTGGGTGTGACTGTGTTCAACGGAATGTTTGGACGTGGGTGTTACTGTGCTCAAAGGAATGTTTGAACGTGGGTGTTACTGTGCTCAAAGGAATGTTTGGACGTGGTTGTTACTGTGTTCAATGGAATGTTTGGACGTGGGTGTTACTGTGCTCAAAGGAATATTTGAACGTGGGTGTTACTGTGCTCAAAGGAATGTTTGAACGTGGGTGTTTCTGTGCTCAAAGGAATGTTTGGACGTGGGTGTTACTGTGTTCAACGGAATGTTTGGCCGTGGGTGTTACTGTGCTCAAAGGAATGTTTGAACGTGGGTGTTACTGTGCTCAAAGGAATGTTTGGACGTGGGTGTTACTGTGTTCAACGGAATGTTTGGCCGTGGGTGTTACTGTGCTCAAAGGAATGTTTGGACGTGGTTGTTACTGTGTTCAATGGAATGTTTGGACGTGGGTGTTACTGTGCTCAAAGGAATATTTGAACGTGGGTGTTACTGTGCTCAAAGGAATGTTTGAACGTGGGTGTTACTGTGCTCAAAGGAATGTTTGGACGTGGGTGTTACTGTGTTCAACGGAATGTTTGGCCGTGGGTGTTACTGTGCTCAAAGGAATGTTTGGACGTGGTTGTTACTGTGTTCAATGGAATGTTTGGACGTGGGTGTTACTGTGTTCAATGGAATGTTTGGACGTGTGTGTTACTGTGCTCAACGGAATGTTTGGACGTGGGTGTGCTTAGTCAAGACAATGTTCATAGGTAGGTGGACTCAGTGCTGCAAAGTCGGTCTGTTTTCCCACTGCAGTGGATATGGTTGAACGGTGTTTGCTTCGTTTGGAGGTTTGTGTGGGTGTGGGTGTGGGTGTGTGGGTGTGTGGGTGTGTGGGTGTGTGGGTGTGTGGGTGTGTGGGTGTGTGGGTGTGTGGGTGTGTGTGCGTGCGTGCGTGCGTGCGTGCGTGTGTGCGTGTGTGCGTGTGTGCGTGTGTGCGTGTGTGTGTGTATAACACAGGTCTGCGGTTCTTCCTGAGTCGGGAGCTGGACGCTCAGTCTCCGCAGGAGGTGGTGTATGCTGTGTATAACACTGTGTGTGTGTGTGTGTGTGTGTGTGTGTGTGTGTGTGTGTGTGTGTGTGTGTGTGTGTGTGTGTGTGTGTGTGTGTGTGTGTGTGTGTGTGTGTGTGTGTGTGTGTGTGTGTGTGTGTGTGTGTGTGTGTGTGTGTGTGTGTGTGTGTGTGTGTGTGTGTGTGTGTGTGTGTGTGTGTGTGTGTGTGTGTGTGTGTGTGTGTGTGTGTGTGTGTGTGTGTGTGTGTGTGTGTGTGTGTGTGTGTGTGTGTGTGTGTGTGTGTGTGTGTGTGTGTGTGTGTGTGTGTGTGTGTGTGTGTGTGTGTGTGTGTGTGTGTGTGTGTGTGTGTGTGTGTGTGTGTGTGTGTGTGTGTGTGTGTGTGTGTGTGTGTGTGTGTGTGTGTGTGTGTGTGTGTGTGTGTGTGTGTGTGTGTGTGTGTGTGTGTGTGTGTGTGTGTGTGTGTGTGTGTGTGTGTGTGTGTGTGTGTGTGTGTGTGTGTGTGTGTGTGTGTGTGTGTGTGTGTGTGTGTGTGTGTGTGTGTGTGTGTGTGTGTGTGTGTGTGTGTGTGTGTGTGTGTGTGTGTGTGTGTGTGTGTGTGTGTGTGTGTGTGTGTGTGTGTGTGTGTGTGTGTGTGTGTGTGTGTGTGTGTGTGTGTGTGTGTGTGTGTGTGTGTGTGTGTGTGTGTGTGTGTGTGTGTGTGTGTGTGTGTGTGTGTGTGTGTGTGTGTGTGTGTGTGTGTGTGTGTGTGTGTGTGTGTGTGTGTGTGTGTGTGTGTGTGTGTGTGTGTGTGTGTGTGTGTGTGTGTGTGTGTGTGTGTGTGTGTGTGTGTGTGTGTGTGTGTGTGTGTGTGTGTGTGTGTGTGTGTGTGTGTGTGTGTGTAACACAGGTCTGCGGTTCTTCCTGAGTCGGGAGCTGGACGCTCAGTCTCAGCAGGAGGTGGTGTATGCTGTGTATAACACTGTGTGTGTAACACAGGTCTGCGGTTCTTCCTGAGTCGGGAGCTGGACGCTCAGTCTCAGCAGGAGGTGGTGTATATCCTGGAGGAGCATGGCGGCCGCCAGGTGACCACTTCTGACGAGGCCCGGTTCACCGTCGTGCCGCTGGTCCACCCGGCCACAGAGGCCGACACGGACCGGCTCGTCACGCTGGCCTACCTGCAGCACTGTGTCGAGGCCGATAAGGTGGGTGGCGACGCAGGCAAGCTTCTCATCTGCAAATCATCCTACTTCCGCGCATGGTGAATCATATGTTCACGCCTATGCCTACTCCTGCATTGCTACACAAGGTTTAGTAATTCAGGATATCTCGATCTGCTGAACAGTTCATTGCATTGGCAGTGGTGTGGCTTGACAGTTCATTGTACTGCCTGTATTGTATCGTATGCTGACGCTCAGTGGCTGACCTGTGTCGTGTGCCTGTGTTGTGGCTTGACAGTTCATTGTACTGCCTGTATTGTATCGTATGCTGACGCTCAGTGGCTGACCTGTGTCGTGTGGTGTGGTGTGGCTTGACAGTTCATTGTACTGCCTGTATTGTATCGTATGCTGACGCTCAGTGGCTGACCTGTGTCGTGTGGTGTGTTGTGGCTTGACAGTTCATTGTACTGCCTGTATTGTATCGTATGCTGACGCTCAGTGGCTGACCTGTGTCGTGTGGTGTGTTGTGGCTTGACAGTTCATTGTACTGCCTGTATTGTATCGTATGCTGACGCTCAGTGGCTGACCTGTGTGGTGTGCCGGCGTTGTCTCGGCAGCTGCTGGAGCCGGAGTTTTACCACCGGCCGATCAGCACCACGCAGCACGACATCCTGACCGGCTGTGTGCTGGGCATCAGCTCCTACAGCGGCCGCGAGAGACAGTACCTGGCCCTCCTCGGAGAGAGCATGGGAGCAGAGTGAGTACAATACCCGGCCCTGCTCGGAGAGAGCATGGGAGCAGAGTGAGTACAGTACCCGGCCCTCCTCGGAGAGAGCATGGGAGCAGAATGAGTACAGTACCTGGCTCTCCTTGGAGAGAGCATGGGAGCAGAGTGAGTACAGTACATGGCCCTCCTCGGAGAGAGCATGGGAGCAGAGTGAGTACAGTACCTGGCCCTGCTTGGAGAGAGCATGGGAGCAGAGTGAGTACAGTACCTGGCCCTCCTCGGAGAGAGCATGGGAGCAGAGTGAGTACAATACCGGCCCTGCTCGGAGAGAGCATGGGAGCAGAATGAGTACAGTACCTGGTCCTGCTTGGAGAGAGCATGGGAACAGAGTGAGTACAGTACCTGGCCCTCCTCGGAGAGAGCATGGGAGCAGAATGAGTACAGTACCTGGCCCTCCTTGGAGAGAGCATGGGAGCAGAGTGAGTACAGTACCTGGCCCTCCTCGGAGAGAGCATGGGAGCAGAGTGAGTACAGTACCTGGCCCTGCTTGGAGAGAGCATGGGAGCAGAGTGAGTACAGTACCTGGCCTTCCTCGGAGAGAGCATGGGAGCAGAGTGAGTACAGTACCCGGCCCTCGGAAAGAGTATCGGAGCAGAGTGAGTACCGGGACTGATATTGATGAGGGGAGACCAAGCTGTGTGGTTGACGCCGCTCAGGGAGAGGACGGGCGCAGAGTGAGTACCGGGACTGATATTGATGAGGGGAGACCAAGCTGTGTGGTTGACGCTGCTCAGGGAGAGGACGGGCGCAGAGTGAGTACTGGGACAGATATTGATGAGGGGAGACCAAGCTGTGTGGTTGACGCTGCTCAGGGAGAGGACGGGCGCAGAGTGAGTACCGGGACTGATATTGATGAGGGGAGACCAAGCTGTGTGGTTGACGCTGCTCAGGGAGAGGACGGGCGCAGAGTGAGAACCAGGTCTGATATTGATGAGGGGAGACCAAGCTGTGTGGTTGACGCTGCTCAGGGAGAGGACGGGCGCAGAGTGAGTACTGGGACTGATATTGATGAGGGGAGACCAAGCTGTGTGGTTGACGCTGCTCAGGGAGAGGACGGGCGCAGAGTGAGTACCGGGACTGATATTGATGAGGGGAGACCAAGCTGTGTGGTTGACGCTGCTCAGGGAGAGGACGGGCGCAGAGTGAGAACCAGGTCTGATATTGATGAGGGGAGACCAAGCTGTGTGGTTGACGCTGCTCAGGGAGAGGACGGGCGCAGAGTGAGAACCAGGTCTGATATTGATGAGGGGAGACCAAGCTGTGTGGTTGACGCTGCTCAGGGAGAGGACGGGCGCAGAGTGAGTACCGGGACTGATATTGATGAGGGGAGACCAAGCTGTGTGGTTGACGCTGCTCAGGGAGAGGACGGGCGCAGAGTGAGTACCGGGACTGATATTGATGAGGGGAGACCAAGCTGTGTGGTTGACGCTGCTCAGGGAGAGGACGGGCGCAGAGTGAGTACCGGGACTGATATTGATGAGGGGAGACCAAGCTGTGTGGTTGACGCCGCTCAGGGAGAGGACGGGCGCAGAGTGAGTACCGGGACTGATATTGATGAGGGGAGACCAAGCTGTGTGGTTGACGCTGCTCAGGGAGAGGACGGGCGCAGAGTGAGTACCGGGACTGATATTGATGAGGGGAGACCAAGCTGTGTGGTTGACGCTGCTCAGGGAGAGGACGGGCGCAGAGTGAGTACCGGGACTGATATTGATGAGGGGAGACCAAGCTGTGTGGTTGACGCTGCTCAGGGAGAGGACGGGCGCAGAGTGAGTACCGGGACTGATATTGATGAGGGGAGACCAAGCTGTGTGGTTGACGCTGCTCAGGGAGAGGACGGGCGCAGAGTGAGTACCGGGACTGATATTGATGAGGGGAGACCAAGCTGTGTGGTTGACGCTGCTCAGGGAGAGGACGGGCGCAGAGTGAGTACCGGGACTGATATTGATGAGAGGAGACCAAGCTGTGTGGTTGAC
The DNA here is from genome assembly GCA_036785665.1 of Chirona hameri. Classification (NCBI taxonomy): domain Eukaryota; kingdom Metazoa; phylum Arthropoda; class Thecostraca; order Balanomorpha; family Balanidae; genus Chirona; species Chirona hameri. The sequence goes on along the minus strand of JAXIVJ010000102.1, from coordinate 205,333 downwards.
GCTGCTCAGGGAGAGGACGGGCGCAGAGTGAGTACCGGGACTGATATTGATGAGGGGAGACCAAGCTGTGTGGTTGACGCTGCTCAGGGAGAGGACGGGCGCAGAGTGAGTACCGGGACTGATATTGATGAGGGGAGACCAAGCTGTGTGGTTGACGCTGCTCAGGGAGAGGACGGGCGCAGAGTGAGTACCGGGACTGATATTGATGAGGGGAGACCAAGCTGTGTGGTTGACGCTGCTCAGGGAGAGGACGGGCGCAGAGTGAGTACCGGGACTGATATTGATGAGGGGAGACCAAGCTGTGTGGTTGACGCTGCTCAGGGAGAGGACGGGCGCAGAGTGAGTACCGGGACTGATATTGATGAGGGGAGACCAAGCTGTGTGGTTGACGCCGCTCAGGGAGAGGACGGGCGCAGAGTGAGAACCAGGTCTGATATTGATGAGGGGAGACCAAGCTGTGTGGTTGACGCTGCTCAGGGAGAGGACGGGCGCAGAGTGAGAACCAGGTCTGATATTGATGAGGGGAGACCAAGCTGTGTGGTTGACGCTGCTCAGGGAGAGGACGGGCGCAGAGTGAGAACCAGGTCTGATATTGATGAGGGGAGACCAAGCTGTGTGGTTGACGCTGCTCAGGGAGAGGACGGGCGCAGAGTGAGTACCGGGACTGATATTGATGAGGGGAGACCAAGCTGTGTGGTTGACGCTGCTCAGGGAGAGGACGGGCGCAGAGTGAGTACCGGGACTGATATTGATGAGGGGAGACCAAGCTGTGTGGTTGACGCTGCTCAGGGAGAGGACGGGCGCAGAGTGAGTACCGGGACTGATATTGATGAGGGGAGACCAAGATGTGTGGTTGACGCCGCTCAGGGAGAGGACGGGCGCAGAGTGAGTACCGGGACTGATATTGATGAGGGGAGACCAAGCTGTGTGGTTGACGCCGCTCAGGGAGAGGACGGGCGTAGAGTGAGTACCGGGACTGATATTGATGAGGGGAGACCAAGCTGTGTGGTTGACGCCGCTCAGGGAGAGGACGGGCGCAGAGTGAGTACCGGGACTGATATTGATGAGGGGAGACCAAGCTGTGTGGTTGACGCCGCTCAGGGAGAGGACGGGCGCAGAGTGAGTACCGGGACTGATATTGATGAGGGGAGACCAAGCTGTGTGGTTGACGCTGCTCAGGGAGAGGACGGGCGCAGAGTGAGTACCGGGACTGATATTGATGAGGGGAGACCAAGCTGTGTGGTTGACGCTGCTCAGGGAGAGGACGGGAGCAGAGTGAGAACCAGGTCTGATATTGATGAGGGGAGACCAAGCTGTGTGGTTGACGCTGCTCAGGGAGAGGACGGGCGCAGAGTGAGTACCGGGACTGATATTGATGAGGGGAGACCAAGCTGTGTGGTTGACGCTGCTCAGGGAGAGGACGGGCGCAGAGTGAGTACCGGGACTGATATTGATGAGGGGAGACCAAGCTGTGTGGTTGACGCCGCTCAGGGAGAGGACGGGCGCAGAGTGAGTACCGGGACTGATATTGATGAGGGGAGACCAAGCTGTGTGGTTGACGCTGCTCAGGGAGAGGACGGGCGCAGAGTGAGTACTGGGACTGATATTGATGAGGGGAGACCAAGCTGTGTGGTTGACGCTGCTCAGGGAGAGGACGGGCGCAGAGTGAGTACCGGGACTGATATTGATGAGGGGAGACCAAGCTGTGTGGTTGACGCCGCTCAGGGAGAGGACGGGCGCAGAGTGAGTACCGGGACTGATATTGATGAGGGGAGACCAAGCTGTGTGGTTGACGCTGCTCAGGGAGAGGACGGGCGCAGAGTGAGTACCGGGACTGATATTGATGAGGGGAGACCAAGCTGTGTGGTTGACGCTGCTCAGGGAGAGGACGGGCGCAGAGTGAGTACTGGGACTGATATTGATGAGGGGAGACCAAGCTGTGTGGTTGACGCTGCTCAGGGAGAGGACGGGCGCAGAGTGAGTACCGGGACTGATATTGATGAGGGGAGACCAAGCTGTGTGGTTGACGCCGCTCAGGGAGAGGACGGGCGCAGAGTGAGTACCGGGACTGATATTGATGAGGGGAGACCAAGCTGTGTGGTTGACGCTGCTCAGGGAGAGGACGGGCGCAGAGTGAGTACTGGGACTGATATTGATGAGGGGAGACCAAGCTGTGTGGTTGACGCTGCTCAGGGAGAGGACGGGCGCAGAGTGAGAACCAGGTCTGATATTGATGAGGGGAGACCAAGCTGTGTGGTTGACGCTGCTCAGGGAGAGGACGGGCGCAGAGTGAGTACTGGGACTGATATTGATGAGGGGAGACCAAGCTGTGTGGTTGACGCTGCTCAGGGAGAGGACGGGCGCAGAGTGAGTACTGGGACTGATATTGATGAGGGGAGACCAAGCTGTGTGGTTGACGCTGCTCAGGGAGAGGACGGGCGCAGAGTGAGTACTGGGACTGATATTGATGAGGGGAGACCAAGCTGTGTGGTTGACGCTGCTCAGGGAGAGGACGGGCGCAGAGTGAGAACCAGGTCTGATATTGATGAGGGGAGACCAAGCTGTGTGGTTGACGCTGCTCAGGGAGAGGACGGGCGCAGAGTGAGTACTGGGACTGATATTGATGAGGGGAGACCAAGCTGTGTGGTTGACGCTGCTCAGGGAGAGGACGGGCGCAGAGTGAGTACCGGGACTGATATTGATGAGGGGAGACCAAGCTGTGTGGTTGACGCTGCTCAGGGAGAGGACGGGCGCAGAGTGAGTACCGGGACTGATATTGATGAGGGGAGACCAAGCTGTGTGGTTGACGCTGCTCAGGGAGAGGACGGGCGCAGAGTGAGTACCGGGACTGATATTGATGAGGGGAGACCAAGCTGTGTGGTTGACGCTGCTCAGGGAGAGGACGGGCGCAGAGTGAGTACCGGGACTGATATTGATGAGGGGAGACCAAGCTGTGTGGTTGACGCCGCTCAGGGAGAGGACGGGCGCAGAGTGAGAACCAGGTCTGATATTGATGAGGGGAGACCAAGCTGTGTGGTTGACGCTGCTCAGGGAGAGGACGGGCGCAGAGTGAGTACCGGGACTGATATTGATGAGGGGAGACCAAGCTGTGTGGTTGACGCTGCTCAGGGAGAGGACGGGCGCAGAGTGAGTACCGGGACTGATATTGATGAGGGGAGACCAAGCTGTGTGGTTGACGCCGCTCAGGGAGAGGACGGGCGCAGAGTGAGAACCAGGTCTGATATTGATGAGGGGAGACCAAGCTGTGTGGTTGACGCTGCTCAGGGAGAGGACGGGCGCAGAGTGAGAACCAGGTCTGATATTGATGAGTGGAGACCAAGCTGTGTGGTTGACGCTGCTCAGGGAGAGGACGGGCGCAGAGTGAGTACCGGGACTGATATTGATGAGGGGAGACCAAGCTGTGTGGTTGACGCTGCTCAGGGAGAGGACGGGCGCAGAGTGAGAACCAGGACTGATATTGATGAGGGGAGACCAAGCTGTGTGGTTGACGCTGCTCAGGGAGAGGACGGGCGCAGAGTGAGTACCGGGACTGATATTGATGAGGGGAGACCAAGCTGTGTGGTTGACGCTGCTCAGGGAGAGGACGGGCGCAGAGTGAGAACCAGGTCTGATATTGATGAGGGGAGACCAAGCTGTGTGGTTGACGCTGCTCAGGGAGAGGACGGGCGCAGAGTGAGTACCGGGACTGATATTGATGAGGGGAGACCAAGCTGTGTGGTTGACGCTGCTCAGGGAGAGGACGTGAGCAGAGTGAGAACCAGGTCTGATATTGATGAGGGGAGACCAAGCTGTGTGGTTGACGCTGCTCAGGGAGAGGACGGGCGCAGAGTGAGTACCGGGACTGATATTGATGAGGGGAGACCAAGCTGTGTGGTTGACGCCGCTCAGGGAGAGGACGGGCGCAGAGTGAGTACCGGGACTGATATTGATGAGGGGAGACCAAGCTGTGTGGTTGACGCCGCTCAGGGAGAGGACGGGCGCAGAGTGAGAACCAGGTCTGATATTGATGAGGGGAGACCAAGCTGTGTGGTTGACGCTGCTCAGGGAGAGGACGGGCGCAGAGTGAGTACCGGGACTGATATTGATGAGGGGAGACCAAGCTGTGTGGTTGACGCCGCTCAGGGAGAGGACGGGCGCAGAGTGAGTACCGGGACTGATATTGATGAGGGGAGACCAAGCTGTGTGGTTGACGCTGCTCAGGGAGAGGACGGGCGTAGAGTGAGTACCGGGACTGATATTGATGAGGGGAGACCAAGCTGTGTGGTTGACGCTGCTCAGGGAGAGGACGGGCGCAGAGTGAGTACCGGGACTGATATTGATGAGGGGAGACCAAGCTGTGTGGTTGACGCCGCTCAGGGAGAGGACGGGCGCAGAGTGAGAACCAGGTCTGATATTGATGAGGGGAGACCAAGCTGTGTGGTTGACGCTGCTCAGGGAGAGGACGGGCGCAGAGTGAGTACCGGGACTGATATTGATGAGGGGAGACCAAGCTGTGTGGTTGACGCCGCTCAGGGAGAGGACGGGCGCAGAGTGAGTACCGGGTCTGATATTGATGAGAGGAGACCAAGCTGTGTGGTTGACGCTGCTCAGGGAGAGGACGGGCGCAGAGTGAGAACCAGGTCTGATATTGATGAGGGGAGACCAAGCTGTGTGGTTGACGCTGCTCAGGGAGAGGACGGGCGCAGAGTGAGTACCGGGACTGATATTGATGAGGGGAGACCAAGCTGTGTGGTTGACGCCGCTCAGGGAGAGGACGGGCGCAGAGTGAGTACCGGGACTGATATTGATGAGGGGAGACCAAGCTGTGTGGTTGACGCTGCTCAGGGAGAGGACGGGCGCAGAGTGAGTACTGGGACAGATATTGATGAGGGGAGACCAAGCTGTGTGGTTGACGCTGCTCAGGGAGAGGACGGGCGCAGAGTGAGTACCGGGACTGATATTGATGAGGGGAGACCAAGCTGTGTGGTTGACGCTGCTCAGGGAGAGGACGGGCGCAGAGTGAGAACCAGGTCTGATATTGATGAGGGGAGACCAAGCTGTGTGGTTGACGCTGCTCAGGGAGAGGACGGGCGCAGAGTGAGTACTGGGACTGATATTGATGAGGGGAGACCAAGCTGTGTGGTTGACGCTGCTCAGGGAGAGGACGGGCGCAGAGTGAGTACCGGGACTGATATTGATGAGGGGAGACCAAGCTGTGTGGTTGACGCTGCTCAGGGAGAGGACGGGCGCAGAGTGAGAACCAGGTCTGATATTGATGAGGGGAGACCAAGCTGTGTGGTTGACGCTGCTCAGGGAGAGGACGGGCGCAGAGTGAGAACCAGGTCTGATATTGATGAGGGGAGACCAAGCTGTGTGGTTGACGCTGCTCAGGGAGAGGACGGGCGCAGAGTGAGTACCGGGACTGATATTGATGAGGGGAGACCAAGCTGTGTGGTTGACGCTGCTCAGGGAGAGGACGGGCGCAGAGTGAGTACCGGGACTGATATTGATGAGGGGAGACCAAGCTGTGTGGTTGACGCTGCTCAGGGAGAGGACGGGCGCAGAGTGAGTACCGGGACTGATATTGATGAGGGGAGACCAAGCTGTGTGGTTGACGCCTGCTCAGGGAGAGGACGGGCGCAGAGTGAGTACCGGGACTGATATTGATGAGGGGAGACCAAGCTGTGTGGTTGACGCTGCTCAGGGAGAGGACGGGCGCAGAGTGAGTACCGGGACTGATATTGATGAGGGGAGACCAAGCTGTGTGGTTGACGCTGCTCAGGGAGAGGACGGGCGCAGAGTGAGTACCGGGACTGATATTGATGAGGGGAGACCAAGCTGTGTGGTTGACGCTGCTCAGGGAGAGGACGGGCGCAGAGTGAGTACCGGGACTGATATTGATGAGGGGAGACCAAGCTGTGTGGTTGACGCTGCTCAGGGAGAGGACGGGCGCAGAGTGAGTACCGGGACTGATATTGATGAGGGGAGACCAAGCTGTGTGGTTGACGCTGCTCAGGGAGAGGACGGGCGCAGAGTGAGTACCGGGACTGATATTGATGAGAGGAGACCAAGCTGTGTGGTTGACGCTGCTCAGGGAGAGGACGGGCGCAGAGTGAGTACCGGGACTGATATTGATGAGGGGAGACCAAGCTGTGTGGTTGACGCTGCTCAGGGAGAGGACGGGCGCAGAGTGAGTACCGGGACTGATATTGATGAGGGGAGACCAAGCTGTGTGGTTGACGCTGCTCAGGGAGAGGACGGGCGCAGAGTGAGTACCGGGACTGATATTGATGAGGGGAGACCAAGCTGTGTGGTTGACGCTGCTCAGGGAGAGGACGGGCGCAGAGTGAGTACCGGGACTGATATTGATGAGGGGAGACCAAGCTGTGTGGTTGACGCTGCTCAGGGAGAGGACGGGCGCAGAGTGAGTACCGGGACTGATATTGATGAGGGGAGACCAAGCTGTGTGGTTGACGCTGCTCAGGGAGAGGACGGGCGCAGAGTGAGTACCGGGACTGATATTGATGAGGGGAGACCAAGCTGTGTGGTTGACGCTGCTCAGGGAGAGGACGGGCGCAGAGTGAGTACCGGGACTGATATTGATGAGGGGAGACCAAGCTGTGTGGTTGACGCCGCTCAGGGAGAGGACGGGCGCAGAGTGAGTACCGGGACTGATATTGATGAGGGGAGACCAAGCTGTGTGGTTGACGCCGCTCAGGGAGAGGACGGGCGCAGAGTGAGTACCGGGACTGATATTGATGAGGGGAGACCAAGCTGTGTGGTTGACGCCGCTCAGGGAGAGGACGGGCGCAGAGTGAGAACCAGGTCTGATATTGATGAGGGGAGACCAAGCTGTGTGGTTGACGCTGCTCAGGGAGAGGACGGGCGCAGAGTGAGAACCAGGTCTGATATTGATGAGGGGAGACCAAGCTGTGTGGTTGACGCTGCTCAGGGAGAGGACGGGCGCAGAGTGAGAACCAGGTCTGATATTGATGAGGGGAGACCAAGCTGTGTGGTTGACGCTGCTCAGGGAGAGGACGGGCGCAGAGTGAGTACCGGGACTGATATTGATGAGGGGAGACCAAGCTGTGTGGTTGACGCTGCTCAGGGAGAGGACGGGCGCAGAGTGAGTACCGGGACTGATATTGATGAGGGGAGACCAAGCTGTGTGGTTGACGCTGCTCAGGGAGAGGACGGGCGCAGAGTGAGTACCGGGACTGATATTGATGAGAGGAGACCAAGCTGTGTGGTTGACGCCGCTCAGGGAGAGGACGGGCGCAGAGTGAGTACCGGGACTGATATTGATGAGGGGAGACCAAGCTGTGTGGTTGACGCCGCTCAGGGAGAGGACGGGCGCAGAGTGAGTACCGGGACTGATATTGATGAGGGGAGACCAAGCTGTGTGGTTGACGCTGCTCAGGGAGAGGACGGGCGCAGAGTGAGTACCGGGACTGATATTGATGAGGGGAGACCAAGCTGTGTGGTTGACGCTGCTCAGGGAGAGGACGGGCGCAGAGTGAGTACCAGGTCTGATATTGATGAGGGGAGACCAAGCTGTGTGGTTGACGCCGCTCAGGGAGAGGACGGGCGCAGAGTGAGTACCGGGACTGATATTGATGAGGGGAGACCAAGCTGTGTGGTTGACGCCGCTCAGGGAGAGGACGGGCGCAGAGTGAGTACCGGGACTGATATTGATGAGGGGAGACCAAGCTGTGTGGTTGACGCCGCTCAGGGAGAGGACGGGCGCAGAGTGAGTACCGGGACTGATATTGATGAGGGGAGACCAAGCTGTGTGGTTGACGCCGCTCAGGGAGAGGACGGGCGCAGAGTGAGTACCGGGACTGATATTGATGAGGGGAGACCAAGCTGTGTGGTTGACGCTGCTCAGGGAGAGGACGGGCGCAGAGTGAGTACCGGGACTGATATTGATGAGGGGAGACCAAGCTGTGTGGTTGACGCTGCTCAGGGAGAGGACGGGAGCAGAGTGAGAACCAGGTCTGATATTGATGAGGGGAGACCAAGCTGTGTGGTTGACGCTGCTCAGGGAGAGGACGGGCGCAGAGTGAGTACCGGGACTGATATTGATGAGGGGAGACCAAGCTGTGTGGTTGACGCTGCTCAGGGAGAGGACGGGCGCAGAGTGAGTACCGGGACTGATATTGATGAGGGGAGACCAAGCTGTGTGGTTGACGCCGCTCAGGGAGAGGACGGGCGCAGAGTGAGTACCGGGACTGATATTGATGAGGGGAGACCAAGCTGTGTGGTTGACGCTGCTCAGGGAGAGGACGGGCGCAGAGTGAGTACTGGGACTGATATTGATGAGGGGAGACCAAGCTGTGTGGTTGACGCTGCTCAGGGAGAGGACGGGCGCAGAGTGAGTACCGGGACTGATATTGATGAGGGGAGACCAAGCTGTGTGGTTGACGCCGCTCAGGGAGAGGACGGGCGCAGAGTGAGTACCGGGACTGATATTGATGAGGGGAGACCAAGCTGTGTGGTTGACGCTGCTCAGGGAGAGGACGGGCGCAGAGTGAGTACCGGGACTGATATTGATGAGGGGAGACCAAGCTGTGTGGTTGACGCTGCTCAGGGAGAGGACGGGCGCAGAGTGAGTACTGGGACTGATATTGATGAGGGGAGACCAAGCTGTGTGGTTGACGCTGCTCAGGGAGAGGACGGGCGCAGAGTGAGTACCGGGACTGATATTGATGAGGGGAGACCAAGCTGTGTGGTTGACGCCGCTCAGGGAGAGGACGGGCGCAGAGTGAGTACCGGGACTGATATTGATGAGGGGAGACCAAGCTGTGTGGTTGACGCTGCTCAGGGAGAGGACGGGCGCAGAGTGAGTACTGGGACTGATATTGATGAGGGGAGACCAAGCTGTGTGGTTGACGCTGCTCAGGGAGAGGACGGGCGCAGAGTGAGAACCAGGTCTGATATTGATGAGGGGAGACCAAGCTGTGTGGTTGACGCTGCTCAGGGAGAGGACGGGCGCAGAGTGAGTACTGGGACTGATATTGATGAGGGGAGACCAAGCTGTGTGGTTGACGCTGCTCAGGGAGAGGACGGGCGCAGAGTGAGTACTGGGACTGATATTGATGAGGGGAGACCAAGCTGTGTGGTTGACGCTGCTCAGGGAGAGGACGGGCGCAGAGTGAGTACTGGGACTGATATTGATGAGGGGAGACCAAGCTGTGTGGTTGACGCTGCTCAGGGAGAGGACGGGCGCAGAGTGAGAACCAGGTCTGATATTGATGAGGGGAGACCAAGCTGTGTGGTTGACGCTGCTCAGGGAGAGGACGGGCGCAGAGTGAGTACTGGGACTGATATTGATGAGGGGAGACCAAGCTGTGTGGTTGACGCTGCTCAGGGAGAGGACGGGCGCAGAGTGAGTACCGGGACTGATATTGATGAGGGGAGACCAAGCTGTGTGGTTGACGCTGCTCAGGGAGAGGACGGGCGCAGAGTGAGTACCGGGACTGATATTGATGAGGGGAGACCAAGCTGTGTGGTTGACGCTGCTCAGGGAGAGGACGGGCGCAGAGTGAGTACCGGGACTGATATTGATGAGGGGAGACCAAGCTGTGTGGTTGACGCTGCTCAGGGAGAGGACGGGCGCAGAGTGAGTACCGGGACTGATATTGATGAGGGGAGACCAAGCTGTGTGGTTGACGCCGCTCAGGGAGAGGACGGGCGCAGAGTGAGAACCAGGTCTGATATTGATGAGGGGAGACCAAGCTGTGTGGTTGACGCTGCTCAGGGAGAGGACGGGCGCAGAGTGAGTACCGGGACTGATATTGATGAGGGGAGACCAAGCTGTGTGGTTGACGCTGCTCAGGGAGAGGACGGGCGCAGAGTGAGTACCGGGACTGATATTGATGAGGGGAGACCAAGCTGTGTGGTTGACGCCGCTCAGGGAGAGGACGGGCGCAGAGTGAGAACCAGGTCTGATATTGATGAGGGGAGACCAAGCTGTGTGGTTGACGCTGCTCAGGGAGAGGACGGGCGCAGAGTGAGAACCAGGTCTGATATTGATGAGTGGAGACCAAGCTGTGTGGTTGACGCTGCTCAGGGAGAGGACGGGCGCAGAGTGAGTACCGGGACTGATATTGATGAGGGGAGACCAAGCTGTGTGGTTGACGCTGCTCAGGGAGAGGACGGGCGCAGAGTGAGAACCAGGACTGATATTGATGAGGGGAGACCAAGCTGTGTGGTTGACGCTGCTCAGGGAGAGGACGGGCGCAGAGTGAGTACCGGGACTGATATTGATGAGGGGAGACCAAGCTGTGTGGTTGACGCTGCTCAGGGAGAGGACGGGCGCAGAGTGAGAACCAGGTCTGATATTGATGAGGGGAGACCAAGCTGTGTGGTTGACGCTGCTCAGGGAGAGGACGGGCGCAGAGTGAGTACCGGGACTGATATTGATGAGGGGAGACCAAGCTGTGTGGTTGACGCTGCTCAGGGAGAGGACGTGAGCAGAGTGAGAACCAGGTCTGATATTGATGAGGGGAGACCAAGCTGTGTGGTTGACGCTGCTCAGGGAGAGGACGGGCGCAGAGTGAGTACCGGGACTGATATTGATGAGGGGAGACCAAGCTGTGTGGTTGACGCCGCTCAGGGAGAGGACGGGCGCAGAGTGAGTACCGGGACTGATATTGATGAGGGGAGACCAAGCTGTGTGGTTGACGCCGCTCAGGGAGAGGACGGGCGCAGAGTGAGAACCAGGTCTGATATTGATGAGGGGAGACCAAGCTGTGTGGTTGACGCTGCTCAGGGAGAGGACGGGCGCAGAGTGAGTACCGGGACTGATATTGATGAGGGGAGACCAAGCTGTGTGGTTGACGCCGCTCAGGGAGAGGACGGGCGCAGAGTGAGTACCGGGACTGATATTGATGAGGGGAGACCAAGCTGTGTGGTTGACGCTGCTCAGGGAGAGGACGGGCGTAGAGTGAGTACCGGGACTGATATTGATGAGGGGAGACCAAGCTGTGTGGTTGACGCTGCTCAGGGAGAGGACGGGCGCAGAGTGAGTACCGGGACTGATATTGATGAGGGGAAGACCAAGCTGTGTGGTTGACGCCGCTCAGGGAGAGGACGGGCGCAGAGTGAGAACCAGGTCTGATATTGATGAGGGGAGACCAAGCTGTGTGGTTGACGCTGCTCAGGGAGAGGACGGGCGCAGAGTGAGTACCGGGACTGATATTGATGAGGGGAGACCAAGCTGTGTGGTTGACGCCGCTCAGGGAGAGGACGGGCGCAGAGTGAGTACCGGGTCTGATATTGATGAGAGGAGACCAAGCTGTGTGGTTGACGCTGCTCAGGGAGAGGACGGGCGCAGAGTGAGAACCAGGTCTGATATTGATGAGGGGAGACCAAGCTGTGTGGTTGACGCTGCTCAGGGAGAAGACGGGCGCAGAGTGAGAACCAGGTCTGATATTGATGAGGGGAGACCAAGCTGTGTGGTTGACGCTGCTCAGGGAGAGGACGGGCGCAGAGTGAGTGCCGGGACTGATATTGATGAGGGGAGACCAAGCTGTGTGGTTGACGCCGCTCAGGGAGAGGACGGGCGCAGAGTGAGTACCGGGACTGATATTGATGAGGGGAGACCAAGCTGTGTGGTTGACGCTGCTCAGGGAGAGGACGGGCGCAGAGTGAGTACCGGGACTGATATTGATGAGGGGAGACCAAGCTGTGTGGTTGACGCTGCTCAGGGAGAGGACGGGCGCAGAGTGAGTACCGGGACTGATATTGATGAGGGGAGACCAAGCTGTGTGGTTGACGCCGCTCAGGGAGAGGACGGGCGCAGAGTGAGTACCGGGACTGATATTGATGAGGGGAGACCAAGCTGTGTGGTTGACGCTGCTCAGGGAGAGGACGGGCGCAGAGTGAGTACCGGGACTGATATTGATGAGGGGAGACCAAGCTGTGTGGTTGACGCTGCTCAGGGAGAGGACGGGCGCAGAGTGAGTACCGGGACTGATATTGATGAGGGGAGACCAATCTGTGTGGTTGACGCCGCTCAGGGAGAGGACGGGCGCAGAGTGAGAACTGGGTCAGCTTCCTGGAACACGATGGATATTTGTGCAACTTATCTTTTATATTTTGCTACGTACGTTAGCTCTTGTCATTCTGGGGAAATAAGTGTGTATCTGCGATGAGCAGATATTCCCCCCCTGGATGTCTTTTCAGACTTGTTTCCCACAGAATGTGCCTTGACGGTGAGTCCGCGCTAATGACTATAGGTGTCTATCTGACGTTCATGTGTTCTGTGCAGGTTCCAGGAGGTGTTTGCCCGGCGGTGAGTTCGCGCTAATTGGTGACTATCTGACGTTCATGTGCTCTGTGCAGGTTCCAGGAGGTGTTTGCCCGTCGTGACAACCCAGCTAAGCACGCGCGCGCCTCCACCCACCTGGTGTGTCAGTCGGCCGAGGGCCACAAGCACGCGGCGGCCCGCAAGTGGGGCCTGCCTGCAGTGAGCAGAGAGTGGCTGCGGGCGTGCGCCGCCGCCGGCCGCCGGCTGCCCACTGATGAGTTCACTGTGGAGGGTAGCGGCGAGTCTACCGTGACTTCAGTCACGTCCAGCGCTGTGTCGGCGGCTCCGAGCCACACCACTGCCCCGGCCGCCCGGTCCCAGGCGCCCGCCGCGCCCTCCGCCGCCGGTCTGCCCGGCTACATGCAGCCGCCGGGGGAGCTGACTCCGGTGCGGCCCCCGCAGCTGCCGCCGGCCGACTCTGTGGCTCGCGCAGCAGTGGCGGCCGGCACGGCGGACATGGCCACCCCTCAGACGCCGTACGGAGCGCTGGTGAGCGGGCCCAACCCGAGCAGCTCCACCCGCAAGGCCTGGAAACGATACGTGGACGCGATGGATGAGACGCCCGAGAATAAGAGGAGACGCGTCAGCACGGTACGGAACAGAACGGCACGGGGTTGACGGAACTGGGCTACCTGGGCAGAGTTCCTTCGATGGAGCTGCAATTCGGGGCAGGGTCCTAGGATTGCTTTGGTGCTGGGGCGCGGAGGGAAAAATTCTGCCTAAAAATAAGCAATAAAGAGTGGAAATTTCAACCAAAAACTTGTACTCAGCTTTATCAATACTCAATTACCCGTTCACCAGAATTATGTATTATCTACGCCCATTCTTACCTGTCTTTCCCTCCACAGGCTGTCACTCATTACATCCATAAATCAGTACGAGGGTTCCAATTGTTCAATATATTTTAAAATAAGGAATGGAAAATTAACTGTCAAACTCAGGAGAAAGGGTGGAAAATGATATCTATATGGGTGTCGCTTTCCACCCAAATTTCCCAATACTAGGACACTGGTTCGGGGGGATGAACACTCAATGTGGACATTTTGTGTAGAATTGGACGCTACAAATAGAGCCGGCATTGTCACCCGAAAGGTGGAGTGTACCAGGTTGGGATTGGTCGGAGAGTAATATTCCCATGTTGTCGAAAGGTGGAGTGTACCAGGTTGGGATTGGTCGGAGAGTAATATTCCCATGTTGTCGAAAGGTGGAGTGTACCAGGTTGGGATTGGTCGGAGAGTAATATTCCCATGTTGTCGAAAGGTGGAGTGTACCAGGTTGGGATTGGTCGGAGAGTAATATTCCCATGTTGTCGGAAGGTGGAGTGTGCCGGATTGGGATTGGTCGGAGAGTAATATTCCCATGTTGTCGAAAGGTGGAGTGTACCAGGTTGGGATTGGTCGGAGAGTAATATTCCCATGTTGTCGAAAGGTGGAGTGTACCAGGTTGGGATTGGTCGGAGAGTAATATTCCCATGTTGTCGAAAGGTGGAGTGTACCAGGTTGGGATTGATCGGAGAGTAATATTCCCATGTTGTCGGAAGGTGGAGTGTGCCGGATTGGGATTGGTCGGAGAGTAATATTCCCATGTTGTCGAAAGGTGGAGTGTACCAGGTTGGGATTGGTCGGAGAGTAATATTCCCATGTTGTCGAAAGGTGGAGTGTACCAGGTTGGGATTGGTCGGAGAGTAATATTCCCATGTTGTCGAAAGGTGGAGTGTACCAGGTTGGGATTGGTCGGAGAGTAATATTCCCATGTTGTCGAAAGGTGGAGTGTACCAGGTTGGGATTGGTCGGAGAGTAATATTCCCATGTTGTCGGAAGGTGGAGTGTGCCGGATTGGGATTGGTCGGAGAGTAATATTCCCATGTTGTCGAAAGGTGGAGTGTACCAGGTTGGGATTGGTCGGAGAGTAATATTCCCATGTTGTTGAAAGGTGGAGTGTACCAGGTTGGGATTGGTCGGAGAGTAATATTCCCATGTTGTCGGAAGGTGGAGTGTGCCGGATTGGGATTGATCGGAGAGTAATATTCCCATGTTGTCGGAAGGTGGAGTGTGCCGGATTGGGATTGATCGGAGAGTAATATTCCCATGTTGTCGGAAGGTGGAGTGTGCCGGATTGGGATTGGTCGGAGAGTAATATTCCCATGTTGTCGGAAGGTGGAGTGTGCCGGATTGGGATTGGTCGGAGAGTAATATTCCCATGTTGTCGATTTCGTGTCGCCTGTTATTATGTAAAGTCGGTGTTGCGACGCTGCTTCAACTGATAAATGAGTGCGAGTCGTTGAAGCGTTAATCAGTTACCCTAAAACGCCTACAGTTTAATATGTAGTCATAGGATATGCCCCCAGCATACCCGTACACGTGGTGTTCTGTCTGACTGTCCCTGTTCTGTTTCAGCCCATGTCTCAGCTGGTTGTACAGTTCTTCAAGTCGAACTTTAGCCAGAAAGATAGCCAGAATGACCATAACTCGTCCGTTGAAAACAGCCCTGCCGTCAACTCCAAGGCTGTAAACGTAAGTCTTCCTTCTGCGAACGATCGCTCCAGCTCGCTGTTTTTAGTTAGATGAACTTGATGTTGATGTCGATGCGAAACGGCCACTGCAGTTGGACCACCTTTTCATGCCAAATTCTCAACATTGAGTACATTCTGAGGAGTGGCGTCGCTTCCGTGTGCTGTGTGGTGCTGTGTTACTGACGTGCTATTTCGTCCTTTGCTCACCAGGCGGCGCTGCAGTCTGAGGCGGCCGGCGCCGGCTCGCCAGTTCCGCCGGTACAGAGCTCCGCCCCCGGCACAGCGGGCACCGTGGGCCGGAACACACCCAAACGGAGTCCGCCGGCCGACCTCGGCAGCAGTCCGTGCCTTGGCCAGGGTGAGTGGTCCTGACTGGTCATCTGCTGCAGTGTGTGGTCCTGACTGGTCAGCTGCTGCGGTGTGTGGTCCTGACTGGTCAGCTGCTGCGGTGTGTGGTCCTCACTGGTCAGCTGCTGCGGTGTGTGGTCCTCACTGGTCAGCTGCTGCGGTGTGTGGTCCTGACTGGTCAGCTGCTGCAGTGTGTGGTCCTGACTGGTCTGCTGCGGTGTGTGGTCCTCACTGGTCAGCTGCTGCGGTGTGTGGTCCTGACTGGTCATCTGCTGCGGTGTGTGGTCCTGACTGGTCTGCTGTGGTGTGTGGTCCTGACTGGTATGCTGCGGTGTGTGGTCCTGACTGGTCATCTGCTGCGGTGTGTGGTCCTGACTGGTCATCTGCTGTGGTGTGTGGTCCTGACTGGTCTGCTGCGGTGTGTGGTCCTGACTGGTCAGCTGCGGTATGTGGTCCTGACTGGTCTGCTGCGGTGTGTGGTCCTCACTGGTATCGTGACCCCGCTTTAGACAAGCTAAGTAGCTGTTGGATAGCTCTGTTGTTTTGTGTATTTTTTGAGGAACCACATTAGATTTAGATATAAGGATTAGATATTTAGTTTTGTGGATCGTTTAGGTATTATTTTTAAGCATTCATAGTTAGCTGTTACCTCTTACTTGCTTTTTAAAGGACTTTTCATTCTAGCTTGTGTGCGCCAAAATTGTCTTTAGTCTTATTTCTGTGTTATTAGTTGCAGGGTTGGATAAGTAGATATTTTTAGAAAATTAGGGATAATTAAGGTGTATTTAGTATTCAGTTTATTTAAGGATTAGATATTTAGTCTAGTATTAGGTGCACTCATAGCTGATTTGTGTCACTAGCTTTACTTAGATCTAGTTAAGGTTTAGAAGAAGAAGAAGAAAAAAAGTTAAGTTAAGTTAGTAAAGTATTGAAAAGTGCATAGTACCTAAGTTATATACCTAAGTTACTGGTGTATTCAAATGATGACTAGGATGCAGGCGAAGGTAGCAGAGCTAGAGGCCCTCCAGGCTAGGGTAGCGGAGCTTGAGGCGCAGTTAAGTAAGTGTAGGTGTAGAGATGAGCTGCAGGAGGGTGTAGCTCCTGACCAAGGAACGTATGCGCAGATCGTGGTTAGAGGGTCAGAAAAGGAGCCTACAGGATCAGGGACCAGTGGTAGTTCTGATAGGGGCATAAGGGAGGAGGATAAGGCAAAGGTGGATAGTGCGGCTGGGGTTTGGAAGTGTGTTGGAGGGTCACGTTTCTGGAGACTCAACATTGTGGAAAGTAATGCTAGGGCCACAGACAGTAAGGATGAGGAGGGGTGCTGGGTAATGGAGGGTGGTAGCAGAATCTGGAGGAGGAAGAGGGAAGGGGATCAGGAGGGATGGACAAAAGTTCAGGGTAGAGTCAGGCAGTACAGCCCCAGGGAACATCCGCAGGTTACAATATCAAATAGGTTCAGTGCGTTAGAGTCAGCAGCTGAAAGTGACAGGGAAGAGGTTCAGCATTTAGTGGTTGGGGACTCAAGGGTAAGGCCCTTAAGGCGAACATTCTGTGGGAAGAGGGACAGATGTATAGTCAAACCAGGGGCAAGAGTAGCTGATATGGGCCCTGTCATTGAGGCAGAACTTGGTAGGAGTAGCCCGGAGACAGTTATACTACAGGTGGGGGTGAACGACATAGGACCTAGGCAGAGTGTGAGAATAGTAGCGAAGTACCGGAGCCTGCTGCAGAGGTTGAAGGAGTCCAGGAAACCAGTCATTGTGACTGGCATCCTCCCTCGCTGTGGAGCCAGTGAGGAGTGGTACTCGAGAGCTCTGTCTGTGAACAGCTCAGTTCAGAACTTATGTTCAGCTATGGGGCTTAGTTATGTAGACTTATGGGATCAGTTCTATGAGTGGCGTAGGTACTATATGAAGGATGGGCTTCACTTATCGGATGAGGGGGCAAGGGCTTTGGGAGATGCCTACAGAAGTGTCATTCAGGGAAACTAGGTAGGAGGGGGGGGGGGGGGGGGGGGGTCGGGGACGCTAGTACTAGGGCATCAGGAAGTAAGCATTGGTAGAAGTTCATGTCAGAATAGGACAGTAGATCATAATTCCCTCAGAATTAGTAGAGTCAGCTCAAAGTATAAGATCACATGTGTGTTGCTGAATGCCCAAAGTATTAGGTCTAAATTTGATGAGTTTGAGTGTTATGTTGCCCTTGAAAAGCCTGATATCATTTGTGTAACCGAGACATGGGTAGTGAGGGGTATAATAGGGATAGGCTACAGGATTTCGAGTTACAAGGGTATAACATGTTCTCATACTGCAGAGAATCACGGCAGGGGGGCGGAGTGTTTGTATATGTAAATAGCTTGTACTGCACTACTAGAGTTGATGATTCTAGTAAAGTAAAAGAAGTAGAATCAATCTGGCTTGACATTAAAATTGGTACAGGAAACAGAGGAAGGTTGAGGATAGGTGCATTTTACAGACCAGGGAATCTTCCAAGGAACTCCCAAGCTGAAACAGACCAAGATATTTGTGAGGAAATACGTAGGAACTTTCGGGCTCAGTGTCTTATTATGGGAGATTTTAACTTAAGAGGATACGAAAGTATAGCAGAGGAAACAAATGAGTGTAGGTTGTATAGGCAAATCTTTGAAGAGGAGCTTTTCATGCATCAGTTTGTAACAGAGCCAACCAGACATTGCTCCATTCTAGACCTTGTATTCTCAGACAACAGTGATCTAGTTAGTGACATAAGTATTTGTGAAGGTCTAGGAACCAGTGATCACAATATGGTTAAATTCAATATCTCATCAGAAATGAGGCCCAAAGATAACCTTATTATGGTTCCAAACTTCAGCCGGGCTGATTTTGATGGTATTAGAAATGACCTCGCACAGATAAAATGGAACGTTGAGTTGGCAGGTTTGGATGCATGTGAGGCCTGGAATGTTTTCAAAGCTAGATTAAGCCAAATTCAGAATCGGCATATACCCCTCAGGCACAAACGTAACAGAACCAAGGGCAAACCAGTTTGGCTTACCCCAGAAGTAAGGAGTGCTATACAAGCTAAAAGAAGTGCATTTGGCATTTTGAAGGGATCTTCACTAGATATAAATCAGAAGGCCTACCAGAATGCAAGAAATTCAGTTAAGAAAAAGGTCAGCAGCTAAAAGGGCAAAGGAACTTGATTTAGCTAGACATTGTAATGCAGATAGTAAGAAGTTCTTCAGTTTTTATAAGTTCAGTACAGTTTCCAAAAATATAGGTCCATTTAAGGTAGATGATGTGTTAGTTAGCAAGGACAGTGAAATGGTTGAAGTGCTTAATGATCAGTTTCAATCTGTCTTTACTATCGAGGACCAGAGTAGTATTGCAGCACTTCAGCCTGAGCCAGAGACAGAGGAGACTATAGGAGAGCTAGGTGGCATAAGTAGTGAACTTGTTCTAGAATATCTAAAGAAAGTAAGGCCTAACGAGGCAGAAGGACCTGATGAAATCCATGCTAGACTTTTAAGAGAATCTGAAAGGGAGTTGTCGGTTCCATTAGCCATAATATTTTCTAAATCACTCGCAGATAGTAAAATTCCACTTGATTGGAAAAGAGCAAATGTTGTTCCTATTCATAAAAAGGGAGATAGAAGTAAAGAGGAAAACTATAGACCGGTTAGTCTGACCTCATTAGTCTGCAAGGTGCTTGAATCAATCATCAAAGATAAGATTGTTGAATTCTTGGAGCAAAATGAACTCATCAAGGATACACAGCATGGCTTTAGGAAGGGCCGTTCTTGTTTAACTAATCTTCTGGAGTTTTTGGATGTTACAACAGATAGCTTTGATCAGGGTAAACAGCTAGATGTAGCTTTTCTTGATTTCAGTAAAGCATTTGACAAAGTCCCCCATACAAGACTGGGGTTACAACTTAAAATGCATGGGATCAGGGGCAAGATTCTGGATTGGATAGAAACGTGGCTTTCAGGACGCCAGCAAAGGGTTATATTGAATGGGTGCCAATCACAATGGAAGGAGGTTCCCAGTGGGGTTCCACAGAGCTCAGTCCTGGGCCCATTGCTTTTTATAATATTTGTGAATGCAATTGAGAACAGTATAGACAGCAAAGTCTTGAAATTTGCAGACGATCTAAAAGTTGTCAGGATTATTAGAGGAAAACATGATCAGGATGTTTTTCAATCAGATCTGGACAAGCTAGTTGAGTGGTCTGAAGCATGGCAGATGAAATTCAATTTGAGTAAATGTAAGATTATGCACGCTGGACAGGTTAGCAGTAAACATAGGTATGAAATGGGTGGGCAGAAAATGGAGCAGATTGAAAAGGAAAGAGATTTAGGTGTCGTGGTAAACAATAGACTATCAGCGTCAGACCAGGTTGTAGAAGCTAGAAAGAAGGCACTTAGAATGCTAGGGGCCATTAACAGAAATGTTTCCTACAAGAGTGAAAAGGTAATAACAAAACTGTATTGTGCATACGTTAGACCACATTTGGAGTATTGTGTACAAGGCTGGTCTCCAACATATGAGAAAGATTGCTGGTTGTTAGAAAGAGTTAAAAAAGGGCAACAAAAATGGTTAATTGTCTTGGTAGTTTACCTTATGAAGATAGATTAAAGAAATTGGGTATGTTTTCACTTAGATATAGAAGGCTAAGAGGAGATCTAATTGAAGTCTTCAAATTTGTAAATAGTCAGCATTCTGGATATTTAAAGGGTATGTTTGAGTTCAATAGGGAAAATCGAGGTAGAGGTCATCAGCATAAACTCATTATGAAACAAAGTAGGACTAGGCTACGACAGTCATTTTTCAGTAGAAGTGTTCTAGGACATTGGAATATGCTACCAGGGGATGTCGCTGATGCAGTGACACTTGCTTCCTTCAAAATTAGATTAGATAAATACTTTACAGAGAAGGGATTAGTTCATAAATACTCGTGGGATTAGCCTTCTTTTATGCAGGTAGAGTAAGGTGATTTGAAGGGGCGAGACTGGTGGAGGGGGGGGGGGGGGGTGGGGTGCAACCTCGGATGGGCCCAAGAGGCTCTTTGTTGCACTTTTCTTTTATGTCTTTATGGTCTGCTGCTGCGGTGTGTGGTCCTGACTGGTCTGCTGCTGCGGTGTGTGGTCCTGACTGGTCTGCTGTGGTGTGTGGTCTTGACTGGTCTGCTGTGGTGTGTGGTCCTGACTGGTCATCTGCTGCGGTGTGTGGTCGTGACTGGTCAGCTGCTGCAGTGTGTGGTCCTGACTGGTCAGCTGCTGCAGTGTGTGGTCCTCACTGGTCAGCTGCTGTGGTGTGTGGTCCTGACTAGTCTGCTGCTGTGGTGTGTGGTCCTGACTGGTCTGCTGCGGTGTGTGGTCCTCACTGGTCATCTGCGCTGTGTGTGGTCCTGACTGGTCTGCTGCTGTGGTGTGTGGTCCTGACTGGTCTGCTGTGGTGTGTGGTCCTGACTGGTCTGCTGTGGTGTGTGGTCCTGCCTGGTCTGCTGCTGCGGTGTGTGGTCCTGACTGGTCATCTGCTGCGGTGTGTGGTCCTGACTGGTCCACGTTTATTGCACATCACCAGCGGAGTCAGCTCTACATTTTGCCGCCCCAATGCTGAATCATATTTGTCCTTGAATTGCAGTATTTCCATTGAGTGTTATGTTTCAGTCTGCTCGGTTAACACGCCGTTTCCTCTGCAGCCTCCGTCCGGAAGTCGGCGTCGTCAGCAGCTGGACAGCCGCTCCAGTCCAGTCCGCCGGCTGGTGACCCCTCTGACGTCACAGCTGACGTCACCACGGAGCGGGCGGCGGAGGCCAGTGACGTCAGCCGTCAGCTGGCTGAGCTGAACAGGCTGGTGTCGCGGCGCAGCGGCGGCCTGGGCAGCGGCAGCGGCGGCGGCGGCGAGCGGAGGATCCCCAGCCTAGTGGAGCCGCCGCCGGCCGCGCACCCCGAGTCGGAGTCTGCACCACGTCAGTACCATCACCGGACTGTTATGTCTGAACTGCGCTCTATCCGGTGACCTTCGGACACCTGTGTGATGGTGACGATGATGATGATGATGATGATGATGATGATGATGATGATGATGATGATGATGATGATGATGATGATGATGATGATGATGATGATGATGATGATGATGATGATGATGATGATGATGATGATGATGATGATGATGATGATGATGATGATGATGATGATGATGATGATGATGATGATGATGATGATGATGATGATGATGATGATGATGATGATGATGATGATGATGATGATGATGATGATGATGATGATGATGATGATGATGATGATGATGATGATGATGATGATGATGATGTGGGTTTGCGGGCGCTCCGACGGATAAGGTCATTTGGCGCCCAATGTGACCTTTGTCTTGTCCTCTGGCGCAAGAGTGCAGCACTTTCGCTATGCGCTGTGCAGTACCCTGCTCTGTTCCCTGCACTGTAACTCGGCCACTGCTCTGCCTGATATATCCTTCTTACCTTTGACCCTGCTTTATGTCCTTTCTCTTACTGTCCCCTGGGGTCTCTATTCCCTGTCACCAGACTTGCAAAAGGTTGAATCAACGTGCTCAGCTTATCCCTGGCATGCGGTTAGCCGGTCAGATTCCTGTAACGAGCAGGGTTCGTTGCCGCCCCGTACTTCAGCTGAGATGCAAGTTCGGTACATAGACTAGGTATGTTCTGGAGTTGATAACCCTGGTGGTTATCGGCACCCGACAGATTGACCACATGATGGGGGGGGGGGGGGGGCTGCTGAGTGGAGTCTGGTGATTCAGCTCCTCACAAGCCCACCTGGACCTCTTCTATTTTGGCTTGGCCTCTGTCCTGGCAGGCCCTCTTCCTCACCATCTCTTTTCTGTCCTATCCTGATTGTCTCGGCATCTGTCCTGACTCACGTATTGCTCCGGCCGCTTCCCCGTTCTCAGCCCTCTGCCACCTATATACATACAGTTTATTAGGTCCCTCCATTTCATGGGTTTTATGGTGACCACGTCGTATACATATACAAAAACGTACATCGGAGTAGATTAAAATCAGATAAAAAAAAAACTCTAATAAAAAACTTTGCAAATAGAGGCATCTCGCGATTTAGACACTGCTACACTCACGACGAATCGTTCCAGTGCTTGCTGGCGCGACACAAAAACCCATAGCATTGATCGCTGCGCTTGTTGTCACTTCCCTTTCACACACACACACACACACACACACACACACACACACACACACACACACACACACACACACACACACACACACACACACACACACACACACACACACACACACACACACACACACACACACACACACACACACACACACACACACACACACACACACACACACACACACACACACACACACACACACACACACACACACACACACACACACACACACACACACACACACACACACACACACACACACACACACACACACACACACACACACACACACACACACACACACACACACACACACACACACACACACACACACACACACACACACACACACACACACACACACACACACACACACACACACACACACACACACACACACACACACACACACACACACACACACACACACACACACACACACACACACACACACACACACACACACACACACACACACACACACACACACACACACACACACACACACACACACACACACACACACACACACACACACACACACACACACACAGCACACACACACACACACACACACACACACACACACACACACACACACACACACACACACACACACACACACACACACACACACACACACACACACACACACACACACACACACACACACACACACACACACACACACACACACACACACACACACACACACACACACACACACACACACACACACACACACACACACACACACACACACACACACACACACACACACACACACACACACACACACACACACACACACACACACACACACACACACACACACACACACACACACACACACACACACACACACACACACACACACACACACACACACACACACACACACACACACACACACACACACACACACACACACACACACACACACACACACACACACACACACACCACACACACACACACACACACACACACACACACACACACACACACACACACACACACACACACACACACACACACACACACACACACACACACACACACACACACACACACACACACACACACACACACACACACACACACACACACACACACACACACACACACACACACACACACACACACACACACACACACACACACACACACACACACACACACACACACACACACACACACACACACACACACACACACACACACACACACACACACACACACACACACACACACACACACACACACACACACACACACACACACACACACACACACACACACACACACACACACACACACACACACACACACACACACACACACACACACACACACACACACACACACACACACACACACACACACACACACACACACACACACACACACACACACACACACACACACACACACACACACACACACACACACACACACACACACACACACACACACACACACACACACACACACACACACACACACACACACACACACACACACACACACACACACACACACACACACACACACACACACACACACACACACACACACACACACACACACACACACACACACACACACACACACACACACACACACACACACACACACACACACACACACACACACACACACACACACACACACACACACACACACACACACACACACACACACACACACACACACACACCACACACACACACACACACACACACACACACACACACACACCACACACACACACACACACACACACACACACACACACACACACACACACACACACACACACACACACACACACACACACACACACACACACACACACACACACACACACACACACACACACACACACACACACACACACACACACACACACACACACACACACACACACACACACACACACACACACACACACACACACACACACACACACACACACACACACACACACACACACACACACACACACACACACACACACACACACACACACACACACACACACACACACACACACACACACACACACACACACACACACACACACACACACACACACCACACACACACACACACACACACACACACACACACACACACACACACACACACACACACACACACACACACACACACACACACACACACACACACACACACACACACACACACACACACACACACACACACACACACACACACACACACACACACACACACACACACACACACACACACACACACACACACACACACACACACACACACACACACACACACACACACACACACACACACACACACACACACACACACACACACACACACACACACACACACACACACACACACACACACACACACACACACACACACACACACACACACACACACACACACACACACCACACACACACACACACACACACACACACACACACACACACACACACACACACACACACACACACACACACACACACACACACACACACACACACACACACACACACACACACACACACACACACACACACACACACACACACACACACACACACACACACACACACACACACACACACACACACACACACACACACACACACACACACACACACACACACACACACACACACACACACACACACACACACACACACACACACACACACACACACACACACACACACACACACACACACACACACACACCACACACACACACACACACACACACACACACACACACACACACACCACACACACACACACACACACACACACACACACACACACACACACACACACACACACACACACACACACACACACACACACACACACACACACACACACACACACACACACACACACACACACACACACACACACACACACACACACACACACACACACACACACACACACACACACACACACACACACACACACACACACACACACACACACACACACACACACACACACACACACACACACACACACACACACACACACACACACACACACACACACACACACACACACACACACACACACACACACACACCACACACACACACACACACACACACACACACACACACACACACCACACACACACACACACACACACACACACACACACACACACACACACACACACACACACACACACACACACACACACACACACACACACACACACACACACACACACACACACACACACACACACACACACACACAACACACACACACACACACACACACACACACACACACACACACACACACACACACACACACACACACACACACACACACACACACACACACACACACACACACACACACACACACACACACACACACACACACACACACACACACACACACACACACACACACACACACACACACACAACACACACACACACACACACACACACACACACACACACACACACACACACACACACACACACACACACACACACACACACACACACACACACACACACACACACACAACCACACACACACACACACACACACACACACACACACACACACACACACACACACACACACACACACACACACACACACACACACACACACACACCACACACACACACACACACACACACACACACACACACACACACACACACACACACACACACACACACACACACACACACACACACACACACACACACACACACACACACACACACACACACACACACACACACACACACACACACACACACACACACACACACACACACACACACACACACACACACACACACACACACACACACACACACACACACACACACACACACACACACACACACACACACACACACACCACACACACACACACACACACACACACACACACACACACACACACACACACACACACACACACACACACACACACACACACACACACACACACACACACACACACACACACACACACACACACACACACACACACACACACACACACACACACACACACACACACACACACACACACACACACACACACACACACACACACACACACACACACACACACACACACACACACACACACACACACACACACACACACACACACACACACACACACACACACACACACACACACACACACACACACACACACACACACACACACACACACACACACACACACACACACACACACACACACACACACACACACACACACACACACACACACACACACACACACACACACACACACACACACACACACACACACACACACACACACACACACACACACACACACACACACACACACACACACACACACACACACACACACACACACACACACACACACACACACACACACACACACACACACACACACACACACACACACACACACACACACACACACACACACACACACACACACACACACACACACACACACACACACACACACACACACACACACACACCACACACACACACACACACACACACACACACCACACACACACACACACACACACACACACACACACACACACACACACACACACACACACACACACACACACACACACACACACACACACACACACACACACACACACACACACACACACACACACACACACACACACACACACACACACACACACACACACACACACACACACACACACACACACACACACACACACACACACACACACACACACACACACACACACACACACACACACACACACACACACACACACACACACACACACACACACACACACACACACACACACACACACACACACACACACACACACACACACACACACACACACACACACACACACACACACACACACACACACACACACACACACACACACACACACACACACACACACACACACACACACACACACCACACACACACACACACACACACACACACACACACACACACACACACACACACACACACACACACACACACACACACACACACACACACACACACACACACACACACACACACACACACACACACACACACACACCACACACACACACACACACACACACACACACACACACACACACACACACACACACACACACACACACACACACACACACACACACACACACACACACACACACACACACACACACACACACACACACACACACACACACACACACACACACACACACACACACACACACACACACACACACACACACACACACACACACACACACACACACACACACACACACACACACACACACACACACACACACACACACACACACACACACACACACACACACACACACACACACACACACACACACACACACACACACACACACACACACACACACACACACACACACACACACACACACACACACACACACACACCACACACACACACACACACACACACACACACACACACACACACACACACACACACACACACACACACACACACACACACACACACACACACACACACACACACACACACACACACACACACACACACACACACACACACACACACACACACACACACACACACACACACCACACACACACACACACACACACACACACACACCACACACACACACACACACACACACACACACACACACACACCACACACACACACACACACACACACACACACACACACACACACACACACACACACACACACACACACACACACACACACACACACACACACACACACACACACACACACACACACACACACACACACACACACACACACACACACACACACACACACACCACACACACACACACACACACACACACACACACACACACACACACACACACACACACACACACACACACACACACACACACACACACACACACACACACACACACACACACACACACACACACACACACACACACACACACACACACACACACACACACACACACACACACACACACACACACACACACAGAACATGGTCCCTGTTTCAGACGGTGTGGAGCTGAACATGGTCCCTGTTTCAGACGGTGTGGAGCTGAACATGGTCCCTGTTTCAGACGGTGTGGAACTGAACATGGTCCCTGTTTCAGACGGTGTGGAGCTGAATATGGTCCCTGTTTCAGACGGTGTGGAGCTGAACATGGTCCCTGTTTCAGACGGTGTGGAGCTGAACACTCAGGGCACGGCGGTGACCTGGGATGACCCGCGGGAGCGCCAGGCGCGCAACAACCTCATGTCGGAGGAGGTCGGCCATCAGGACACGGAGAACGTGTCGCCCAACATGCCGCCTCCGCCGGCCACCGGGCCCTCCAAGCCTCCGCCGCCGGTGCTGGTGTTCTCCGGTATGGAGCAGGCGGCGCGGACGCGCTACACGGCGCTGGTGGAGCGGCTCGGCGGCACTGTGCTGGACTCGGCCACCCTCGAGCCGAGCGCCACACACCTGGTCACCACGCGGCCCAACCGCAGCGAGAAGCACCTGGCGGCCGTGGCGGCCGGCCGCTGGCTCCTGCAGCCGGCCTACCTGGACGCCTGCGAGCGCGCCGGACACTTGCTCAAGGTCAGACGATGGCCACTGGCCAGCGCAGCCGCCCTGAGGCCGAGGATCCGGGAACGTCCGGCTGGGGTCTCAGTCAGGGATACTGAGTGATGGCGTAAATGGTCATTACTCGTTCTGCCACTCCAAATCAAGCTTTGGTTGTTCGAGACAAAACAAAAACATGCATTCTCGTCTGGGTTCATTTTGTTGAGTAGCGTCACACCATGATCCAAGTCTACGTTGGATTGGTTTTCCATTGTGCGCTTGCCCAGTAGTAGTTTCATTGTGCACTAAGCCCCATATGTTGAATGCCGGTGTGTTTCAGGAGGACGCGTTTGAGTGGGGTGACCCGGAGTGCCTGCGAGCAGCTGGACTCTCGAAGGACTCCACAGAGTACAAACTGTCCTCCGCGGCCTACAGATGGCGGAGGAAAATCAAGGAAGAAGGTAACTCGAGGTTTGATCTAGTCACTGCCGTGCCTTTTCACCATTTTCGCGCGTCGTCGTATCACGATAGTGCTATCTAGGATGATCTGAAGTCTGATCTGTAGCCCACAGTTTGTTCGGCCTTTGTCAGTGCATGCGTCCCCGTGCTGTCGTCTGATCTGACCCCTCCTCCTCCCGGCAGGTATCCCAGGTGCGTTCCACTCCATGGTGGCCGTCCTGCTGACTCTCCTCCTCCTCCCGGCAGGAATCCCAGGTGCGTTCCACTCCATGGTGGCCGTCCTGCTGACTCTCCTCCTCCTCCCGGCAGGAATCCCAGGTGCGTTCCACTCCATGGTGGCCGTCCTGCTGACTCTCCTCCTCCTCCCGGCAGGTATCCCAGGTGCGTTCCACTCCATGGTGGCCGTCCTGCTGACTCTCCTCCTCCCGGCAGGAATCCCAGGTGCGTTCCACTCCATGGTGGCCGTCCTTCTGACTCTCCTCCTCCTCCCGGCAGGTATCCCAGGTGCGTTCCACTCCATGGTGGCCGTCCTATCTGACCCCTCCTCCCGGCAGGAATCCCAGGTGCGTTCCACTCCATGGTGGCCGTCCTACCTGACCCCTCTTCCCGGCAGGAATCCCAGGTGCGTTCCACTCCATGGTGGCCGTCCTATCTGACCCCTCCCCTCACGGCAGGAATCCCAGGTGCGTTCCACTCCATGGTGGCCGTCCTATCTGACCCCTCCCCCTCACGGCAGGAATCCCAGGTGCGTTCCACTCCATGGTGGCCGTCCTACCTGACCCCTCCTCCCGGCAGGAATCCCAGGTGCGTTCCACTCCATGGTGGCCGTCCTATCTGACCCCCTCCCCCTCACGGCAGGAATCCCAGGTGCGTTCCACTCCATGGTGGCCGTCCTATCTGACCCCTCCTCCCGGCAGGAATCCCAGGTGCGTTCCACTCCATGGTGGCCGTCCTATCTGACCCCTCCCCCTCACGGCAGGAATCCCAGGTGCGTTCCACTCCATGGTGGCCGTCCTACCTGACCCCTCCTCCCGGCAGGAATCCCAGGTGCGTTCCACTCCATGGTGGCCGTCCTATCTGACCCCTCCCCCTCACGGCAGGAATCCCAGGTGCGTTCCACTCCATGGTGGCCGTCCTACCTGACCCCTCCTCCCGGCAGGAATCCCAGGTGCGTTCCACTCCATGGTGGCCGTCTTATCTGACCCCTCCCCCTCACGGCAGGAATCCCAGGTGCGTTCCACTCCATGGTGGCCGTCCTGCTGACTCTCCTCCTCCCGGCAGGTATCCCAGGTGCGTTCCACTCCATGGTGGCCGTCCTATCTGACCCCTCCTCCTCCCGGCAGGAATCCCAGGTGCGTTCCACTCCATGGTGGCCGTCCTGCTGACTCATCCTCCTCCCGGCAGGTATCCCAGGTGCGTTCCACTCCATGGTGGCCGTCCTATCTGACCCCTCCTCCTCCCGGCAGGAATCCCAGGTGCGTTCCACTCCATGGTGGCCGTCCTGCTGACTCATCCTCCTCCCGGCAGGTATCCCAGGTGCGTTCCACTCCATGGTGGCCGTCCTATCTGACCCCTCCTCCTCCCGGCAGGAATCCCAGGTGCGTTCCACTCCATGGTGGCCGTCCTGCTGACTCTCCTCCTCCTCCCGGCAGGAATCCCAGGTGCGTTCCACTCCATGGTGGCCGTCCTGCTGACTCTCCTCCTCCGCCAGGAATCCCAGGTGCGTTCCACTCCATGGTCGCCGTCCTGCTGTCTCTCCTCCTCCTCCCGGCAGGAATCCCAGGTGCGTTCCACTCCATGGTGGCCGTCCTGCTGACCCTCCTCCTCCCGGCAGGAATCCCAGGTGCGTTCCACTCCATGGTGGCCGTCCTGCTGACTCATCCTCCTCCCGGCAGGTATCCCAGGTGCGTTCCACTCCATGGTGGCCGTCCTATCTGACCCCTCCTCCTCCCGGCAGGAATCCCAGGTGCGTTCCACTCCATGGTGGCCGTCCTGTTGACGGGTAAGGAGCGCAGCCGGGCGTTCGAGCGGCTGGTGACGGCCGGCGGCGGGCGGGCCGCCTCTGTGGACGAGCTCCGTCGCCAGCCCACTTCTGTGACCCACGTGTTCATCGAGCCGGCGCGCGCCGACAAGCACCAGCTGACGGCCGAGCTTTGGCGGGAACTGGCGCGCCGCCGACTCCCCTGCCTGCAGCCGGTCTACCTGAATGAGTGTCTGACGGCGGCGGCGGCGCCGCGCACAGATGACTGGCTGCTGGACGAGTACAGACGGCTGCTGGCGGAGACGTGACGTGACAGGACGAGTACAGACGGCTGCTGGCGGAGACGTGACGTGTTAGGACGAGTACAGACGGCTGATGGCGGAGACGTGACGTGACGAGTATAGACGGCTGGTATCAGAGACGTGACGTGACAAGTACAGACGGCTGCTGGCAGAGACGTGACGTGACAGGACGAGTACAGACGGCTGCTGGCGGAGACGTGACGTGACAGAACGAGTACAGACGGCTGCTGGCGGAGACGTGACAGGACGAGTACAGACGGCTGCTGGCGGAGACGTGACGTGACAAGTACAGACGGCTGCTGGCAGAGACGTGATGTGACGTGACGAGTACAGACGGCTGCTGGCAGAGACGTGACGGGACGAGAACAGACGGCTGGTATCAGACGTGACGTGACGTGACGAGTACAGACGGCTGCTGGCAGAGACGTGACGTGACGAGTAACCTGCTGGCCGTGACCGGCTGACGACAGACGGCTGTCTGTGGACGGATGGCGAGACGTGACGTGACGTGACGAGTGACCTGCTGACGAGACAGACGGATGGCATAGGATCACACCGTGAATGGCAGGTGCAGCCATGTCCGCCGAGCGAATATTTCGACCCAGCGCATATGATGGGGTTGGCTGCCAGCTGTGTATGTCTTGCTTCTTCTGAGTCTGTCTTGCATAGTTTTCACGGATGTCTTGCCAACTGCTTTGATTTTATACAGATCAGGGTGTGTGTGTGTGTGTGGTTGAGAGCCGAAGCATGGAAATATAGTCGGATGTACCATTACTTAGCGTATCTAGCTTTGAACGAAGCCATCAACGTAATGCTGAACACCCAGCTCCCTGCCGGTTAAAGATGACTTGTGGGTTGATTGTGAGTTTGCGTGCCGGGTTGCGTTAGGGGTTATCTGACCATGGACTGGATCTGTTTGACATGGCCAAAGGAAAATGGTCAGTCTGCTATTTATATTTTGTAATCAACGAAACGAGGTACACTAATAATAATTGCAACTTTTATAACAGAAATGAACGGGAAATACAGTCAAATCACGTTTAATACTATTAACAAGCGTTACGCGACATTCATAAGCACGTTTACATGGATTCAGAAAAGTGACTAGCTATAATCTCTGCCAGACGCAGTCGGCTGTGAACGCTGCCTCCGAGCGAGGGAGTGCCTCTCGCCGGGCTGCAAAAGTTGGCGAGGAATACCGTCCTTTCCCGGAGCAGCGGCGGAGCCAGGGTTCAAAAGTCGGCCGTGTAAGCCGCCCTTTCCTGGCTGGGGCCAGGATCTATCTATACTACCCCGTGGAGTCGACTGCCCGTCCGTGCTGCCACAGATCAGAGGTCGCCTTACCGGCGGCAACAGGTTAGCGCGTTTCGTATACGCGTGCACCGGCAACGCTCGCGCTCTGGCCTCTGCCGGGCCGGCCGAGTTCAGATACATACGCGCCCCCGCAGGCGGCGCTGGGTCGGCTCGCGACAGCACTCTCAATGCCAAAAAAACATCCCTGTAAACGAGAATTTAGCTCCGGGGATAGGCGTCCGCGCACCCAGCAACAAGCTTTACACCTCATCCGTCTCACTCGGAGTCTTAACTCGAGAGTCTTCGGAGGCACCCCTGACGTCAGTCATCTTATCAATTGAAGCTTTGCTGAGCTTTCTCGAAGCTTTCCTACCGGCGGCCGCCCTTCGCGTCGCTCCTCCGTTTTTCTGTGAATTCGCGTGTCATTAAGTTTCGGCCAAGTGCAAGTTTTGTCTCATGTTAGGAAGTGGCGATTTCGCACGCTTTGAAGTGATTTTTCGTGCCTCTTTTCGTAGTGTTCAGTTATTTGTACTCGTCCAGTATTTTCAATAGCCAATAGCCATAGTCGTTCTTTCTCACACTGGACTGTCTGGCATTCTACCGGTTTCCGCAGAGACCTACACACCAATCACCTTGACACCTCGACTTCTACCGCTCCACGCTCCACCGTCGTCGCCGACGCTCTGGCAGACCGAGCCGGGTCCCCGCCGGACTCGGACCCCATGGTCATCCATCAGCCGTCCGTCGCCCAAGGAGCGGACAGAGGCGGAGTAAGGCAGCACTGCCGGGGGAGGAGACCCGGTCGGATAGTCCAGCACGTCGACATCGGACAAGCAACGCGGAACATCGGCGTCGCTAGGACTACGAAACGAGCTCTAATCCCCCTGGTGGGGCCTGGACCCGCCCCTGGCACAGGGGGGATAATCCACCGGCCCAAACCCGGGACAGACCGAGCCTGGCAGGGAGGCTCTGGGAGCGGGACTCTCGTCATGCGGAGAGCCACCTGTCACGACCACGATCACGCCCCAATTACGACCGACCACGACCACGACCACGCCCCGATTACGACCGACCACGACCACGCCCCGATTACGGCCGACCACGACACGCCCCCGATTACGGCCGACCACCGACCACGCCCCGATTACGACCACGCCCCTACTACGACCGACCACGACCATACCCCGGACTCCGACCGTGCGCCTGTCGAGGTGCCGCTCCTCCTATCACCTGGGAGCGCCCACAGCGCCGGTGGACAGATCTCTGTCCGCGCACCGCCGTACTCGCGCCACAGTTCAGGGCAGCCTCCACCTACAAAGTACAGGCTAGCCGCGACACAGAAGGCTTTCTCCTATCGTGCCGCTGCGGCTGGAATGGCCTGTCGTCCGCCCGTGCCGTGCAGACCGTGGGCGCTTTTAAGTCCACATTACCGACCTAGCTGACTCAGTAGTATCATTGTAGTATCACCAGTATCATTGTAGATGGCGTAGTATCATTGTAGTATCAGTGGTATCATTGTAGGTAGATGTCACAATTTGGTATCCGTCTTACCTTTTGCAACTTTTTGCTTATACTACTGTATGTATTAGCGTTAAGGTCTTTTATAACATAAATTACTGCTGCGTGCGTGGAAGTGAGTGACTGCGCTGCATCGTAGGTATAGGTGTAATAGGCTTGTAATCGACGTGGAACCAGAAAATCCACATTGTGGATGGCTTTGAAATATACTGATCGGTTGATTAAATTAACTATCGCGCACGGCATGAACAAACCAAAAATACATCTGTGTTCACCTCGTGGTTATTGATGCAGCTGTTGCAACCCCAGTCAGGCGGGAAAACATCCCACGCTGCATGGTGTTGACTGGTGTCTGGTACCCGCGGCTTCTTGCATCATATTTCGAGTTGCTGGTTGATCAGGCGGGCGGAATCAGAGGTGGCCGGGGCCCAGCCCCAGTCGTTAGGGGAGCTGTAAAACTCGCTACTAAATTCTGTCGATGATCTGGAATTCTGCGATCGGATAGTGGGTTCAGATTAGCTTGGGTTAGAGCTTGTTGGGCAAGCTCTAACCCATCCAATGAAGACATTCGGACTAAACGTATAGGGGGAACTAAGAGGATGATTATAACGTCGGGACAAAGCGGCACCCACATGCATGCGAAAGTAGAATAAGCATGTATAGCGTGAGAACAACAACAATCGTTTGCGCCACTTGATTGTTGTCAGCTCATCAGCTTTGACGAATGTTTACCATCGTTTTGAACAAATATATAAACTTGACATTCGGTTGTAGTAATTCAGTTGTACTAGTTATTCAGTTATACTTGTAACCGACTCAGAGTTGAGTCATGAATCGACTCATGAGTCGGACATTTGTGGATGAATCATGAGTCGAGTCCATTAAGTTTTATTAAAACAAACACTTGAGTCAAAGAGTTGGGTCGAATATTTTGTTTTAAAACAGCACTTGAGTCA
>JAXIVJ010000102.1:87500-169613 GCA_036785665.1 Chirona hameri | reverse complement strand
AGTCGTCTCGAGGCTATCTGGCCGCTCCTGACGCTTGATCGAGGCAAGCAGGTAGTTATCGGCTAACTCTCTACCAACCTTGGCGTTTGTGTAAGCATCGTCATCGTTGTTGTATATGTCTCGTGTACGGTGATAATTGAAATGGTAACGGAGGATTCTTTTTTGGATAATCCCTCTCTCTGCCAGGATAAGTTCAGGCTGTTTAGATTGTTAATACTACACATCAAAGTAATGTGGTTTATGTTTTAGTTTTCCTGTAGTTTCAGCCTGACCTCACCCTGTTGCCCGATGCCCGGCACGGGGAGCCGGAGGAATGGTGGGCATCACCCTGGACAGCCGTAAACCCGACAGAGTTCGCAAATTTTAAGACTCTATTATTAGCTTTAAAGATAAACTACAATAGTGTATCGCACTCATGGGACTTGTGATGATCCGAGACTCTTTCGGTCGGGGAAGGAAGACTGTCCAAAGTCCATGATACCGCATCATAGCGAGTATCATGGCCTACGCAATGAACATCGCTAGTATAACACTCTACACCCACTCGTTTTGATCACCTGCGCCTCGGCTGTCGTAGTTCGTCGTCGTAGAAGTCGTAGCAGTATGTCCAACAGTCGGGCACTTAGAAGTTCTGCTGGCCGGTACAGAGATGTCTGGACGCGTGTTACGAGATGGAGGGAGGCGTTCTGCTGGCCGGCACACAATGCCTGGACGCGTGTTATGACGGCGGGTTGACGATGGTCGGTAGCGGGAGGCTCTGCAGTGCGGCGGTTGCTATACCTGAAATCAACAACGGTGCTGCAATCAATAGGTACTCGTAGGTGGATAATGAGCGCGCTTCGAGTGTACATATTGCGACAGCGCCCGCTCGGTCATCGCCCATTTAGATGTGTTGATGGTGCTCTCCTCTAGTGTTGATATATAAATCCTGACTAATGTTATAAACATCGAATGCTAGTTGCACACCTTAAAAAAACGTTTTAAGCGAATTAACACAACTACAAACATTTTACAAACAACTTTAATGCACATATATTAATCCCACCTTTCAAGCAAAATGTTATGCAGCGACATAAGTATATTTATGCATAAATATTATATTAACGAAACGGATGAAACAAACATGAGCAAGAACATTTGGGAATTTTTATATAAAAATAATTTGATCCTTTCAACGCTACCAGGAAAACGGGGGCGACAAATTTACTCATCTCAATTCGCGTGTATTTTTATCAAAATATTAAGCCCATCTAATGTAAAACTCAGATTTGAAGAAACTCCAACCTTTGCAGCAGCTACAAGTCAATTATGCAACAACGGTAGATACAAATAGTAAAAGGAAAATATGGCAATGTGCATATCCTACGCCGCATGACCATCGAAGGATTAACGGCAGGGACCCAATTATATCAAATGCCCTTATTTCTTATCGAGGACGGTTAACATCATCGCACGAACAACGTGATAGATCAGTCGTTCTCATCGGCAAGGGCGCATTGCTATCCTCTTTTGATTACGATAATGACTCGTTACCCGCTCCCCCATTGCGTAGACCACAGTTATCGGCTTTAAGCTATGCGGTACAGCATAACTTCAGGCATTTACTAGTGCCATCTAGACAGGAATGTCCTTGTGCAGTAGTTTTAAGCTATGCGGTACAGTATAATTGCAGGCGTTTACTACTAGTGCCATCTAGGGACAAGAATGTGCAGTCCTTGGCTTTAAGCTATGCGGTACAGCATAACATCAGACGGTTACTACTAGTGTCATCTAGGGACAGGAATATAACGTGTGCTGTGCCCGTAGTCTGAAGCGGTGCAGCTCCCAGCGTTTAACACGCAAAACCGAAACAAAAAGCCGAACATCATTGAAATTTAATTGATTTTTGATGTTCTTTGCGGTAATGTGGTGACAGTTGAACAGAACCTGAGATAGATGGAGGTGCGTTGTGTTGTGTGGTGACAGCTGAACAGAACCTGAGATAGATGGAGGTGCGTTGTGTTGTGCGCTATCATCAAACATATCAGCTTTAGTTTTCACTTAGCCTTCAATCGTCATTCCCGCTGCCCGCAGGCTCCATTACCCAAAGTGCGGTTATCACCCCCTATTTAAGAATCACTATGATAGAGGAACATGGCTCCACTGGGTCCAACAGAGCAACCGCCAGAGGACTTTTACATGGACTTCACGCATTTTCAGAATTTGAGGGTTATTAAAAGCATTTAACGGTCTCCATAGGATACTCAAAAACGTAGAAGAGGATTCTTCACATATTTTAAGCAGCACACAGCAGAAGATATCCTAAAAGCAGTCTGCAGTGGATGCTTCATAAGATTCGACAAGCCCGTCGGCAGAGGTATCTGAATTCACATTATCGAACACAATAGACAGAAAAGGTTGTTCCCAAAACCCCAAAACAAAAACAGGTAACTAGGGAACATTGGATCCACTGGATCCACTGGCCAGGGGATGAATCTTCGCACAATTGAAAACGAAGCGCTTGACAGAAGACAATGGATTAAAAAAGCAGTCCAAATTAGACGCTTCAAAGAATCCCTAAAACCAGGCGACAAGTTAACTGGGATCCATTGGAAATAACGGAGAAATTGAGATAAGACTGGTTACAGAATTCCACCACGCAGTATGCGACAGACATCACTGGATCGATCCATAGGATGCACCCAAACGACCAGTAATGGACTGGTCATACACTGAAAAGCAGCAGTCAGCAGATGACGCTTTGCAGGATCTGACAAACCAAGCGATACAAGACGCTGGATCCAAAGGATCCAACAAAACGACCAAGAAAGATTCGTCATCGAATCTGAAGAACAACACGATACAGAACGTGGGATCCATAGGATCCTTCAAGGCCAGCCAGGTGATGATTCTTATAAGAAGCTGCAGCAGCCCCGCAGGACAACAGTAACGGATCAAAAGAAGCCGTACCCAGTGGATGCTTTATAGGATCTAACAAACTAGGATATACAGGACGCTGGATCCATGGGATCCAACAAAAAGACCAAGAGCGATAAATGATAGAATCTCAAGATTCACACGATAAAAAGTTGGATCAATTGGATCCTTCAATCAAGCCAGATGACTTAAAATAATCTGAAGCAGCACCCACAGAACATGTATCCAAAGCAGCAGTCCGCAGAGGACGCTATACTGGAGCTGACAAGGAAGGCGATTAAAGTCGATGAATCCATGGGATCCAACAAAACGACCAAGGCAGATCCATCACAGAATTTGCAAAGTCACATGATAAAGAATGTTGGATCCATAGGATCCTTAAGGCAGCCAGGTGATTATTTATAAAAACAAATATGAATCAGCAAACGCAGAACAACAGTAATGGATCCAAAGCAGCAGTCCGCAAAGGACGCTTTACAGGATCTAACGAGCTAGAGATACAACACGTTGGATCAAGGGAATCCAACAAAACAAAAAGCAGCAGTCCGCAGGGGATGCTTAACAGGATCTGACGAGCCAGGCGATAGAACACGCTGGATCTATGGGATCCAACAAAACAACCAACTAGCAGTCCCCAGGGACGCTTTACAGGATCTGACGAACTAGGTGATAGAACACGCTGGATCTATGGGATCCAACAAAACAACCAACTAACAGTCCGCAGGGACGCTTTACAGGATCTGACGAAATAGATGATGCAAGACGATGGATCCATTATAGATGAAAAATACGAACAACGCAAATGCATAATAGAATCCGAACAACCACACGAGAAAGAGAGCTGTATCCAAAGGACCCTTCAAAGCAGCCAGTAGGATAACAG
The DNA here is from genome assembly GCA_036785665.1 of Chirona hameri. Lineage (NCBI taxonomy): Eukaryota > Metazoa > Arthropoda > Thecostraca > Balanomorpha > Balanidae > Chirona > Chirona hameri. The sequence continues at coordinate 165,814 of JAXIVJ010000102.1, read as the reverse complement.
TATAATGGATTTCAAAGTAGCAGACCGCGGAGGATGCTTTACAGCATTTGACGAGCCAGGCAATACAGCACGAGTCCATGCTTGGTTGTTTCATTAGATCCATGAGATCTAATGAAACAACCAAGCAGCAGTCCTCTAGAGGGACGCTTTACAGGATCTGACGATCCAGGCGACAGAACAAGCTGAATCCATGGGATCCAAAAAAAAATAAGCAGATTCATCATATAATCTGAAAAAACACATGATAAGGAATGTTGGTCCATAGGATCCTACAACGCAGCCAAGAGATGATTTTTTTACAGAATCTAAAGCAGCATCTGCACGAGAACAACAATTGTATCCAAAGCAGCAGCCAGCAGAGGACGCTTCACACGATCTGACGAACCAGGCGATAGACGACGCTGGATCCATGGGATCCAAGAAAACATCCAAGAAGCAGTCCTCAGGGGGTGCTTTATAGGATCTGACCAGGAAGGCGATAAAAGACGACATATCCATGTGGTCCAACCAAACAACCAAGGCAGATTGATCATTGAATCTGAAGTACCACATGATAAAGCATGTTGGATCCTTCAAGGCAGCCAGATGATTTGGTAAGGAATATGAAACAGCACTCGCAGTACAAAAGTAATGGATCCAAAGAAGCAGTTCCTAAACGATGCATTAAGGGATCTGAAGAGCAAGGCGATACAGGACGCTGGATCCATGGGATCCAACGCAACGACCAAAGGAGATTCATGATAGTACCTGAAGGGCGACACGAGAGAGCTGGATCCAAAAGACCCTTCAAAGCAGCCATATGATCCATTGAATAATCTGAAGCACTAATGGATCTAAAGCAGCAGTCCGCAGAGGACGCTTCAGAGGGTCAGACGAGCTAGAGATACATCCCGGTGGATCCAAGGGGTCCACTAAAACGATCAAGGCAGATTCATTATGGAATCTCAAGAGCCATATGATAAAGAATGTTGAATCCGTGCAGGAGATGATTCTTTAAAGAATCTGAAGCAGCATCCGCAGGACAAAAGTAATGCATCCAAAGCAGCAGTCCGCAGAGGACGCTTAATATGATCTGACGAACCATGAGGCGATAGACGACGCTGGATCCATGGGATCCAACACAACGACCAGGGCAGATTCATAATAAAATCTGAAGAACCACATGGCAAAGAAAAGATGGATCCAAAGGATCCTTCAAGGCAGCTAGATGATTCTTAAAACCAGCACCCGCAATACATCAGTAATGGATTCAAAGCAGCAGTCCTCAGAGGACGCTTTATAGGATCTCCCGAGCCAGGCAATACAAGACGCTGGATCCATGGGATCCAACAAAATATCCAAGTAGCAGTCCGCAGGGGACGCTTTACAGGATATGACGAACCAGGTGATGCAAGACGATCGATCCATTAGATAATAAAAACGACGATAGAATAACGAAAAGGACAAATTAATGATAAAATCCGAAGAACAACACGAGAAAGAGAGCTGGATACAAAGGATTCTTCAAAGCAGCCAGATGATTATTTAAAGAATCTGAAGCAGCACCCGTAGTGCAACAGTAATTGATCAAAAGCAGCAGTCCATAGTGGACGCTTTACAGGATCTGACACGCCTGGCAATGCAAGACACTGGGTCCATTAAATTCAACAAACAACCAAGCAGCAGTACGCAGAGGACGCTTCAGTACGCAGTACGCAGACGCTTCACGCTTCAGTACGCAGAGGACGATCTCACGAGCACGGGGATACAAGACGCCTGATCCATGGTAAGGATCCAACAAACCAACAAAGGCAATCATCACAGAATCTGATGAACCACATCATGAAGAACGATGGACCCAGAGGATCCTTCAACGCAGTCAGACAAATATTATTCAAGTAGTCCGAAGAAGAACCAGTGGGACAACAGTAATGGATCCAAAGCAGCAGTCCACAGAGGACGCTTTACAGGATCTGACAATCCAGGCGATACAGGACGCTGGATCCACGGGATACAACAAAACATCCACGCAGCAGTCATCAGGGGATGCTTTACAGGATCTGACCAGGAAGGCGATAAAAGACAATGGATCCATGGAATCCAACCAAACAACCAAGGCAGATTGATCATCGAATCCGAAGTACCACATGATAAAGCATGTTGGATCCATAGGATCCTTCAAGGCAGCCAGATGATACTTTAAGGAATCTGAAACAGCACTCGCAGTACAAAAGTAATAGATCCAAGCCAGATGACCCTTTAAAGAATCTGAAGCAGCACCAGCAAGACAACAGTAATGGATCCAAAGCAGCAGTCTGCAGAGAACGCATTAAAGGATCTTACGAACCAGGCGATACAACACTCTGGATCCATGAGATCCGACAAAACAAATAAGCCAGATTCAACATAGAATCTGAACAACCACATCATTAAGTATGTTGGATCCATGGGATCTTGCAAAGCAACCAGATTATTATTTTCACAAATATGAAGCAGACTCGCAGGACACCATGGGTAATGGATGATGATGATCATTATTATTTGGATACAACACGGTGGACCCATGGATGGGATCCAACAAAACAACCAAGCAGTGGTCTTAGAGGGACGCTTTACAGAATCTGACGATCCAGGCGATAGAATAAGCTGAATCCATGGGATAAAAACGAAGCAGATTCATCATAGAATCTAAAGAACCACATGATACAGAATGTTGGATCCAAAGATCTTTCAACGCAGCCAAGCTATTATTATCTGAAGAATCTAAAGCAGCATGTCCGCACGAGAACAATAATTGGATCCAAAGCAACAGTCCGCAGAGGACGCTTTACACGATCTGACCAACCAGGCGATTGACGACGCTGGATCCATGGGATGCAACAAAAAGACCAAGTAGCAGTCCGCAGGGGACGCTTTGCAGGATATGACGAACCAGGTGATGCAGAAGCCGGGAAAGGAATGTTCATAAATTCGACGCCGTAGACGAAACATGGATCAATATAGGATCCATCAAACAGCCAGGTGAAGATACCTTCCAGAATGTGACAACGGTCAATGGCAACCCCTGGATCTGAAGCAGTCCACCAGAGAACGCTTCACAGGATGCAACAAACCAACCGACTGAAGATGCTGGATCCATGGGATCCTTTAAGGCAGCCAGGAGATGACTCAAAAAAGAAGAGTCTGAAGCAGCATCCGCAAAACAACAGTAATGGATCCAAACCAGCAATCTGATGAGGATGTTTTACAGGATCTGAAGAGCCAGAGACAAAACACCAGAGACAAAACACACAGCCAGGGACCAGATCCATGGGCTTCAACGAGACAACTAAGCAGCAGTCCGCAGGGGATACTTTACAGGATCTGAGGAGCCAGAAGATAGAACACGCTGGATCTATGGGGTCCAACAAAACAACCAAGCACCAGTCAACAGAGGACGCTTTACAGAATCTGGCGAGTCAGGCGATACAACACGCTGAATCCATGGGATCCAACAAAACAATCACGGCAGATTCATCATAAAATCGGAAGAACCAAATGATACAGAACGTTGGATCCATAGGATCCATCAAGGCAACCAGATGATTCATAAAGGAACACGAAGCAGCACACACAGGACAACAGTAATCCTAATTGAAAGCAGCAGTCTGCAGAGGACGCTTTACACGATCTGACGAGCCATGAGGCGATACAGGACGCTGGACCCGTGGGATCCAACAAACCAACCAAGACAGATTCGTGATAGAACCTGCAGAAAGACATGAGAAAGAGAGCTGGATCCAAAGGATCATTCAAAGCAGCCACATGATTCTCAAAATAATCCGAAGCAGCACCCGCAGGACAACAGTAATGGGTCCAAAGCAGCAGTCCTCAAAGGACGCTTACAGGATCTGACGATCCAAGCGATAGAATAAGCTGAATCCATGGGATAAAAACGAAGCAGATTCATCATAGAATCTGAAGAACCACATGCTAAAGAATGTTGGATCCAAAGGATCCTTCAACAACGTAGCCAAGAGATGATTCTCTAAAGAATCTAAAGCAGCATCCGCACGCAAACAATAATTGGACCCAAAGCCGCAGACCGCAAAGGACGCTTTCCACGATCTGACCAACCAGACGATAGACGCCGCTGGATCCATGGGATCCAACAAAACAACCAAGGCAGATTCATAATAAAATCTGAAGAACCGCATGACAAAAAGCTGGACCCAAAGGATCCTTCAAGGCAGGCAGGATTCTTAAAACCAGCACCCGCAGGACAACAGTATTGGATCCAATGAAGCAGTCCTCAAAGGACGCTTTACAGGATCTCCCGAGCCAGGCGATACAAGACGTCCATGTGATCCAAACCATGTGATCCAAACAACCAGGGATCAGTCCGCAGGGGACGCTTTACAAGATCTGACGAGCTAGGTGATGTAAGACGATGGGTCCATCAGATAAAAAACGACCACGGCAGATTCATGATATAATCCGAAGAACCACACGACAAAGAGACCTGGATCCAAAGGACCGTTCAAAGCAGCCATATGATGAACATAATCTGAATCAGCACCGGCAGGACAACAGTAATCCGGATTGAAACCAGCAGTCCGCAGAGGACGCTTTAGAGGATCTGACGAGCCAGGCGATACAACACGCTGAATCCATGTGGGATCCACATGGGATCCAACAAAACAACCAAGTAGCAGTCCGCAGGGGACGCTTCACAGGATATGACGAACCAGGTGATATAACATGGATCTATGGGATCCAAAAACAAAACCGACTAAGGCAGATTCATGACAAAATCTGAAGAAACACGTGAGAAAGAGAGCTGTATCCAAAGGATCATTCAAAGCAGCCACATGATTCTTAAAATAATCCGAAGAAGAGCCCGCAGGATAGCAGTAATGGGTCCAAAGCAGCAGTCCGCAGAGGACGCTTTACTGGATCTAACGAACTAGGAGATACAGGACGGAAGATCCATGGGATCCAACAAAGAAACAAGGCCGATCAATGTTAGAATCTCAAGAACCGCACGATAAAAAGTTGGGTCCATTGGACCCTTCAATCAAGCCAGATGACTCCAAATAATCTGAAGCAGCACCCACAGGGCATGTATCCAAAGCAGCAGTCCGTAGAGGACGCTTTACTGGATCTGACGAGGAAGGCGATACAAGACGATGAATCCATGGGATTCAACAAAACGACCAAGGTAGATTCATCACAGAATCTGAAAAGCCACATGATAAACAATGTTGGATCTATAGGATCCTTAAGGCAGCCAGATGATTCTATAAACATACATATGAAGCAGCAAATGCAGGACAACAGTAATGGATCCAAAGCAGCAGTCCGCGGAGGAAGATTTACAGGATCTGACGAACTAGTCGATATAGGACCTTGGATCTGTACTCCGTAGCATCCAACTTCTAATCCTGGTGAGGACTGCTAAAGAATGACCCAACAGGCGATAGACGACAATGAATCCGTATGTTCCTAAAAAACAATCTAGGGCGATTCTTTTCAGGTTCCGACCAAATAAGTCGGCAGAGGACTCTGGATCCAATTAAGCACCCCAAAAGACGCTTCGTAGGATCGGACAGACCAAGCGGCAGAGCGGACTGAACCCATATGATTTAGTAGCTGAGCTGGGGGATTGTTCGATATTCCAAAACAGTATGTTGCGTTGGTGTATTCACCCGGGAGCTCGATCCCGTGAGGAGAGGCAGCGTACTAAAACATGCAGACATGCAAACATGCACATGTAGACATGCACATGCAGGCATGCATACAGACATCCACATGCAGACATGCAAACATGTACATGCAGACATGCAAACATTAGCATGCATACATGCAAAAATGCACATGCAGACATTCAAACATGCACATGCAGACATGCAACATGCAACACTCACACTAAGGACATGCATGCGACCGCTCTTCACATGGGAAACAAGGCTCCTAGGGAAAGACAACGTATATCCAAAGAGATATATTTAAATATATTAGAAGAGGGATATGGATTCAAAGAAGCAGTCCATTGACGACAATTCACAAGACACAACGTACTAGGTATAGCTGAGAATCGAGAGGAGAAAGGACACGGGGTCTCAATGGCAAGACCTCAATTAAATCTGCACACGATTCTAGACAATACCGACGGAAAAAAGGCTTTGGATCCACATGATCTAAAGCAGAAGCCGGGAAAGGAATGTTCATAAATTCGACGCCGTAGACGAAACATGGATCAATATAGGATCCATCAAACAGCCAGGTGAAGATACCTTCCAGAATGTGACAACGGTCAACGGCAACCCCTGGATCCGAAGCAGTCCGCAGAGCACGCTTCACAGGATGCAACAAACCAACCGACTGAAGATGCTGGATCCATGGGATCCTTCAGGCAGCCAGGAGATGACTAAAAAAAGAAGAATCTGAAGCAGCATCCGCAAGACAACAGTAACTGATCCAAAGCAGCAGTCCGAAGAGGATGTTTTACAGGATCTGAAGAGCCAGAGACAAAACACCAGAGACAAAACACCAGAGACAAAACACCTGAGACAAAACACACAGCCAGAGACCAGATCTATGGGCTCCAACGAAACAACTAAGCAGCAGTCCGCAGGGAATACTTTACAGGATCTAAGGAGCCAGGCGATAGAACACGCTGGATCTATGGGATCCAACAAAACAACCACGGCAGATTCATCATAGAAGCTCATGAGCAACATGATAAAGAATGTTGGATCCATAGGATCCTTCGACGGAGCCAATGGATGATTATTTAAAGAATCTGAAGCAGCATCCGCAGGACACCAGTAACGGATCCAAAGCAGCAGTCCTCAGAGGACGCTTTACAGGATCTGACGAGCCATGAGGCGATACAGGACGCTGGATCCATGGGATCCAACAAACCAACCAAGGCAGATTCGTGACAGAACCTGCAGAAAGACATGAGAAAGAGAGCTGGATCCAAATGATCATTCAAAGCAGCCGCAGGATTCTCAAGATAATCCGAAGCAGCACCCGCAGGATAGCAGTAATGGGTCCAAATCAGCAGTCCTCAGACGACAATTACAGGATTTGACGAACCAGGCAATACAACACGCTGGATCCACGGGATTCAATAAAACACCAAAGCAGTAGTCCTCAGAGGACGCTTACAGGATCTGACGATCCAGGCGATAGCATAAGCTGAATCCATGGGATAAAAACGAAGCAGATTCATCATAGAATCTGAAGAACCACATGATAAAGAATGTTGGATCCAAAGTATCCTTCAACGCAGCCAAGAGACGATTCTCTAAAGAATATAAAGCAGCACCCGGACGAGAACAATAATTGGATCCAAAGCCGCAGTCCGCAAAGGACGCTTACAGGATCTGACGATCCAGGCGAAAGAATAAGCTGAATCCATGGGATAAAACGAATCAGATTCATCATAGAATCTGAAGAACCACATGATAAAGAATGTTGGATCCAAAGGATCCTTCAACGCAGCCAAGAGATGATTCTCTAAAGAATCTAAAGCAGCATCCGCACGCAAACAATAATTGGATCCAAAGCCGCAGACCGCAAAGGACGCTTTACACGATCTGACCAACCAGACGATAGACGCCGCTGGATCCATAGGATCCAACAAAACAAAGCAGATTCATCACATAATCTGAAAAACCATATGATAAAGAATGTTGGATCCAAAGGATCCTTCAACGCAGATAAGAGATGATTCTCTAAAGAATATAAAGCAGCACCCGGACGAGAACAATAATTGGATCCAAAGCAGCAGTCCGCAGAGGACGCTTTACACGATCTGACGAGCGAGGCGATAGACGACGCTGGATCCATGGGATGCAACAAAACGACCAAGGCAGATTCATAATAAAATCTGAAGAATCGCATGACAAAAAGCTGGACCCAAAGGATCCTTCAAGGCAGCCAGATGATTCTTAAAACCAGCACCCGCAGGACAACAGTATTGATACCAATGAAGCAGTCTTCAGAGGACGCTTTTCAGGATCTCCCGAGCCAGGCGAAACAAGACGCAGGATCGATGGATCCAAACAACCAAGTAGCAGTGCGCAGTGGACGCTTTACAGGATATGACGAACTAGGTGAGTAAGACGATGAGTCCATCATATAGAAACGACCACGGCAGATTGATGATAGAATCCGAAGAACCACACGGCAAACAGAGCTGGATCCAAAGGACCATTCAAAGCAGCCAGATGATTCTTAAAAGAATCTGAATCAGCACCCGCAGGACAACAGTAATGGATCCAAAGTAGCAGTCCGTAAAGGACGCTTTACAGGATCTAACGAGCCAGAGATAAAACACGCTGGATCAACGGGAACCAGCGCAACAAAAAGCAGCAGTCCGCAGGGGATGCTTTACAGGATCTGACGAGCCAGGCGATAGAACAAAACAACCAAGTAGCAGTCCGCAGGGACGCTTTACAGGATATGACGAACCAGGTGATGCAAGACGATGGATCCAGAAGAAAAATACGACCAAGACAGATTAATGATAGAATCCGAAGAACCACACGAGAAAGAGACCTGTATCCAAAGGACCTTTCAAAGCAGCCAATAGGACAACAGTATAATGGATTCAAAGTAGCAGTCCTCAGAGGACGTTTTACAGGATTTGACGGGCCAGGCGATACAACACGCTGGATCCATGGGATCCAACGAAACAACCGAGCAGCAGTCCTCTATAGAGGGGCGCTTTACAGGATCTGACGATCCAGGCAATAGAACAAGCTGAATCCATGGGATCCAAAAAACAACAGAAGCAGATTAATCACATAATCTGAAAAACATTATAAAGAATGATGTTCCATAGGATCCTTCAACGCAGCCACGAGATGATTATTTATAGAATCTAAAGCAGCACCTGCACGACAGACTGGTTATTGATTCGACACTGATTGAATCGATTGGAATCGTTCAATCAAAATTCATTGAATCAAAACATAATTGATTCACCACCAGATATTTTGATTCATGAATCGTGATTGAATCAAAACCCGCATCAAATCAAGGCTGATTGAATCAAAATATTTAACGATTCAAGTACACTGGTAAATTGTCCAAATACATGGAGTCCCAGTGGCTACATTCAATTATACTGAAATACTATTGCTGTACCAATGTTTTAATTATTATATATATATATATATATATGCATGTTTCCATTTGTATTGATTTTACATAAATTCACCTCATATATTTAAATGTTGAATCAAACGTGAATCAATTAAAATATTCTTTTGATTCTTTGAATCAGAATGAATCAATTCTCAAAATTGTATCCGTTAATCGAACGGTCATTCAGATTCCAAAATGAATCACGATTGTATCGTTCCAAAAAAGTTGAATCAATAATCAGTCTGCTGCACGAGAACAATAATTGGATCCAAAGCAACAGTCCGCAGAGGACGCTTTACACAATCTGACCAACCAGACGATAGACGATGACGATTCATGGGATGCAACAAAAAGACCAAGGCAGATTCATCATAGAATCTGAAGAACCACATGGTAAAGAATGTTGGAACCACAGGATCCTTCAACGCAGGCAAAAACATGATTTTTGAAGAATCTAAAGCAGCACCCGCACGAGAACAATAATTGGATCCAAAGCAGCAGTCCGCAGAGGACGCTTTACGCGATCTGATGAACGAAGCGATATAACAAGCTGGATCCATAGGGATCCAACACAACGACTAAGGGAGATTCATCATATAATATGAAAACCTACATGATGAAGAACGATGGATCTTCAAGGATCCTTCAAGGATTATAGGATTATTCATTGCAGTGAGATGATTACATAACGAATCTGAAGCACCACAAGCAGGACAACAATAATGAATAAAAAGCAGCACTCCGCAGAGGACGGTTACAGGATCTAACACAACGACCAAAGCAAGTTCATGACAGAACCTGAAGAACGACACGAGAAAGAGAGCTGGATCCATAGGATCCTTCCAAGGCAACCAGATGATTCATAAAATAATCAGAAGCAGCACCCGCAGGACAACAGTAATACATCCCAAGGAGTCGACAGAGGACGCTTTACACGATCTCACGATGATGATGATTAGGACCTTTTGGCGCCTACATGATCTGACGAACCAGGCGATAGAAGACCCTGGATTTACGGAATCCAACAAAACAACAGATTTGTAATAAAATATGTAGACACACACGACAAAAACTGGATCCAAAGGATCCTTCAAAGCAGCCAGATGATTCTTAAAACCAGCACCCGCAGGACAACAATATTGGATCCAATGAAGCAGTCCTCAGAGGACGCTTTACAGGATCTCCCGAGCCAATCGATACAAGACGTTGGATCCAAGGGATCCAACAAAACCATCAAGCAGCAATCCACAGGGGAGACTTGACAGGAACTGACAAACCAGGCGATACAACATGCTGGATCCATGGGATCAGACAAAACGACCAAGCCAGATTCACCATAGAATCTGAAGAACATGATAAAGAATGTTGGATCCAGAGGATCCTTCAAGGCAGCCCGATGATTCTTAAAAGCAGCACCCACAGGACAACAGTATTCGAATGTATCCAAAGCAGCAGTTCGCAGAGAAGGCATTACAGGATCTGACGAACAAGGCGATACAAGACGTTGGATCCATATAATGAAAAAACGACCTAGGCAGATTCATCCTAGAATATGAAGAACCACGTGATAAAGAATGTTGGATCCATAGGATCCCTCAAGGCAGCCAGATGATTCTTAAACACATTACCTACAGGACAACAGTATTGGATCCAACGTAGCAGTCCTCAGAGGACGCTTTATAGGAACTGACGAACCAGGTGATGCAAGACGATGGATCCATAAGATCCAACATAACGACCAAGGTAGATTCGTCATAGAATCTGAAGAATCACACGAGAAAGAGAGCTAAATAGAGAATATTTCAAGGCAGCCAGATGATTCTTAAAGAACCTGAAGCAGTGTCCGCAGGACAACAGTAAATGATCCAAAGCAGCAGTCTGCAGGGGGAAATTTCCAGGACCTGACTAGTCAGGCGATACAACACGCTGAATCCATGGGATCCAACAAAACAACTAAGCAGCATTCTTCGGAGGACGCTTTACAAGATCTGACGAAAAAGGCGTTGCAACACACGGTGGATCCATGAGATCAACAAAACAACCAACAGCGGTCCTAGAGGGACGCTTTACAGGATCTGACGATCCAGGCGATAGAAGAAGCTGAATCCATGGGATAAAAAAACGAAGCAGATTCATCATAGAATCTAAAGAACCACATGGTACAGAATATTGGATCCACAGGATCCTTCAACGCAGGCAAAAAATTATTTTAAAGAATCTAAAGCAGCACCCGCACCAGAACAATAATTGGATCCAAAGCAGCAGTCCGCAGATGACACTTTACGCGATCTGATGAACGAAACGATACAACACGCTGGATCCATAGGGATCCAACACAACGACTAAAGGAGATTCATCATAGAATATGAAGAACTGCATTATAAAGAACGATGGATCTTCAAGGATTCTTCATTGCAGCGAGATATTTATATAAAGAATATGAAGCACCACAAGCAGGACAACAATAATGAATAAAAGGCAGCACTCCGCAGAGGACGCTTTACAGGATCTAACACAACGACCAAAGCAAGTTCATGACAGAACCTGAAGAACGACACGAGAAAGAGAGAGAAAGAGAGAGAAATCCATAGGATCCTTCCAAGGCAACCAGATGATTCATAAAATAATCTGAAGCAGCACCCGCAGGACAACAGTAATACATCCCAAGGGGTCCGCAGAGGACACTACAGGATCTGACTAGGAAGGCGATACAACACGATGGATCCATGGGAGCCAACAAAACAACCAAAGAAGATTCATAATAAAAGATGAAAAACACACGACAAAGAAAGCTGGCTCCAAAGGATCCTTCAAGGTAGCCAGATGATTATAAAACCAGCACCAGCAGGACAACAGTAATGGATACAAAGCAGCAGCCATCAGAGGACGCTTTACAGGATCTGACGAGCCAGGCTATACAAGACACTGGATCCATGGGATCCAACAAGAAGACCAAGGCCGATTAGTGATAGAATCTCAAGAATTAAACGAAAAAAGTTCGATCCATATATAGGATCCTTCAAGACCCCTAGATGATTCTTAAAAGCAGCACCATCAGCACAACAGTAATGGATCCAAAGCAGCAGTCTGCAGAGGACAGTACAGGATCTCACAAGCCAGGCGAAAGAAAACGCTGGGTCTATGGGATCCAACAAAGCAAAGCAGCAGTCCGCAGTGGACGTTTTCCAGGATCTGACGAGGAAGGCGACACATAACGCTGGACCCATTGGATCTAAGAAAACAACCAAGGCAGATTCATCATCGAATCTGAAGAACCGTATCGCGAAGAATGTTGGATCCATAGTATCTTCCAGGGGAGTTTGGAGATGCTTCTTTAAAGAATATGAAGCAGCACCCGCAGCACAGCAGTAATGGATCTATAGCAGAAGTCCCCAGTGAATGCAAACAAGATCTGACGATCAAAACGATACATGAGCTGGATCTATTGGATCTAACACAACGACGAAAGCAGATTCATTATAGAATCTCAAGAATCACATGACAAAGAATAGTGGATCCATAGGATCCCTCAAGGCAGCCAGATGATTCTTACAAAAATATGAAGCAGCACCCACAGTATAACAATAATTTATTCAAAGCACCAGTCCGCAGAGGACGCTTTACAGGATTTGACGAATCAATCGATACAACACGCTGGATCCATGGGATCCAACAAAACAACCGAGCAGCAGTCATAGGAGGACGCCTTACAGGATCTGACGATCCAGGCGGTAGAACAAGCTGAATCCCTGGGATCCACAAAAACAACAGAAGCAGATTCGTCATATATTCTGAAGAACCACATTATCAATAATGTTAGATCCATAGGATTGTTTAACGCAGCCAAGAGGTGATTATTTAAAGAATCTGAAGGAGCACCCACACGACAACAATAATTAGATCCAAAGTAGCAGTCCGCAGAGGACACTTTACACGATCTGACGAACGAGGCGATGCAGGACGCTGGATCCATGGGATCCAACAAAACGACCAACGCAGATTCATAATAAAATCAGAAGAACTACACGACAAAGAAAGGTGGATTCAAAGGATCCTTCAAGGCAGCCAGATGATTCCTAAAACCAGCACCCGCAGGACAACAGTATTGGATCCAATGGAGGAGTCTTCAGAGGACGCTTTACAGGATCTGACGAGCCAGGCGATAGAAGACGCTGAATCCATGGGATCCAACCAAACAACCAAGGCAGATTCATTAGAGAATCGGAAGAACCAAATGATAAAGAAAGTTAAGTTGAATCCATAGTATCATGCAAGGCAACCAGATGATTTATGAAATAATGTGAAGCAGCATCCCCAGGACAACAGCACAGGATTGAAAGCAGTAGTCCTCAGAGGACGTTTTCCAGGATCTCACCAAGCAGTTGAAAGAAGACCATTGTGCCAGCCAGCCGACCATCCTGTTGGATCCATTGGATCCAACAAAACAACCAAGACAGATTCGTCATAGAATCTGAAGAACCACATGATAGATAATGTTGGATCATTAGGATCTTCAAGGCAGTCAGGATATGATTTTTATAAGAATCTGAACCAGCACCCGCAGGACAACAGGACCTAATGGATTCAAAGCAGCAGTCCGCAGAGGACCCTTTACAGGATTTGACGAACCAGGCGATACAACACGCTGGATCCATGGGATCCAACCAAACAACCAAGCCGCAGTCCTAGAGGAACCCTGTACAAGATCTGACGATCCAGGCGGTAGAACAAGATGAATCCATGGGATCCAAAAATCACAACCGAAGCAGATTCATCATACAAATTAAAGAACCACACGATAAAGAAGCTGGATCCATAGGATCCTTCAAATCAACAAGATGATTAATAAAAGAATATGAAGCAGCACCCGCAAGACATCAGTATTGGAATCAAAGCAGCAGTCATCAGAGGACGCTTTACAGGATCTGACGAGCAAGGCGAAACAGGACGCCTGGATCCATGGGATCCAACAAAACGACCAAGGCAGATTCATGATAGAACCTGAAGAACGACGTGATAAAGAATATTGGCTCATTAGGATCCTTCAAGGCAGCCAGGAGATCCTCTAAAACAAATATAAATTACAGCACCATTTAAAGTTATAGGCGGCAAAACCGGATGCCCCAGAAATCTCCCGACCGGACAGGGGAATCAAAAATGGTCCATTGGAAATCCGATTCAAGCTGCTTGACGTGACCTTGCCCAACCGGTGCGTGGAAACACTAACGGACACCGCTATCTTATAGCCGGACATCACATTATTGGCAAAGAGGCAATATTATCAGGTAAATGTCCATCAACTTCATAAACAAACAAGGAAGCGGTAGAACTGAAGCGCAAGAAAGCACGACCTTCAGGACAGCCTGGCGGTCTAACCACCACAAACGTCTGATACTGTCACCTTAATACGCAACAGGGGCACTGGTCAAGTAGCGAACACGATAGTTATTATATCGGACAGAACGGTGCTGTTAGACAGCGTCAAACAAGACCTCGGGGATAAAATGTCGTTTATCCAAGATGAAATGGAACGGCTGTTTTGTTATGATACAACATTGACAACACTACATAATACTTCCACTGAATGTATTGGATAGCTGTTGTCCCTCAACTTCTGATGCCAAGCATACACCCGTTTTCCATTGCTTGTATTTTATAATCATAAGTATTATCGGTACTTAATCATTATCGGTATTACCATTGCAGATGAAGCTTCATTAAGCGAAATATTCGATAATATAATATGAGCCTAAAATTATTGTTTTACTTATTATGAAGTTACTGGTTATTTCATTCATCATCATCGTGATGATTAACCTCACTTGGAGTTTTCGCCATCTCAGAAGTGCTTGAAACTTCGAAAATATTATAATTGAAACATAAATACCGATGGTACATTGAATGACCTTGTTAACTGCCATCATATAATTAATTGTATTACATGTACTAAATTTGCAATGGCAGCCTGCAGAGCGGTGTCAGAGAGCGTACCTGGCAGAGCGGTGTCAGAGAGCGTACCTGGTTCGGGCAGCTGGATTAGACGCAGTGGATAATAATGGATATATGGGACAGTCTCATTTTACCGCGTGTTTGCAACAAAACAAAACACGGACTTATTGCTTCAAAATTGGGTTCACATCATCGAGAAGGTGGGTCGTGACGTAACGCGCTGCTATGAAACGCGCCAACGCAGAATTTCAGACATTTAATGCGACATTTTTACCACAAAAACTTCTTTGTGTGCAAATTTTTCAGCCACATCAACCGAGCAGTTACGAAGAAATTGGCCTGTGAAAACAATGGCTACGGTCGGGCCGCTCATACGTGTATTTTTCTCCCTAGTTGACGGAAGACCTCGCGATCGCTCGGTAATCATCAAAATCATCGCCATTGGAATACAACAAAAAATAATCATCATTACTCACCGGAAATATGTTCTCGATCCGTTATCACCCGACCTGCAGTCTTCATTCAGCTCTTCACACTTCAACGCTTGATTTAACACAAATTCAACAATTATAAATATGCAGTTCGGTTCAACATGAGTCGCTTTCCAATTGTTCGCGTCAAAACGCCGCCCAAAGTTAGGGCGGCAAATTACCGGCCGCTAGAATATATCGCGACCGCTCCGGAGAAAACTAAAATTGTCCACTGGCAGGCAATGTAATACTGGAGCTGCTTTGCACGATCACGCCCAATTGGTGCGTGCAAGTAAAAAGGACACTGTTATTTCATAGCCAAAATTCAAAATTATTGTCCGCATAGGTAAGAGGAACAACCTTTAAAGGAACACCTTTAAAGACAATCTGATTTGCATGATCTCTTCCCAGGCTACTGGCCAACACCAGGGAATTACAAATAACAACTATTATGCATAACGAAAATCCTCGCCCCTTCGGGCACCGAAGAAACAAAAACGTTTATCAATTCGATTCACCAGACACATGTTCTTCCGTCTTTTTTCTTGAATCTGAGTCAACACTTGAAACTTTAACGCTTGATTCAACACAGATTACCCTAAACACTTCCAAATACGTGGTTCAGGTCAAATTTAGACAAGCTTTGTATTGTTTGCGCCAAACGATCGCGTAAAGCTCAAGTTGCCAAAGCCAGGCGCTGGAAAAATATCCTGACCGGACCAGGGGGAAACGAAACTGGGCCAGTGGAAATGCAATGAGAGCTGTTTGACTAAGACCACGCTCACCGACTAAGACCACGCCCACCGGCGCGTGCTAACACGAAAGGGTGCTGTTATCTTTTAGCTGGAAATTACAATTACTGTCCGCATAGGTAAGACAGAAACCTTAAAGGCAATCGTATTTGCACGAGCCTTCTGCAGGCTACTGGTCAACACTAGGAAATTAAAAATAACAACTTTGGTTTGCATTACGAAAATCCTCACCCTTTTGGAACAGAACGAAAGAAAACGGCATCAGTTCGACTCACGAGACGCGTGTACAAGATCCGTGGTCACTGCATCTTCGGTCTTGAGTCAACTTTAACGCTTGATACAACTCAAATTCAACACTTGCAGCTATACGTTCGGTAAAAGTTCGATCGATTTCCAATTGTTTGCGCCAAACCGTCGCGTAAAGTTAAAGCGAAATAATGCCCTTTTTATACAAAAATGGAGTTAATGGAGTTATCACTTGAAATTGGAACAAGTAATGTAATGTCACTCACTATATATGTAAATCCATTCACACTAAGGACATAAATGTCTCTAACCGAAGTTATTTCAATTGAAAAGTTACAAGCACTCCACACTTCTAAGCTGCGGTACTCGGCAAGCACTGCTGGTCCACTCTAAAATTGTAGATTAAGGTGTTCCAGCTGGGGCTATTTTCTCAGGTTAAAGACAAACAATGTGTTGCAAATGCCTCAATTATTACAAGCATGAACGTCACGGCTCATATTAACAATAAACATTTAAACAAACATTCAATAAACGAAACGAATCGACACGAATATAAATCGAACGTTTAGTTTTATCCAAAATATATTTGGTATTTAGTGTACGCAATTTATTATTTAGCGTCACCGCTGACCAAAACGCGAAAAACGAAAGGTACAAAAGCGCCAGAATCGACAAGCTTCAATATTCTAAGTCATTGTCGTGCAAACATTTATTTAATTTCCCAATATCATATGTTCAAATTATAGATAGAAAGTTATTTTATATCTACACTCAGTTTTCATCAATTATCCGCCATACAAGTGGCACAAGACAATACATAAAAATAAATCAAAAGGGCACTATTTCCCTTTAATGCGGCAAAACCGGTCGCTGAAAACTCTCCCGACAGGACAGTAAGAAACAGAACTGCCCATTGGAAATGCATGGGAGCTGCCTGACGGCGACCGCGACCGCCCGATGCGCGCACCCACGACCGATGCCGACCGAAGCCGACCGATGCCGGCACGACCGAAGTGTCCATCCTCCATACATGTTCAACAATCGAACTGGCGGCTGCCACGCTCCCGTCCTATCACCGGGCCTCAAGGCAGGGGTGTGGTTTTATGACAATGATTGTTGGGGCCCAAAACAAAAGTCATGTTATCCCCGCCTCATTTGAGTCAAACAGCTGGAGCAAAATATTGCCACTGAATTGTTCCTACGTTTAGTTTTTGCTGTAAATTAACCAGCACAATGCTACACAAAAATGTTCGCATATTACGGCAGATAATTGTTTCAGTGAAACGAAGGCGAAAGATTGGAACGATATTTACGAAGACTATTTTGTCGCTGATGTTAAAGGGAAATAATGATGTTTCCCACAAAAATGGAGTTATTACTTTAAATTGACAGAGGAGACCAAAATATACTGTAAATTCATCACATTTTGCATAAAAACTTTCCTACCGAAAGATATTTCAAGTTAAAGTTGATGAGCCTTCCACACTTCGAACGACCGGTACTTGCAAGTATGTACTTTTGGTCCTCATCAAACTGCGGGCTTTTCCCGTATTGCTTTTTTACGCAATGGAGTGGAAAACATACTTTGCGTGCTGCTTGTTGTGATTATATGCCTGACGATCCTCTACAATTAACAGCCATTGAATAAAAAGGTAACCAAATTAGCAGTTAACTGATGCATATAACGGCGGCCTAGTTAGTGGTTGCGACCCCCAATTTTTTAAAATTGCTTCATTTATTTTCGACATTAGGAGTTTTGTATAGTTTTGTTTCTGGCTGTATATACACTATGCTTTATATTATCATGAAAAAGAATCATTTTTTCAACAACAACAAAACAATACAAAAACTGGCAATTAAATCGTAAGATCATCGATGCACATCGACGGCGACCTATTTAGTGTCGGCGATTTGTTTAGAAGTGACCATTCTACAACGTTGAACAGATTGATACAAAAGCGCCAGGATGTGTCGGTTCCCAATAGTGGAGGTAAAATACCGATCATGAACTCCTTAAATGGAAATAATTACCTTTTTATTTTGTTAGCAACAATTTATTTGGTTACCGTTATGGTATTAAAATGATGCGATCTAAATTTAAGAATGAAATCAAATTATTCCCTAATTCAAAGTTGGAGGTTTGGGAAAATGAATGATCTGTATTTTCCATCCACTATTGGAAAGAGACATATCTAGTAGCGCTTTGGTATCAATCTGTTCAACGTTGTTGAATGGGCACTTCGAAACAAATCGCCGACACTAAATAGGTCGCCGTCGACGTGCATCCATGAGCTTCCGATTTAATTGCCAGTTTGTTCAATGGTTGTTAATTGTAAAGGATGGGCGGGTATATAATCACAACAAGAAGAACGCAAAATATATTTTCTACACCATTGCGTAAAAAAGCAATACGGGAAAAGCCCGAAGTTTGATGAAAACCGAAAAGTACTTGGCAAGAACCGGTCGTTAAAAGTGTGCAACACTTATCAAGGTTAACTTGAAATATCTTTCAGAAGGAATTTCTATATGCAAAATGCGATGAATTTACATCATATTTTGGCCTCGTCTGTCGATTTCAAGTGCTAACTCTATTTTTGTGGGAAAATGTCATAATTTGCCTCTAAAAGTGTATGCACTTGCTTTTTAATTTTTCCAAGCTTTGAATTAGGGAATAATTGTATTTTATTCTTAAATTTAGATCACATCATTTTAATACCATAACGGTAGCCAAAGAAATTGTTGCTAACAAAAACAAGTCATTATTTCCCTTTAAGGCGACAGCAAATAAATAAATCCCGTTGAATTTATTATCGATCCTAAGCGCTGAGTAAGAGTATGCAGTAAGCTTAAAGTTTGAGGCGCATCAAAGATATTTTCCATGCAGCGATAAATTTGCTGAAGATGAGTTTCAAAATACTAAGTGGGCTTTTCTACAAATAAAAATGAAATACTAAGTGGGCTTTTCTACAAATAAAATTGGTAGGGATCATTCGAAATTCACGTTATTTCAAACGCAAAACACATAATTACGATTTTAAACTACAATTACTGCAACAACGTATTAACAAAACACAACTTTTCTCTAACTGCTGAAAAGCATTTAAATGGTGCGATGTTTTATGATTTGTTATTATGAAACCTCAACGGAACATTCTGGTATGTCAGCATATTATCGCAATAAATCAATCACAAACAATAAAAAGCAAGAACCTATTATTATTATGAAAGTAAAAACTTCAGTTCCACATAAAACCTCATTTATCTCGACAAATTTCTGGACACATAATTCCAATGCAATTTATTGGCAGCTGTGTTGACTGTTGTTTCAAGTGCAAAGCTCAATTATGCAGCAGAAATCGGCTCCCCGATGGGGGCATTACGTTGAATTAAATCCATGTATATTGAACAGTTAAAAAAAAACACATCAAATAAAACAAATATATATTAGCAAAGTGCCTTGCTTCTAGAAAGCTGATGCCAATGCAGTGAAAAGATTAATAGTGTGCCATACTGTGAGCGGAATAGCATAATAAATAAAATATTAAACTGATGTTAGGGATAAAAACTAACTGTTTGAAATTTAAAGCAGTGACATCAATGCCGATTCGCAAAATCCTGAGCTTCAAACATCATTTAATATGTATGCACTTTAAACCATGATTATCAATTGGAACGCCAAACGATTGATTATTTCAATTTGGTCTCCAGTAGCCTCATTATTTGGCCTCATTATTTGGCACCCACAAAAAGATAGAAAACCACACCCCTGGCCAACGGTGAAGCTCTTGCACTTGGTCTGCCCTCGCCACACCCCTGGCCAACGGTGAAGCTCTGCACTTGGTCTGCCCTCGCCTGAGCATTCTGACGGGGGGGGGGGGGGGGCGGGGGGGGGGGGGGGGGCGGATCCAGGACGCACCAAATTAATCACACAAAATGACTCACATCGGTCGAATATTGACACATATCCGGAGTTTATGGAATTCTGAGCAGCTTTTACAAATTAAAGTTTGTTTGAAATGAATTAATTGACGAGAAAGCGAATTCCGTTGAGTTTTCAAATATAAGACTTTAAGCTAATTAATTAAAATATAAGTATTAATATTAAGATAAATTATGCTAATTATTAGGATAAATATTAAGATTAAGATGAATTAAGAATAAGAAAGCATTATTAAGATGATTAAGATTAGATATTAACTTCAAGATAAATAAAGATAATATTTTGTAATCGGGACTTTCTGGAATTTGCAACCTAAACATACTTCTGTAGGCCTGTTCTGGATCCGCCCTTTCATTACACGGCCTTTGTCGCGGCTCGCCGAGGGCGGCCCGCGACAAACACTCGAAATGGCCGCTACCGCAGAGCTAACACCGTAACAAAAACAAACTGAGACCGTATCAGTGCAATGCTTACTGAATATAAACAATATACCGTTCTGGATACATATCCGGAACGGACTGACCGATTTATCGATCCGTCGTGCAGGCTCCTCGGTGCAGCATCCGAAGTGCCGCCTTGCAGATTTCGTCGTGCTTAACATCTTCCGCAAGAGGCGACAACACACCGCAACTTGGCCACAACGTCTCTTCCAAAAAAAACGCCAAGAGTCCCTCTCAGAATTCCTCTGAGCTTGCCTCCATCAGCACCACCGTGAAGTCCGAAACACCAAGCCAGCACAGCCATGGGTGGAACTTTAATGTAAATTGGGGTTGTAGCTACAACCCCAATAATTTGGGAATTTAACATTACGCCTATGACGCGATGTGTTACAAATGGGCTCTTAACAACTAAGTGCAACCCCAATGATTTTCAAAAAGTTACGTCTCTGAGCACAGCGATATCGCCACTCTCCGTAACCGCGGACAGCGCGGCCGCCCCCTCCTCCAGCGCATCCCTCCGGTACCTGCGGCGGCGGCGAGCGCCGCAGCGGACAGAGCGGCTCCAGGCCGCCGCCAGGGGTGGTAACAAACGCTTACAGAATTACTCAATACGCGGTTTTCGGGCAAAGTAGTTTATCGGTTAATAATAATAAATTGTATGCATTTACCTAAATTAGAATCAAAGTATATTTGTCTTTAATTGTGGTGCAAAAAATGGTACAGATAATATAAACTTCTAGAGTTAGCAGCCAACGACCAATCAGGGGCCAAGTATTTTCCCGCCGTCGTCAAACGTCTTCAAGCAGAAAACTCACCGATAACTGCGGCCGAAGAGGTCAGGGGTTAGATTGCGCATGCGGCGCCGCGTCGGCGGCCTTTTGATCTTAAGGGCCATTTTCGAGCAGTGCTGGCCGCCAGCGGGGCGCCGAGTTGTGACGTCATGCGAAAATCCCGTTCAGCTGGCTGCTGGACGGTTAAACTATTTCTCGGATTTTAGCTC
Source organism: Chirona hameri (assembly GCA_036785665.1). Taxonomy (NCBI): domain Eukaryota; kingdom Metazoa; phylum Arthropoda; class Thecostraca; order Balanomorpha; family Balanidae; genus Chirona; species Chirona hameri. Next base: position 143,897 of record JAXIVJ010000102.1, on the reverse strand, counting down.
GCCGCCGCAGTAGAGCTGCAAGTTTAGTGGCCACACAGACCACCGAGTGGCAGTATTCGACGACCTGAATACGACTGTTGAATGTCGATTATATATAATTATATATTATATATATTTATGTGATTGTATATAGTTATAGTAAGTAATATAGTAATGATGTGACTAACTTTGCGACTGCTACTTTCTTAGAATTCGATTAAATGCATTCGTTTAAATACTCCTCATTATGACGGCCATCCATGCTGTCTCCGTATATGCCATCACCCATTGGCGGATCCAGAACGTTGGTTTGGGGAGCACAGGTGGTTGGGGTGGGGTGGGGGAGGGGCAAATTCCAAGAAGTCTCACAATTCTGAAAAGTCATATGATTTCGTTTGCTTATGCATTGATAGCTGATTTAAAACACACTTTCCTTAGTGAAAGTTGCTTAGATTTTCTTATATATCAGGAAATGTGTCAATCTTGCGCCGCTTGCAGGCACTTAGGGGAGGGCTATGGCCACTTTGCCCCCCCCCCCCCCCCTGGATCCGCTAGTGCCATCACCGTAGTCTGTATTTGGATTCAGTCCGTCTGAATAGACTCTTACTGCTGCACTGGAAGTCCTTCCCCACCCATCACCGTAGGCTGTATTTGGATTCAGTCCGTCTGAATAGACTCTTACTGCTGCACTGGAAGTCCTTCCCCACCCATCACCGTAGCCTGTATTTGGATTCAGTCCGTCTGAATAGACTCTTACTGCTGCACTGGAAGTCCTTCCCCACCCATCGCCACGTCCAGAAAAAAACATCCATGATTAGGATTGCGCCTGATTAATATTTTATGTAAGCACATGCTTCAATCTCGCATTAGCCGATACAACCAATACAATTTTCTGCTTAAAATGGTGCTGCTTTCCCGCAAAAGTTTCTGTGGTTTGCTTTCCATGAATAATGCATTGAATTAAGATAATTTCACTGTTGCCGTATATTCCTATCATGTGTTGGCAAGAGCGCATCGGTATAGCTACTGTTTCTACGAAAGCAGCCGGGGCAGCGGCACGTGCTGCCGCGCTCTGACCGGGCACTGGTGAGGGAGAGAGGGAGAGAGCTGGGGGGGGGGGGGGGGGGCTGGGGCTGGAGGGGAGAACGGGAAGGAGGGTATCACGGAACGAACCATTGAAGATGGACATTATACCTATTTCACAGGCGACACTCATTGAAATCCAATTTATGGCGGACAATACTCTCTGTCGGGATTCGAGAGTCGCATTCGTCAATGTTGTGATAAATGATAATTAAGTTACTTCGGGATCGGGATTCGGTCGATAAAGGGCAGTGCCCGAATATACCCGAAACAATTTTTTCTTTTAATTAATTTGTTGAATAATTTGAGGATAAAGTATTCTAATATTGATAATGAAGTTAATTGAACTGGACGCAAAACGAGATTGCAAAATCACAGATCATTTAGGTTTTCCGTTTTTTTATCTGGCGTTATGAGCATAACAATATGTAGTAAAGCTGAACCAGAGAAGTGGAGTTCGGAGTCCTGTTCACGGACCCTGCGGTTGGCTGCGGTTCGGCGGTCAGCAGTGGTCGGCAGCCGGTGGGGTAACTAAAAGTGGGGATGGGGCGAACGGTATGACGTCACACGGCTGCGGTTGCCTGCTGTTACGGCGGTTGGCACGGAGCAACTGCAGGATGAAATGTCCGTCTGTTCAAGAGACGCCTACTTGTGATGACGCATGAGGAAATGGGCGGGCTAGAGCCTGCTGGAAACCGTCGAGCCGCAGGTGGTCGTAAACAGGCCTCCGATGAAGGCAGTGTCCGACATAACTATATCCTCGTCAAGACTCAGTCACTCAAGGTTACCGTCCATTGCTTCTGAAAGTGTTTCTCTGGCTATGTCATATATTTCTGAGACGTTTCAAGAAGAGGTATAAACATGGAACATAACATTTACGCCTCTGCTGGCAGCCCGCTTAGTAACGTTACAAGCAAATATTCAAAACAAGCTATCACAAGTCACAACTGATAAAATATGGCTCATTCAGCATGCGCCCACTGAGTAACTCAACGGTCACGACTCCCTCACAGCTCCATTCCCTGATCTCGATCACTTCAGGCCACCTGCCCAACAAAAACACGTTCCTGGCCTCCACCGCCTGGCGGCGCACCATTCGCTTCTTGTCATCCACACACTGGGTCAGCTCGCTGAGCACCTGAGGCCGCAGCGGCAGCAGCAGATGGGCCTTCAGCCGGGCCAGCTGAGGCGCCTCGCGACCGGCGCGCAGCAGGCGAGGCGCCAGCATCTCCACAAACGGCTCGAGCGCGGTCGGCGAGTCAGCGGCAGCTCGGCCCAGCACATGCAGCACGGCCGCGCTCAGCGACGCGTCATCGGCCGCTGCGGGTCGAACGCCACCTCGCGGGCCGTCCCGCAGAGCAGCTACAGTACCTTCTCCGAGTCTCAGCTCGGTCTGCAGGTACTCGGAGACCGCCGGCGCTGCCGCCGTCCGCTCCACGATGTCAGTCACCGCGGCCAGCATGCGCTCCGTGGCGGCGGCCTCCTCACGGCTGACGCGCACTAGCCGCACCAGCAGCAGTGGCAGGGCGGTGCGCGCCGCCTCCAGCCCGGTCACGCCGGCCGCCACCACCGCCAGCTGCCGCTCAGCCAGGTTCTCCGGCGCCACCACACCGCTGTTGAGCTGGGTCAGCAGTGGCTGCACCAGAGCCGGTGCTACGGCGTTGTTGCTTTGATATCCATAATTTACTTATTTGTTTAGCTTGCAAATATCAGCTGAAAAAAGTGATACACATAGGCCTGTGTTGAAGGCCGGCACTCGGCGCTACCTAGTATTCTAAGTACCGTGCTGGCCGCCAGGTTTTCATCTGTGTGAGGAGGCGGCCATGCTTTGGCCTGTTGAAGGAGTGAGGAGGGGAGGGGAGAGGAGGAGGAGGGGCGGAGAGTGAACTATTGGAAATTAGTAATGAAGTCAATTATATATTACGATGTATCACAGTTTGTCAAGTAAAAGTAATACGTACCTACTTATTATATCTACGTAATTAGAGTAAAAATATTGGCACCACTTAAGCTATCAATTAACTTAATTCGTTGGCATTAGTTAATTAATAGAATACGTAATACAAATTACTTGTCTATTTAAACAGGCACAGGGAATCATTTTTAATCTACAGTGAGAAATATTGCGTCGTGGCGTACCCATGTTGGCCACCCAGTCTGCACCAGTGTCCAGTGGCGGATCCAGGTGGGGGGGGGGGGGGGTCACGGGGTTCATGACCCCCCCCCCCTTGGGCCGTGAAGGGGCACCAGGGGTACCACCGTGCCGGTAAAGCAAGGACACCACCGCGCCGGTGCACCAGCGGCACCACCGCGCCGGTGCAACAGCGGCACCACCGCGCCGGTGTACCAGGGGCACCACCGCACCGGCGTGCCAGCGCCACGAGCACTCACTGTGATAGATCATTCAAAACTCCTTTCAAAATTATCAATTCACGGAATTGACACGTCTTGGTTCTCTGCCTATTTGCGCAACCACACCCAGAGTGTCAGCCTCACTAACGGTCTGGGTGAAGTAAAAGCTACCCTCCCGCTGCCCAACAGCATCGGTGTGTTTCAAGGCTCATCTATATGCCCTCTCCTCTACTGCGTCTTCGCAAACGATCTCAGTCTGTTTGCCGAGGACGCAGTGGTTGTCCAATATGCTGACGACACCCAAATTTTGGTCAGCGGCAAAAAATCTGATATCCACAAAGTCGTCACTCGCATGGAGGGTGCCTTAGCCTCTCTCGATAACTGGTTGCAAGCAAATGGACTGAAATAAATGCCGCCAAGACCCGACTGATGCTTCTGGGCAGCTCTCAAAATCTGCGCACTGTACATGACATCAAAGTAAAATTCCGCGATCAGGATTTAATCCCCATCTCAGAAGCCAAAAACCATGTCTCACCTTTGACCGTTCGTTATGCTGGGACCGCCATGTCTCTACCGTAACACAACGCTGCTTCGGAGTTTTGACTGTTTGTTGCACACTCACTTTGTTGCACACTTGTTGCACACTCCCGATGTTGAATGTCCTGCCGATATCAGTTTACACCGTTTGAAAATGCACAAATGATATTCTATTTTATTGAAATATGTCTAACTGATACACGTTTGCCGAAAATTAAGTGTCGTCGTTAACGGATTGTATATCCCATTGTTACGTTTAATTTTACAGATGCCGATTAGCATTAAACATTCCCACCTGTCTCAACATTTGATAAGAGAGAGCGGGTGATAGAGCCAGTGCCAATCTGTTTCAGCAGTCCAAACTGTTTAGAAAACTTGGTCCTCAATCGTTTGCAATATTAATTTTAAGTTCGCGTTTTCTTAAACATACCATGTTAGGAAAAGTACAGCCGGAGTTAACCCACGAGCCGCTGGAGGACTATTTGTAGCCGCCCAGGGGTGTGATTTTCTGTCTGAGTGCCAGGGCACCCACAAAGTTCAAATGGGCACCCTCAATAGTACATTAGCAGACACACCCAACGTTACTATATTGTAATATTCCGTGGTGTATGGGGAAAATCTGATTATGAGCGGCCCGGCCCGACCCGACCCGACCCGACCCGTGACGACGCTTTTGAGAAGCTCATATCTCTGCAACCGCACGTCCGATTGACAAGCGGACTTCTTTCCTGAGCAGCCCCATCTAGCCTACCCTGTTTGAGACCAGTGCCGACTCATGTGCGTGACTACCACTGCGCGTGGCGCGTGCCGCGTGAGGGGCGTTGAAAAGTATTTTCTCGCAATAACTCCGCAACGGCTGGGCAGATTACGTGAACATTTCGTGTGTGGTTAGGTACTCCTCAGCCGCCACTTTAACACAACTCAGGGGTGGGGTGACTGCACGTGCTCACGTGTACACCCCTATTCTATATCTCATATCTCAGGAACGGCTGAGCCGATTGTGTTCAAATTTGGTGTGTAGTTAGGGACCTCTCATCCACCAGTTTCCCCACAAGTCAGGGGTGGGTGCCTCTGCACGTGCGCACGTGCACACCCCTATTTTGTATCTCAGGAACGACTGAGCCGATAGTGTTCTAATTTGGTGCGTGGTTAGGAACCTCTCAGCCGCCGCCTTTCCACAAGTTGGGAGTGGGGTGGCTTTGCAAAAAACGTCCCCATCTCCCATGTTAACATGCAGTCATTCAGAAGACAATAAGTAAAAAAGAAACGCACATATTAGGTAGCGACTGTGCATCCTCACACAGAAACGTTGTCTGCATATATCCAGAAAGTGTCAATACGTGACACTCAAACATATTTTCCCCAGAGACTGTCAAACATTCAACGTCCTTTCATTATCGATATGCAAAACTACACAACTTCATTTCATTATCGATATGGAAAATACACATTCACATTCGCCGAATTGGTGGAACACGCCGATTTAAACGAAACTTACGGACATTGTACAACACCACGCGGTGCATCTGAAAATCACAGTGCCTATTCATGACATTTCCAAATTTGACCTCCAGAGCCCCTCAAACCTAAAAAATGACCCCCTCTCCCATGTTAACATGCAGTCATTCAGAAGACAATAAGTGAAAAAATCAAACCCAGTGCCGTTGGGTCGTGGCAAAACCTGACGGTCAGCTCATTCAAACTCCCAACAAACAGAGGCGCTCGAGAAGATGTGCCTGGCTCCTTCAATGGCAGGGGGAGCATCGACGAGCGGACCAGATGCACCTGCGGCCAGGGGCTCCGCCACATCCTCCCAAACATTTTTGGACTTCAGAATACCTCCGGGCTCCGCCCCCCCCCCCCAACTTTCGGTAGGTGTCGAAGCTCTTGCCTGCGGCAATGGCCCCACTCCAGACAACACTAGAAATTGTTTTTGTGAGTGCCGATGCACCAGTCTACCAAATAACCAACCTCTGAGAAGCACGATTTGGCTAAATTAAAGTACTTATAAGCAGAGCTGCGGAGTCGACATAATTTTAGCAACTCCAACTCCGACTCCGACTCCGACTCCAACTCCAACTCAGACTCCGGCCTATATCCGTTTTCCAACCGCATGCTAAGCAATATCTACAATGCCATCTAGTTTTCCGTTTGTTTGTATTTTTGACAGCATGGAAAACAATGCTACGCCGCCCGAGCACGGGCGCGGCGTGCCGGCCGCGCGTCCAGCCCAGTCGCGCTCGCCTCCAGGCGCCGGAATAAAATGAAGATAAGAACGTGAGACCGACACCACTGTGTATGTCTCGTCGAGACGCGTCCGACATTGCGCAGCACGACATACCTGGTTCACCACATGACCTTAAATTACCTTGACCCGAGGTCAAATTTGGTTTCGTTTTTGTAAGTTTCGTTTAAATCGGCGTGTTCTACCAATTTGGTGAATGTGAATGATTGAACATAAGTGGAAAGCTTGACGGCCACTGAGGGCTGTATTTTTGAGTGTCACGTATTGACACTTTCTGGAAATCTGCGGACAACCTTTCTGTATGAGGATGCAAAGTCGCTAGCTAATATGCGTGTTTCTTTTTCACTTATTGTCTTCTGAATGACTGCATATTAACATGAGAGAGGGGGTCATTTTATAAATTTGAGGGGCTTTGGAGGTCAAATTTGGAAATGTCATGAATAGGCACTATGATTTTCAGATCCACCGCGTGGTGTTGTACAATGTCCGTAAGTTTCGTTTAAATCAGCGTGTTCCACCAATTTACTGAATGTGAATGATTTAAAATAAGTGGAAAACTTCACGGCCTCTGAGGGCTGTATTTTTGAGTGTCACGTATTGACACTTTCTGAAAATCTGCGGACAATCTTTCTGTATGAGGATGCAAATTTGCTAAGTAGTTTGTGCATTTCTTTAAATACGTTTGAGTGTCACGTATTGACACTTTCTGGAAATCTGCGGACCACCTTTCTGTATGAGGATGCAAAGTCTCTAGCTAATTTGTGCGTTTCTTCTTCACTTATTGTCTTCTGAATAACGGCATGTTAACATGGGGAGGGGGGTCATTTTCAGGGTTTGCTGTTTGTTTATTTTTCCTGATAAACAAACACAAACAAACAGTTTGTGAACAGATGTGTTCATGAACAAATGACGTCATTAGCTTAAAATAAATAAACAAACAACGAACAGTTCACGAACGTTCATGAACTGTTCATGAACAACTCAAATTAATTAATAGATCACCTATTTCGTGGCAAGGAAAGCTCATTTAGAAGTGATACAGACATTTGTGTTGTGTTTTTATTATAAGAAAACTGTTTAAAGTTCCTCCACAAACATGGTAGACTAGACAAGCGCACCAGTGTATCAGATGTAGGCTGACTCACGGTTGTCGACAGTGACTCCGCCACATACGAATAACTGTGGGACGTCAGCGTCTTAACCCTCGCCCTACGGGGGGGGGCTGACAGCCCCCCCCCCCTGGGGTTTTTATTGAATAACTTTTGACACATGGGGTGCACCTTGCTGAAATTTTGGTAGCTGAGTTTACAACAATTATACGTAGGCTGTACAAATTTAATTGAAATTGGTCAAGAAGTTTTGGAGATAATAATGTTTTGATGACATGTTGGTAAAAAATGAGAAATATTGGACAAATTGTAGAAAACAGAGTTTTAAAGCAAACTGCAAACGCAATTCACCAAAGATTCAAAATTGCATTCTCTTTAAAATGGCAATCTTTGATTTGTATTTTTTTGGTTTTTGACCCTAAAATTTAAAAAAACTTATTTTTTGTTAAATCCCCACAAAATCAAAACTTTCGAAGATATTAGAAAAACCCGGATATATGTGAGATAACTGAGTACGAGCAATACCCATACCAAATTTCAAAGCAATATCTTCATTTTTGACTGAGTGATGGCTTCCTAAGTGTAAGAAACTGATGACGTCATTTTTTTAATAACTTTTTTTGACATTTTTTTGACAAGATACGAACAAATAATTACATTTTTTGTATTTCTGAGCCAAAACTGGTCTATGAACATGCCTTTTTATTTACATTTATCAATTTCTAGTTTTAAGGTTTTCTGAAGGACAAAATCGCTGTTCTGGACGTGGTAAATCCGGGGTCATTCACTTGACCTGGAAGGTCACCCGTTGACCTGAAACCCAAAAATTGCATACTGTTAGATTCCTCTCATGACAGGCAACATGCTGGTTCTTACCGCATTGCTCTAAGTTGCTTGTTTTGGAAGTTAACAGGGGGGCTGTCACCCCCCCCCCCTCCCTGTAGGGCGAAGGTGAAAAAAAGTAAAAGTAGGGCGAGGGTTAACGCTATTTGTAACAGGGGGCGGATTCAGCCCCCCCCCCTCATGTTTTTCGCAGATATCTCTAGAACGGCTGGGAGCATGCCCATGAAATTTTGGGACTTTTCATAGAATTGAATACCGCATTTGGAGTGGAGAGTTCTTAACCTGAACAGAGGCGGTTCCAGGGCACAGTTTTGAGTGGGTTCGGAGGCGACATTTGGCGATAATACGGAAATGCGATCTTCACGGTTTCTTCCTAACTGCCTCAAGTATGAAGGAGTTACATCGGTTTACGGTGATTGCAACAAGTGCAAATTAGTTGATGTTAATGAAATATCATAAAAATTGCATGGCAGAGGCGGTTTCAGGGGCTTGAAAGGGGGGGGGGGATTCCAGGAAGTATTCGATGCTTGGCGGGAAGCCAATAGAGCGATGCAAGGGGCATCTATAGCTATCAAGATGTAAAGATGGCTTCTGCTTCCATTATTTGCATAATGTATTACATATAGAGTTTCAGGGGCGTGTTCAGGCACACGAAAAGGGTGGTGACTGGCATGGTGATGATGATATGCCAGCGATAACGGCGCAATAGACGTTTAGCTTATAATGATATATGCACATATGAGGCCAGAAAAGGGAATAAAGTCATTTTTGCAGAGGCGCGCTCAGGAATGGAAGAAAGGGGGTCATATTACTGCAAGGAAACTAAGAGGCATGGGCGTACAATGACATAACATACCGCAGTTTTCGGATGAAACACGCACCACAGGCTACTCTACGAACGATTATAAGATAATAGGCGAGTCCAGGTAGGGTAAAAAGGGGGTAAGCAATGTTAATTGTAGTTGTAAGTGAAATAGTCATTGTTGATTAGTTAGTATCATAATGGCGGATAATATACTTATCGTAAAGTCTTGCGCCGCCCCAGTTTGGATCCTGGATACGCCTATGATGAAGTAAAACATGCAAAAAGGAACTATCTACGATCAGTAACATATTTATAGTGCTGGGTAGCAACTTGTCTGCGGTTAATATTTGTTTCCAATTTTACCTCCCTTTTTCACTAACCTGGTACCGCCTATGGCAAAAATATGATTTATAACTGCTTTGTCTAATGTCACAATCACATACCATTTCATTTATTTTAAAAAAAACATCAAAAAATTGTTTAATTACGCCTTTACTTCACCCCCATATTGAGTGACCTGCACACGCCTATGGTTTTTGAATTTTCAAACGTCACCGTCATATATCAATTTCCAATTCAATCTCTATCGATTCTTATTAGTTGTGTTAAAATCGGTCGATAAACATGAAAGTCATATTGGATCAAAAATACCACTAAAATGTGTAGTTTTTGCCCCCCTGTTGCCCCCTATCCAAAATTTAGATTTATTTTATTATTTAGAAATGTAGATCGTGTTGAGGGGAACCAAACACCGTTTCATTTTTGAAAATCGGACGGGTAGATCTCGAGATCTCCGGGGAGGGGGCGGAATCCGCCCCCCCCCCCCTTGTTACAAATAGGGGTAGCCAGGAGCCTGTTACAAATAGGGTTAAAGGCGATTATTCCCATGCTACGATCAAAGGCCTATCGATTGAGTCTGAACAATACGGGTGCATTACCCAGTCCTCCTGGTTTCGACGCTCGTGGTGATTGAGTTTCACAATACATGCCTCCTTGAAAACTTTTATTTTGTCTCAAATAATTATTTAATTACCGAGCGGGCGCGCAGCGCCCGTGAGGTTTCTCGTCAACTTACTAGACAAATTTGCATTTGACCCGGCCCGTAAGCATCGGCTCGTTTGCATTTGACCCGGTCTAACGTAAGCAATACGATTGGCTGCTATTTTTATGAGCCCGAAACCACATTAATAGTACTCATTTTAGTCGTTTCATACCAAAATAGTGAGCATGCTCCAAATAATTGAAGATGGGACAGCGAAATGTGAACTCAAATACTAAAAAACTAAGTAATGTATATTTGTTCATGAACAGTTCATGAACGTTCGTGAACTGTTCATGAACAACCATTTTGCCGTGAACAGATGACCTTGATAATGAAATTCGTAAACAATCAAATAAACAAACAAACAAACATTGTTCATGAACTGTTCACGAACACTTATACAAACAGCAAACCCTGGTCATTTTTAAAGTTTGAGGGGCTCTGGAGGTCAAATTTGGAAATGTCATGAATAGGCACTATGATTTTCAGATGAACCGCGTGGTGTTGTACAATGTCCGTAAGTTTCGTTTAAATCGGCGTGTTCCACCAATTCGGCGAATGTGAATGTGTATTTTTCCATATCGATAATTAAATGAAGTTGTGTAGTTTTGCATATCGATAATGAAAGGACCTTGAATGTCTGACAGTCTCTGGGGAAAATATGTTTGAGTGTCACGTATTGACACTTTCTGGAAATCTGCGGACAATCTTTCTGCATGAGGATGGAAAGTCTCTAGCTAATTTGTGCGTTTCTTTTTCACTTATTGTCTTCTGAATGACTGCATGTTAACATAGGAGAGGAAGTCATTTTTTAGGTTTGAGGGGCTCTGGAGGTCAAATTTGGAAATGTCATGAATAGGCACTATGATTTTCAGATGTATCGCGTGGTGTTGTACAAGGTCCGTAAGTTTCGTTTAAATCGGCGTGTTCCACCAATTTGGCGAATGTGAATGTGTAGTAGTTTTTCATATCGATAATGAAATGAAGTTTTGTTGTTTTGCATATCGATAATGAAAGGACGTTGACTGTCTGACAGCCTCTGGGGAAAATACGTTTGAGTGTCACGTATTGACACTTTCTGGAAATCTGCGGACATCCTTTATGTATGAGGATGCGGAGTCTCTAGCTAATTTGTGCGTTTCCTTTTCACTTATTGTCTTCTGTATGACGGCATGTTAACATGGGATAGGGGGTATTTTTTAGCTTTGAGGGGCTCTGGAGGTCAACTTTTGAAATGTCATGAATAGGCACTATGATTTTCAGATGCACCACGTGGTGTTGTACAATGTCTGTAAGTTTTGTTTAAATCGGCGTGTTCCACCAATTTGGTGAATGTGAATGATTGAAAAGAAGTGGAAAACTTGACAGCCTCTGAGGGCTGTATTTTTTAGTGTCACGTATTGACACTTTCTGGAAATCTGCGAACAATCTTTCTGTATGAGGATGGACAGTTGCTAAGTAATATGTGCGTTTCTTTTTCACTTATTGTCTTCTGAATGACTGCATGTTACCATGGGAGAGGGGGTCATTTTTTAGGTTTGAGGAGCTCTGGAGGTCAAATTTGGAAATGTCATGTATAGGCACTATGATTTTCAGATGCACCGCGTGGTGTTGTACAATGTCCTTAAGGTGTTTTTTTTTAATCGGCGTGTTCCACCAATTCGGCGAATGTGAATGTGTATTTTTCCATATCGATAATCAAATGAAGTTGTGTAGTTTTGCATATCGATAATGAAAGGACGTTGAATGTCTGACAGTCTCTGGGGAAAATATGTTTGAGTGTCACGTATTGAAACTTTCTGGAAATCTGCAGACAACCTTTCTGTATGAGGATGGAAAGTGGCTAGGAAATATGTCTGTTTCTTTTTCACTTATTGTCTTCTGAATGACTGTATGTTAACATAGGAGAGGGGGTCATTTTCTAGGTTTGAGGGGCTCTGGAGGTCGAATTTGGAAATGTCATGAATAGGCACTATGATTTTCAGATGTACCGCATGGTGTTGTACAATGTCCGTAAGTTTCGTTTAAATCGGCGTGTTCCACCAATTCGACGAATGTGAATGTGTAGTTTTTCATATCGATAATGAAATGAAGTTTTGTTGTTTTGCATATCGATAATGAAAGGACGTTGACTGTCTGTCAGCCTCTGGGGAAAATACGTTTGAGTGTCACGTATTGACACTTTCTGGAAATCTGCAGACATCCTTTATGTATGAGGATGCAAAGTCTCTAGCTAATTTGTGCGTTTCTTTTTCACTTATTGTCTTCTGTATGACTGCATGTTAACATGGGATAGGGGGTATTTTTTAGCTTTGAGGGGCTCTGGAGGTCAAATTTGGAAATGTCATGAATAGGCACTATGATTTTCAGATGCACCACGTGGTGTTGTACAATCTCCGTAAGTTTCGTTTAAATCGGCGTGTTCCACCAATTCGGCGAATGTGAATGTGTATTTTTCCATATCGATAATGAAATGAAGTTGTGTAGTTTTGCATATCGATAATGAAAGGGCGTTGAACGTCTGACAGTCTCTGGGGAAAATATGTTTGAGTGTCACGTATTGACACTTTCTGGAAATCTGCGGACAATCTTTCTGTATGCGGATGCAAAGTCTAGCTAATTTGTGCGTTTCTTTTTCACTTATTGTCTTCTGAATGACGGCATGTTAACATGGGGGATGGGGTTATTTTTTAGGTTTGAGGGGCTCTGGAGGTCAAATTTGGAAATGTCATGAATAGGCACTATGATTTACAGATGTACCGCGTGGTGTTGTACAATGTCCGTAAGCTTCGTTTAAATCGGCGTGTTCCACCAATTCGGCGAATGTGAAAGTGTATTTTTCCATATCGATAATGAAATGAAGTTGTGTAGTTTTGCATATCGATAATGAAACGACGTTGAATGTCTGACAGTCTCTGGGGAAAATATGTTTGAGTGTCACGTATTGACACTTTCTGGAAATCTGCGGACAACCTTTCTGTATGAAGATGGAAAGTGGCTAGGTAATATGTGCGTTTCTTTTTCACTTATTGTCTTCTGAATGACTGCATGTTAACATAGGAGAGGGGGTCATTTTTTAGGTTTGAGGGGCTCTGGAGGTCAAATTTGGAAATGTCATGAATAGGCACTATGATTTTCAGATGTACCGTGTGGTGTTGTACAATGTCCGTAAATTTCGTTTAAATCGGCGTGTTCCACCAATTCGGCGAATGTGAATGTGTAGTTTTTCATAGCGATAATGAAATGAAGTTTTGTTGTTTTGCATATCGATAATGAAAGGACGTTGACTGTCTGACAGCCTCAAGGGAAAATACGTTTGAGTGTCACGTATTGACACTTTCTAGGAATCTGCGGACATACTTTCTGTATGAGGGTGCTAAGTCTCTAGCTAATTTGTGCGTTTCTTTTTCACTTATTGTCTTCTGTATGACTGCATGTTAACATGGGATAGGGGGAACTTTTTTTAGAGTTGAGGGGCTCTGGAGGTCAACTTTGGAAATGTCATGAATAGGCACTATGATTTTCAGATGCACCGCGTAGTGTTGTACAATGTCTGTAAGTTTTGTTTAAGTCGGCGTGTTCCACCAATTCGGCGAATGTGAATGTGTAGTTTTTCATATCGATAATGAAATGAAGTTCAACGTTTGACAGCCTCTGGGGAAAATACGTTTGAGTATCACGTATTGACACTTTCTGGAAATATGCGGACCACCTTTCTGTATGAGGATGCAAAGTTTCTCGCTAATATGTGCGTTTCTTTTTCACTTATTGTCTTCTGAATGACGGCATGTTAACATGGGGGAGGGGGTCATTTTTTAGCTTTCAGGGGCTCTGGAGGTCAATTTTGGAAATGTCATGAATAGGCACTATGGTTTTCAGATGCACCACGTTGTGTTGTACAATTTCGGTAAGTTTTGTTTAAATCCGCGTGTTCCACCAATTCGGCGAATGTGAATGTGTATTTTTCCATATCGATAATGTAATGAAGTTGTGTAGTTTTGCATATCGCTAATGAAAGGATGTTGAATGTCTGACAGTCTCTGGGAAAAATATGCTTGAGTGTCACGTATTGACACTTTCTGGAAATCTGCGGACTACCTTTGTGTATGAGGATGCAACGTTGCTAGCTAATATGTGCGTTTCTTTTTTACTTATTGTCTTCTGAATGACTGCATGTTAACATGGGAGAGGGGGTCATTTTTCAGGTGTGAGGGGCTCTGGAGGTCAAATTTGGAAATGTCATGAATAGGCACTATGATTTTCAAACGCACCGCGTGGTGTTGTACAATGTCTGTAAGTTTCGTTTAAATCGGCGTGTTCCCCAATTTGCTGAATGTGAATGATTGCAAATAAGTGAAAAACTTGACGGCCTTTGTGGGCTGTATTTTTGGGTGTCACGTATTGAGACTTTCTGGAAATCTGCGAACAACCTTTCTGTATGAGGATGCAAAGTCGCTAGCTAATATGTGCGTTTCTTTTTCACTTATTGTCTTCTGAATGACTGCATGTTAACATGGGAGAGGGGGTCATTTTTTAGGTTTGAGGGGCTCTGGAGGTCAAATTTGGAAATGTCATGAATAGGCACTATGATTTTCAGATGTACCGCGTGGTGTTGTACAATGTCCATAAGTTTCGTTTAAATTGACGTGTTCCACCAATTTGGTGAATGTGAATGATTGCAAATAAGTGGAAAACTTGACGGCCTCTGAGGGGTGTATTTTTGAGTGTCACGTATTGTCACTTTCTGAAAATCTGCGGACAACCTTTCTTTATGAGGATGCAAAGTCTCGGGCTAATTTGTGCGTTTCTTTTTGACTTATTGGCTCCTGAATGACTGCAGGTTAACATGGGAGAGGGGGTAATGTTTCAGGTTTTAGGGGCTCTTACTCGATAACCTTTGAGTGACATGAATAGTGACCTATATATTCTGAAAGAGATGTCCGTGAAGTTAGCGTCGGATTCGAATTCGAATTCAGCATCGAGTAGCGATTCGCTTCAAAATCTGGTTACAGGTCAATTGGGGCACGCTGATCACGAAAATACCATTTATTTTGACATTCAATGTCATCTTCAAGGTCATTTTCAAGGTCAAAGAACGGGGCGCCTCAAAACGCCTTTAAGGGTTGCCCCAATTGCAAAAATAATGGTCTCAATCGATTCCCCGGGTCCATATCTAACCTCCGCATTGGCAACCTCACGCGTGCCTTATATCCTTGAGACCATAAAAGGTTCTCAAAGACGGGGCGCCTCAAAACGCCCTTAAAGGGAAATAATGACCTTTTGATTTTGTTAGCAACAATTTCTTAGGCTACCGTTATGTTTTTAAAATTATTTTATCTAAATTTAAGAATTAAATAAAATTATTCCCAAATTCAAAGTTGTAAGTTTGGAAAAAAATACAAAACAAGTACCTTGTGTACTTCATGAAGGTCATTGACGAATTCGTCCTTCCCTACCATTAACATCAAGTACGGCATTTGTGGAGGCTCTGTGACATTTCCGATCAAACTGAGCGCTGCTCGGACACCCGCTAGTAGCGCTTTCGTTCTCCATGGCAACCAGGCGTCAGCCAATCAAAAGCCAGAAAGGGAATACGTTCTGGCTTTTCATTGGCTCACGCCTGGTTGCCATGGAGAACGAAAGCGCTACTAGCGTGCGTTCGAGCAGCGCTCTGATCCGTGAAGCAATCCGTGAAGCATCCGTAATGCATGACTGACTATCAGTATAAGTCATGAATAACAACAACAAGCAAACTATACCAACTCGAATAAAATAAGAGCGGAATGAATTGAACCCCAGGCAAGCTAGTATTCGCAAAGCACTCGGCACTGCGCCACAATAGGTAAAGGTGAGGGAAATGCATATTGGATACAATATTATTACGTCACAAGTTTCTGAAGTGTCAACTATTATGAAATACAGTGATAAAATACCTTTAATAATGATTAACAAGAAAATTCAAACTTAAAAACAATAATTTGAATAAGTCTTTAATTAGCTTTCAACTCGAAATCAGATATATTTTGCAATGCTACACAAGAATGGCACCAGTGACGTCATTAACAAAGCCTGCTACGGGACTTGGGTATACTAATCAGGAACAACTCGCCAAGTGCGCCGAGATGGTTAAGTGCGCCGAGAAGCATGACAATGACTTTGTAAACAAATCGCCGACGCTATATAGGTCGCCGTCGATGTGCATCGATGAGCTTCTGATTTAATTGCCAGTTTTGTGTTATTGTTCGTTAGTTTTTTTGGGAAAAATTATTATTTTTCATTATAAAATAAAGCATAGTGTTATATACAGCCACAGACAAACTATACACAACTCCTAATGTTGAAAACAAATGAATCGATTTTCTAAAATTGAGGGTCGCAACCACTAACTATGCCGCGTTGATGTGCATCGATGAGCTTCCGATTTTATTGCCACTTTTTCGAATCGCTGTTAGTTTTAGAAGATCGCCGGGCATATAATCACAACAAGCAGAACGCACAATATATTTTCCACTCCATTGCGTAAAAAAACAATACGGGAAAAGCCCGCAGTTTGATGAGGACCAAAAGTACTTGACAAAAGGTCAGAAATAGTGCAAGTACCGGTCGTTAAAAGTGTGGAACGCTTATCAACTTTAACTTGAAATATCTTTCGGTAGGAAAGTTTTCATGCAAAATGTGATGAATTTACAATATATTTTGATTTCGTCTGGCGATTTCAAGTGCTAACTCCCTTTTAGTGGGAAAAGGTCATTATTTCCCTTTAACGGCTGTTCCAATTGCAAAAACAATGGTCTCAGTCGATTCCTCAGGTCCATATCTAACCTCCGCATTATAAACCTCATGCGTTTCTCATATCCTTGAGACCATAAAAGGTTCTCAAAAGTCGGGCGCCTCAAAACGCCTTTAAGGGTTGCTGCAATTGGAACAGCCGTTAAGGGCGTTTTGAGGCGCCCCGTCCTTTGAGAACCTTTTATGGTCTCAAGGATATAAGGCACGCGTGAGGTTGCCAATGCGGAGGTTAGATATAGACCCGGGGAATCGATTGAGACCATTATTTTTGCAATTGAAGCAACCCTTAAAGGCGTTTTGAGGCGCCCCGTCCTTTGAGAACCTTTTATGGTCTCAAGGATATGAAGCACGCGTGAGGTTTCTAATGCGGAGGTTAGATATGGACCTGAGGAATCGACTGAGACCATTGTTTTTGCAATTGGAACAGCCGTTAAGGGCGTTTTGAGGCGCCCCGTCCTTTGAGAACCTTTTATGGTCTCAAGGATATAAGTCACGTGTGAGGTTGTCAATGCAGAGGTTAGATATGGACCCGGGGAATCGATTGAGACTATTATTTTTACAATTGGAGCAACCCTTAAAGGCGTTTTGAGGTGCCCCGTCCTTTGAGAACCTTTTATGGTCTCAAGGATATGAGGCACGCGTGAGGTTTCTAATGCGGAAGTTAGATATGGACCTGAGGAATCGACTGAGACAATTGTTTTTGCAATTGGAACAGCCGTTAAGGGCGTTTTGAGGCGCCCCGTCCTTTGAGAACCTTGTATGGTCTCAAGGATATAAGGCACGCGTGAGGTTGCCAATGTGGAGGTTAGATATGGACCTGAGGAATCGACTGAGACCATTTTTTTGCAATTAGAACAGCCGTTAAGGGCGTTTTGAGGCGCCCCGTCCTTTGAGAACCTTTTATGGCCTCAAGGATATAAAGCACGCGTGAGGTTGCCAATGCGGAGGTTAGATATGGACCTGGGGAATCGATTGAGACCATTATTTTTGCAATTAGAGCAACCCTTAAAGGCGTTTTGAGGCCCCCCGTCCTTTGAGAACCTTTTATGGTCTCAAGGATATGAGGCACGCGTGAGATTTCTAATGCGGAGCCTAGATATGGAACTGAGGAATCGACTGAGACTATTGTTTTTGCAATTAGAACAGCCGTTAAGGGCGTTTTGAGGCGCCCCGTCCTTTGAGAACCTTTTATGGTCTCAAGGATATAAGGCACGCGTGAGGTTTCCAATGCAGAGGTTAGATATGGACCTGAGGAATCGAATGAGACCATTGTTTTTGCATTTGGAGCAACCATTAAGTGCGTTTTGAGGCGCCCCGTCCTTTGAGAACATTTTATGGTTTCAAGGATATGAGGCACGCGTGAGGTTTCCAATGCGGAGGTTAGATATGGACCTGAGGAATCGCTGAGACCATTGTTTTTGCAATTGGAGCAACCGTTAAGGGCGTTTTGAGGCGCCCGTCCTTTGAGAACCTTTTATGGTCTCAAAGATATGAGGCACGCGTGAGGTTTCTAATGCGGAGGTTAGATATGGACCACCTGAGGAATCGACTGAGGCCATTGTTTTTGCAATTAGAACAGCCGTTAAAGGCGTTTTAAGGCGCCCCGTCCTTTGAGAACCTTTTATGGTCTCAAGGATATAAGGCACGCGTGAAGTTGCCAATGCGGAGGTTATATATGGACCCGGGGAATTGATTGAGACCATTAATTTTGCAATTGGAGCAACCCTTAAAGGCGTTTTGAGGCACTCGGTCCTTTGAGAACCTTTTATGATCTCAAGGATATGGGGCACGCGTGAGGTTTTTAATGCGGAGGTTAGATATGGACCTGAGGAATCGACTGAGACCATTGTTTTTTTGCAATTAGAACAGCCGTTAAGGGCGTGTTGAGGCGCCCCGTCCTTTGAGAACCTTTTATGGTCTCAAGGATATAAGGCACGCGTGAGGTTGCCAAAGCGGAGGTTAGATATGGACCCGGGGAATCGATTGAGACCATTATTTTTGCAATTGGAGCAGCCCTTAAAGGCGTTTTGAGGCGCCCCGTCCTTTGAGAACCTTTTATGGTCTCAAGGATGTGAGGCACGCGTGAGGTGTCTAATGCAGAGGTTAGATATGGACCTGAGGAATCGACTGAGACCATTGTTTTTGCAATTGAAACAGCCGTTAAGGGCGTTTTGAGGCGCCCCGTTCTTTGAGAACCTTTTATGGTTTCAAGGATATAAGGCACGCGTGAGGTTGCCAATGCGGAGGTTAGATATGGACCCGGGGAGTCGATTGAGACCATTATTTTTGCAATTGGAGCAACCCTTAAAGGAAATAGTTCACCTTCAACATGGGTTTTGAACTGAAATAGCAGTTTGGTAGTCCGTGTTGAGAAATCCTTATCTGGAACTTTTCTTGGCTGAAAAGACTCTCCAGCCGAAGATATTTGACTTTTTGGCGAAGGAATACGGCACATATATGATGTACCGTACCGTCTGGAAGTGCCAGCACTGCCATGGAGCATGCGCAGACCAATAACGCACACCATAAAATAAATCATTTACAACCTTCTGTCCTGAATTGGTGCGATGTAGGACCATTTTTAAAAAGAAAAAAAAGAAACTGTATTAAAAAATAAAATAAAATCGTGTTCTGAAAAAAAATCCGAAGGTGAACTATTTCCTTTAAAGGCGTTTTGAGGCGCCCCATCCTTTGAGAACCTTTTATGGTATCAAGGATATGAGGCACGCGTGAGGTTTCTAATGCGGAGGTTAGATATGGACCTGAGGAATCGACTGGGACCATTGCTTTTGCAATTGGAACAGCCGTTAAGGGCGTTTTGAGGCGCCCCGTCCTTTGAGAACCTTTTATGGTCTCAAGGATATAAGGCACGCGTGAGTTTGCCAATGCGGAGGTTAGATATGGACCCGTGGAATCGATTGAGACCATTATTTTTGCAATTAGAGCAACCGTTAAAGGCGTTTTGAGGCGCCCCGTCCTTTGAGAACCTTTTATGGTTTCAAGGATATAAGGCACGCGTGAGGTTTATAATGCGGAGGTTAGATATGGACCTGAGGAATCGACTGAGACCATTGTTTTTGCAATTGGAACAGCCGTTAAGGGCGTTTAGAGGCGCCCCGTCCTTTGACCTTGAAAATGACCTTGAATATGACCTTGAATGCCAAAATAAATGTTATTTTCGTGATCAGCGTGCCCCAATTGACCTGTAACCAGATTTTGAAGCGAATCGCTACTCGACGCTGAATTCGAATCCGAATCCGACGCTAACTTCACGGACATCTGGAAGAGCATGTTTTTATCTATTTGTTTGCATAGTTTCATTGAATTTGGTGCGTTCTGGTGAATGTGTCATTTGAATGTGAATGTGAATATCATGAAACTTGATGTACGTTAGACGAGTCCCTGTTTTATTATGGTTTTTAGATTCTCCTCCTCAGTAGGTAAAATATGGACAAGGTGTTGAAGTATTTTGTTCTGTCCTAAGACAACATTGCCCATGCTTCCATATTTTACTTCCAAATTCTGCTTGCGTAAGCAGCGCTACAGATACAAAAGTAGTGTATACGAAATTTGTGTTTGCTTGTTTTTAATTTTCCCTTTTTTGAAAAGGATGACTTTCTAGTGACGTCATTATTATCTATGATATTAGATAGTCACGCGTTTCGTAGATCATATGCATTTTTGCTCTTCAAAAACGAGTTAAATTGAAAAGTGTCTCTACAATTTGGAAAATTACTTTGTTTGGCCTTACTAGAACTTGACCACGCGATGAAATTGTTTTAAAATTTGTTAAATATGTACACTGATGACGTCACGTATAATTCCGATTCGGTGTACAAGAAACGCGTAGATTCTTGACCCCGGCGTCCAATACCTGCAAGCGGTGGTGTGTTTGTGATTGAGCAATGAGCATGGGCATATACTAAAATAATGTTTGTCTAAAGGTAGGCATAGTTGGATTTATATGTATTTGATTGGTGCCTTGGGTTTAGGGTCCCTGACGCCCCTAGCAAGATGGTTTATTCTCAATGGCCATATTTTCATGATCGAAAAACTCACTATTTAATGCTACTGCGGAGATGCTAGATTTGTTTGTTTATTAATTGCATTTTATTACATACCTTGCTTGTTTGTATAAGTGTTTGACCATTAGGGTAGAGGTTCAATTGCTGGTAATGTCAAAACACCTGACTTCATGCTATTCAGTGGTGGATCCAGCATGGGGGCCGAGCCTGGAAGGTGCCCAATAGCCTGAGGCAGACTGGTTATTGATTCAACTTTTTGGGAATGATTCAATCATGATTCATTTTGGAATCTGCATGATTCAATCACCATTTGATTCACAGAGAAAATGTTGAGAATTGATTCTTTCTGATTAAAAGAATCAAAACAAATATTTTAATCAATTCACATTTGATTCAACATTTAAATATATGTGGTGAATCGATGCCAAATCATTAAAAATGAAAACATACATATATATAATCATTAAAACATTGTTACAGCAATACTATATCAGTATAAATTAATGTATTATGTAGCCACTGGGACTGCATGTATTTGCACAATTTACCAGTGTACTTGAATTGTTAAGAATCGTTAAATCTTTTGATTCAATCAGCCTTGATCTGATGCAGGTTTTGATTTAATCATGATTCATGAATCAAAAGATCTGGTGGTGAATAAAATATTTTTTTATTCAATGAATTTTGATTGAACGAATCCAATTGATTCAATCAGTGTCAAATCAATAACCAGTCTGGCCTGAGGAGGCTTATAGCCAATCAAAGTGACTCAAAACGAATTCCACTCCATTTTCAAACAACTTGCAAGTAAATTTGCCCACTCTGACCTCTAGAGGGTCCAGTCTCACTTCTAGAGGGCCACTCTGACCTCCAGAGGGCCCAGTATGCAAAACGTGGCAGGAACATCAACAAGATATTTGGGGCAGCCCAAATCCTTCCCCAAATGGGACAGCAAGCTGACCCCATTTGGGGGCATGATTTTTCCCTTTTTTCCCCAAGGAGGAAATTTTGGTCCTCTGTCAGCAAATACTGTTGACCGGGGAGGGGGGGGGGGGGGGGGGGGGGGTCAGGTATTCACAAGTACATAGTCCAGACTCCAGAGGGCCCACTCTGACCTCCAGAGGGCCAATTCTGGTTTGTAGAGTCCCATTTTGGCATGTGAAATGCATAGTTTGGACTAAAATGGTCTACATTAGTCTTTCTGGCCTACATTAGTCTTCAAGGGCAAAAGGGCCCACCAAGGCCTGAGGGCCCACTGCTATATGGCCCCCTCCTTGACCAAATTCTGGATCTGCCACTGATGCTATTCGTGCCAGTGGTGTATCAGCATAGGCATAGGAACAGGAGGGGGCAGGGGGTCATGTTCCCCTCACCTTTTACATACCTCCAGGGCCCAATTTTTGTTGCTAAAATAGTGTATTTGCTTGGTGAGGAACATTTTTTTTTTATGACAGAAGGTTTGTGAAGGTGAGATTAAGAGCCCAAATATGCAACTAAGTCTGGGATAAGGGGGTTGGGTTTGAAAATGAGATCAAAGTTTCACTGGCCCCCACTTTTTGTGATGCTTCTACATTTCGGTGTATCAGTGCTTAAGTGTGTCAGGATCATCTGCACCAATAATCAAAATAGTATTAAGTTTTATTTTGATGTGACTGATGATTGGACCTTTGCCCTAAATAGTGTAAAAGTCCAATCTTGGGTCACATACAAATAACAGACTTGTGTTGCTATTAACAGTGCATGGCTTCTTTTGTGAGTTGTGTCATCTACACCACCAATAGCTGATAAGTCTGGTCTGTTTTTTTTAAATACAAATTTAGCTTCATGCTCTTTCTCTTTGGTGCTATATCAGGTTGTAAACAACAGTATTATTCATGAAAGCCTGTTTAACAATGATAAATACACTAAAGTTATTAGTCACTAACTTCTTGTTTACAGGTTGACAGGCTGCCAAACATACAGCTGTGTTTTCCAAATAACAATGGCTTCATCTGAAAATGGGGCAACTTCATCAGCAAATGGGCCAAACATGCCGATTGACAACTTGGAGGCAGCTTTCCAGGTATGTGAATGCAAAGAACAAAGGCTTTGTCATCCTGCAGATATCACTGGGGCTGTTCCAGTGCCCTCAACCAGAAGAGGTTTTCATCGCCATCAGATTAGGTGAGTGCTGTGTGTCCTAGCGCTTTTGTATCAGTCTGTTCAACGTTGTTGAATGGGCACTTCGAAACAAATCGCCGACACTAAATAGGTCGCCGTGGACGTGCATCGATGAGCTTCCGATTGAATTGACAGTTTTCCAATGGTTGTTAATTGTTGTAAAGGCAAGAGCTCTGCCACGTTTCTAAAATAGGGGGGGGGGGGGACAGAGGCATTCTGAAGTCTATTCTTTCCATGCAACGCCCATAGGCGTAATGTTAAAAGTTAAAAAGGGGGGGGGATACGCCCCCCCCCCCTTGTGGCGGAGCCCCTGCGTAAAGGATGGGCGGGTATATAATCACAACAAGCAGAACGCAAAATATATTTTCCACACCATTGCGTAAAAAAGCAATACGGGAAAAGCCAGGAGTTTGATGGAAACCGAAAAGTACTTGGGAAGAAACGGTCGTTAAAAATGTGGAACTCTTATCAAGATTAACTTGAAATATCTCTCGGAAGGCA
This sequence comes from Chirona hameri, assembly GCA_036785665.1. NCBI lineage: Eukaryota > Metazoa > Arthropoda > Thecostraca > Balanomorpha > Balanidae > Chirona > Chirona hameri. Next base: position 120,427 of record JAXIVJ010000102.1, on the reverse strand, counting down.
TTTTTATATGAAAAATGTGATTAATTTACATCATATTTTGGCCTCGTCTGTCGATTTCAGTGCTAACTCCATTGTGTTGGGAAAAGTTAATTGTTTCTCTTTAAGTAATTTCGACACAGGACTAGTGGGCCCCTTTTAGAAGAAGTTGCATTTCCCCGAAACTTGTTTCGGGTCCTCACAATGGTTGTTTACGTTACAAGTAGCCTGCGTATATTTGTCTAAAGTCCGTCGTTATTGTGTGCAATAGTTTCCATATACAAGCTACCATATGTGTCAAATCGCACAAAGACAGTGGTTTCGTACCCGACCCTTTCAGATTTGGATGAAAATTGGTACACCTGTAGTGTCAAGTGAAAGAAGTTTGGGAATCTGTTCTGTTTCTGTTTATCTGTTTATGAGGGTCGGGGAATCTGTTGTGCGATTTGACGTGGAATGACCCATATGACCCTAAATGCAATCCTTTGTGGTCGTGTCACAGCCACTGGCACAGTGTTTGGCTGAGCACTTAAAAACTCACAGGACGTAATCAAGCCATAGATACCTACGACCCTGCTATCTCGTTTGTTTATATCGGTGATCTAAGGTCAGGTCAGTTTCTTGACCTTCCCATTATAAGGCAACGATAAAATATACAAATGTTTTCGTATTAGAGCCTAGAGGATACGCATTAGATCATAATAGTTATTTAAGAATATGCTATTATAGCTCATTTTTGATGACCCAAGTACAAGTATTGCCCAGTGACCCCTACAAGATCGAGCGAGGTCATCTGAGGTGACCAACACTTCTTTGCCAATAACTTTTGATAGCATAAAATGAAGATAAGAACGTGAGACCGGCACCACTGTGTATGTCTCGTCGAGACGCGTCCGACATTGCGCAGCACGACATACCTGGCTCACCACATGACCTTAAATTACCTTGACCTGAGGTCAAATTTTGAATTTGACTTTGGTAACCTGGTCACCATGATATGATTCTAATCTTCCTGACGAAACGAGCACGATTACGTTAAAATGAGCGTCGTGTGACCATAGGAGTCGGTGCGTCCAAAACCCCAATCATCATCAGATGACGTTTAAATTATTGTCCTATCTTCATCAGGCGAAATCAACCTATAGATGTGTATTGCACAGGTGTTAACAGGTGACATTTATGGTTTCCATTGACATCATGATCCCGGATGACCTTTTCAGAGGTCAACCGAGGTCACTGACCTCTGATGACCTGATATGACTGTTTTGGTCTCTGGAAGTTTCTAAGGCATTGTATCTGTCAATCGGAAAACCGATTTAGTGCCCTTCAGGGCTGCGGAGTCGGTCGGAGTCGGCAGTTTTGGTTGGAGTCGGAGTCGACTTTTTGGCAATTGGCGATTACTTTGGTCGGTAGAATAGTCGTTGGCCTGGGGGCATTAACTTTACAGCCCTTCGAAAGAAAATGAGTGGAAAATGAAACCTATACCTAGTTTACACAGTGTGCATATGTGATATGCTCCTGAACATCTATAGAACACCTTATTACCTATAGGTAATATGTGTATGTGGGCCATACACTATTCCTAGGTCATGCTAGGTCATGAGAGGTCAGGTCAAGCTGAAAACTCGGGAAGTTATTGAATTTGTCAAACGGAAGCTACCTACCAAATTGGACGTCAATCGGGTCAAAGAAACCGACATTATGGCAAGCGACATGAAAATAGCCTCGGGGCATTGCTCCGTTTCACTTCCTTACCGTACTCAAAGGGCGGTATCTCAAAAGGTTGAAAAGTGCCTGCCATTCTTTTTTGCACATTCTTAGAGGATGTTACGTTCATTTATTCTGCCAAGTTTGGACTAGTTACGAGCTGGCAAACTTGAGAAAAATACATTTTATGATTTTGACCTCGTCAGGTCAAAGGTCATATTGAGGTTACGTGGATTTTTAGCCCTATTTCCGAATGGTCCAACCCTGTGGAGCACTTAAATATTAGCTTTATTCCGCTAAGTCCATTATCATAAAAGATATAGGCGTTTGATTGATATAAAGTACGAAAAAATTGTGACCTTTGATGACCTCTAAATATAACCCTTGAGGTCACCCGGACCTAAAAGTGGGTGTGTATGTTTCTTTCACTTGACACTACAGGTGTACCAATTTTCATCAAAATCGGAGGGGGTCGGGGAATCTGTTGTGCGATTTGACGTGGTGCGATTTGACCCATATGTATGACGTCATAATTGTCATGAAGTTTTTTATGGCCATACTAGAGAAAAGAGAAACATGTTCACTTTTCGACGGATATCCATCTGTCGTCTAAACAGATGCCATATTCGTTTTTCTCAGCTAGAAATACCCCGTATAGCCAAATTTCAAGGCAACTTTCAAGGTTGATGTTGATGTTGATGTTGATTTATTTAACAAAAGCAAGGTGACCTATTCCCTTTATCCCTCGGTCTGCGAGGACCTTTTTCACCTTCGCCCTACGGGGATTCTAAAAAGACCCCCCTGTTAACTTCGAAACCAAGCAACATAGAGCAATGCGGCAAGAACCAGCATGTTGCCTGTCATGAGGGGAATCTAACAGTATGCGATTTTTAGGTTTCAGGTCAAAGATGACCTTCCAGGTCAAGTGAAAACCTAAGATCGACCACGTCCAAAAATAGCGATTGTACAGGGCGCTTAGTATAACTTCCGAACGGAGAGAGATAGAGAGACACCGTCAAAATTAGCGTGATGCCTGTCATAAGGAAAATCGAAAGGCATCTCATTTTGAGCATCTAGGTCAACTGGTGACCTTTGGGGTCAGGTCAATGACCCTTTGGGTTCTGACATGACCTTGACGAAAATGTCATAGGTCACGATCTAAAAGTCGTATTCACTTAAATTTGTATAGGATACAAATTAATTGTTGTAAACTCAGCTACTGAAAATTTCAGCAAGACGCATGTGTAAAAAGTTATTCAAGAAAAAACTCCGGGGGGTCGTTCTAGGACCCCCCCCCCGTAGGGCGAGGGTTAACAGGCCAAAAGTTGGTGATTGCTTGCCACTGAATGACACTAAAGACACTGTTTATGCTGTATTAGATATTGAATGAGCTGAGTGGGAACGTAGATCTCCCGGAAAAATACGTACTACCGGACCAGCGGATTCCGCCCCCCCCCCCCCCCCCCCCCCGGAGATCTCGAGATCTACCCGTCTGATTTTCAAAAATGAAACGGCGTTTGGTTCCCCTCAACACTATCTACATTTCTAAATAATACAAAAAATCTATTTTTTTTGATAGGGGGGCAACAGGGGGGCAAAAACCACAAATTTTAGTGGTATTTTTGATCTAACATAGCTTTCATGTTTATCGACCGATTTTAACACAATTAATACGAATCGATAGAGATTGAATTTGAAATTGATGTATGACAGTGGCGTTTGAAAATTCAAAAATCATAGGCGTGTGCAGGTCACTCAATATGGGGGTGAAGTAAATGCGTAATAAAACCATTTTTTGATGTGTTTTTTTAAGAAATGAAATGGTATGTGATTGTGACATTAGGCAAAACAGTTAAAAATCATATTTGTTTGCCATAGGCGGTACCAGGTTAGTGAAAAGGGGGGTAAAATGGGGAAAAATATTAACCGCAGACAAGTTGCTACCCAGCACTATAAATATGTAACTGATCGTAGATAGTTCCTTTTTGCATGTTGTACTTCATAATAGGCGTATCTAGGATCCAAACTGGGGCGGCTCAATACCTTTTGATAAGTATATTATCCGTTATTATGATACTAACTAGTCAACAGTGACTATTTCACTTACAACTTCAATTAACATTGCTTACCCCCCTTTTACCCTACCTGGACTCGCCTATTATCTTATAATCGTTCGTAGAGTAGCCTGTGGTGCGTGTTTCATCCGAAAACTACAGTATGTTATGTCATTGTACGCCCATGCCTCTTAGTTTCCTTGCAATAATATGACCCCATTTCTTCCATTCCTGAGCGCGCCTCTGCAAAAAATGACTATTCCCTTTCCTGGCCTCATATGTGCATATATAATTATAAGCTAACCGTCTATTGCGCCGTTATCGCTGGCATATCGTCATCACCAAGCCAGTCACCCCCCTTTTCATGTGCCTGAACACGCCCCTGAAACTTTATATGTAATAAATTATGCAAATAATGGAAGCAGAAGCTATCTTTTACATCTTGATAACTATAAATTCCCCTTACATTGCTCTATTTGCTTCCCGCCAAGCATTGAATACTTCCTGGAACCCCCCCCCCCCCTTTCAAGCCCCTGAAACCGCCTTTGCCATGAAATTTTAATGATATTTCATCAACATCAACTAATTTTCACTTGTTGCAATCACCGTGAACCGATGTAACTCCTTCATACTTGGCAGTTACGAAGAAACCGTGAAGATCGCGCCAAATATCGCCTCCGAACCCACCCAAAACTGTACCCTGGAACCGCCTCTGTTCAGGTTAAGAACTCAAAATTTTGACTCCAAATGCGGTATTCAATTCTAGGAAAAGTCCCAAAATTTCATGGGCCTGCTCCCAGCCGTTCTGGAGATATCTGCGAAAAACATGAGGGGGGGGGGGCGGAATCCGCCCCCCCCCCCCCTGTTACAAATAGGGTTAATTTCATCAACATGTTTATTGTTTTATAACATATTTATATGGTATACATAAGGTAGAGTTGGCGCAAAAGCTAAGGGTTAAAAGGCTAACGAGTAAACGGGTCAACCATCCTCTAGCGAATTCAATTTGCATACCATTAATTATTAACTTGAGCCTATTAATTATTAACCTGAGCCTATTAACCTATTTATTAACCTAATTATTAACACGACACTGTTTGACTGTTTGTGTATTTCAGAACTGTCTCAGTATCCTGATCAAGGAGGACAACTTCAACACTCAGGACCGGGAGGACATCCGATCTCACGCGGAGGCGTCGGTGCTGCAGTTCATGGACTGTGCCCGCCAGATGGAGAAGAGTTTCCTCCAGAAGCGGCTGCTGCTCTCCGTGCACCGGCCCGACTGGATCATCAAGGAGGTGAGACATGCTCGTCACTGCTGGACGCCGCCAGTGCCAAATGACGCGCCAACAAAACCACCTCCGGCGATGGTAACGCCTGGCAGGTAGCGCTGCACTCTATGAAGCGCTGCACTCTATGAAGCGCTGCACTCTATGAAGCGCTGCACTCTATGAAGCGCTGCACTCTATGAAGCGCTGCACTCTATGAAGCGCTGCACTCTATGAAGCGCTGCACTCTGTGAAGCGCTGCACTCTATGAAGCGCTGCACTCTATGAAGCGCTGCACTCTATGAAGCGCTGCACTCTATGAAGCGCTGCACTCTATGAAGCGCTGCACTCTATGAAGCGCTGCACTCTATGAAGCGCTGCACTCTATGAAGCGCTGCACTCTATGAAGCGCTGCACTCTATGAAGCGCTGCACTCTATGAAGCGCTGCACTCTATGAAGCGCTGCACTCTATGAAGCGCTGCACTCTATGAAGCGCTGCACTCTATGAAGCGCTGCACTCTATGAAGCGCTGCACTCTATGAAGCGCTGCACTCTATGAAGCGCTGCACTCTATGAAGCGCTGCACTCTATGAAGCGCTGCACTCTATGAAGCGCTGCACTCTATGAAGCGCTGCACTCTGTGAAGCGCTGCACTCTATGAAGCGCTGCACTCTATGAAGCGCTGCACTCTATGAAGCGCTGCACTCTATGAAGCGCTGCACTCTATGAAGCGCTGCACTCTAAGCGTCATGTTGTACATGCTTGTTGCCTTAAAGCACACATTTTCGTAACGGTATATCTATTCGTACAGCCTTTATATGGTGTATGTTTGTGTTTACGTTGCTCCTTTCAGCGAATGTGTTCAGGATAGATGTTCTCAGGCAGGCTGGTTCTTTCCGGTTGGTCATCAGCATAATTATTCATGCAATTTGTCTCAATGCACTATTTTTATCTCGGCCGATTTGACCGTCTGTTGTGCTTCTCTGTATGTCAGGACACGCTGGATCTGAAGGCCGAGCTGGCCCGGAAGGATGAGCTGATTAAGAAGACCCAGGAGAAGATCGCCATGTGGAAGGGCACGCTGGCAGAGGTGCAGCACCCGCGCGGAGCTGCCGACGTGGTGGCGATGCAGGACGGGCAGGTACGGACCAGGGGCGGAGGTACGGACCAGGGGCGGAGGTACGGATACGGACCAGGGGCGGAGGTACGGACCAGGGGCGGAGGTACGGACCAGGGGCGGAGGTACGGACCAGGGGCGGAGGTACGGACCAGGGGCAGAGGTACGGACCAGGGGCGGAGGTACGGACCAGGGGCGGAGGTACGGACCAGGGGCGGAGGTACGGACCAGGGGCGGAGGTACGGACCAGGGGCGGAGGTACGGACCAGGGGCGGAGGTACGGACCAGGGGCGGAGGTACGGACCAGGGGCGGAGGTACGGACCAGGGGCGGAGGTACGGACCAGGGGCGGAGGTACGGACCAGGGGCGGAGGTACGGACCAGGGGCGCAGGTACGGACCAGGGGCGGAGGTACGGACCAGGGGCGGAGGTACGGACCAGGGGCGGAGGTACGGACCAGGGGCGGAGGTACGGACCAGGGGCGGAGGTACGGACCAGGGGCGCAGGTACGGACCAGGGGCGCAGGTACGGACCAGGGGCAGAGGTACGGACCAGGGGCAGAGGTACGGACCAGGGGCGCAGAAATGACAGGCAGTCGGACGCTGCTGGTCTCTGCTATACTGGCTACCTCTCGTACAGGACAAAATGTGGTGGAGGTTGTATATGGTATGAGAAACACTATATCCGTTCGTTTAGTACACGCTGCGTTGGATATGGATTGGGCCGGTCTGGTTGACTGATAAACAAGTGTGGTTTAGACTTTAGGTTCATAAAATCATGTTCGATCGGACCTAGTAAGCCGTGACATCAATTTAGTCCGCTAAACAACTTCCGGTGTTCGGAAATCGGAGAATACTGGACTAAAGATTGCCTGAAAGCCGAGCGACTGGTCCTGCTGTCAATATGGCGGCGGGTATTCTGACATTTATTCAGTGTTGTCTCTGGGGGGACTGCGGCCAGCCACCTGATGTGTGTCACCATCTGTTTCAGCGCGTGCCGACCCCGGGCGCGGCCGGCCTGCCGCCGGGGCTGCAGCAGTACCGTCCGATGGGGCCGGGCGGCTACCTGGCACGAGGCCCCGCGCCGCCCGGCTTCCCCGGCCACCAGGGCCACCAGCTGCAGGGCCACCTCGCCTACCTCGAGAAGACCACCTCCAACATCGCGTAGTGACCGACGAGGGAAGCATCGCAGTGTTCGCCGCCGACGGCAGGGACGGTGTGGACTGAGTGCCGGGCCCGCGGCCCGGGAGCTGCGCCGGGAGCCGCGCACTCTGACAATGGCCGCGACTGAGAGGCGGCTGTGAGACGTGCGACGCACCAGGGATCCAGGCCGGACGCAGCTCAGTGAGTCCAGTGATCCAGGCCGGACGCAGCTCAGTGAGTCCAGTGATCCAGGCCGGACGCAGCTCAGTGAGTCCAGTGATCCAGGCCGGACGCAGCTCAGCGAGTCCAGTCTAGCGGAGGCCGGCCGTGCGACGCACCAGTGATCCAGGCCGGACGCAGCTCAGTGAGTCCAGTGATCCAGGCCGGACGCAGTTCAGCGAGTCCAGTCGGACCGAGGCCGGCCGTGCGACGTACCAGTGATCCAGGCCGGACGCAGCTCAGTGAGTCCAGTGATCCAGGCCGGACGCAGCTCAGTGAGTCCAGTGATCCAGGCCGGACGCAGCTCAGTGAGTCCAGTGATCCAGGCCGGAAGCAGCTCAGTGAGTCCAGTGATCCAGGCCGGACGCAGGTCAGCGAGTCCAGTGATCCAGGCCGGACGCAGCTCAGCGAGTCCAGTGCTCCAGGCCGGACGCAGCTCAGTGAGTCCAGTGATCCAGGCCGGACGCAGCTCAGCAAGTCCAGTGATCCAGGCCGGACGCAGCTCAGCGAGTCCAGTCTAGCCGAGGCCGGCCGTGCGACGCACCAGTGGTTCAGGCCGGACGCAGCTCAGTGAGTCGAGCCGGGAGAGGCGGAGGCCGGCCGGTGGCCTGGTGTGATCGGTGATCTCGATTGTGTGAAGTGCAGCGTCACGCCAGTGTGTCAGGTGGTGACCGCCCACTGCTCGGCCATGAGGAAGGGCTCGGCCATATGGCCATATGGCAGCCATCTGGTGCCACTGCAGGACTGGTTTGCCCCTGACCCGTGCCGGCCGTCGATCGTCTGTTCAGTGTGACCAATTGAACATCGCGTCGCCATCGGTATTGTTCGCGCTGCGCCAGCGGCCCGGGACAATGACAGCGGCCCGACACCGCACTCTGCCCCTTCACTGTGCCGGTACCAGGTGTGCACCGTGCGGGGAGAAAGAAGATCGCTGCTCGTACAGTGTATTTTGAAGACATCGCGAAGGTCGGGGAACGGTCTACATAGCCACATAGAATGGCGCGCTAGCTACCGGCGTGCTGCGACTGCGCCCGAGGCCGAATACAATGCGCATAGTGAACAATGCGCACCTCTCACGTCGATTTGAGATTGTCTACGCTGCTGTAGCGGCCGTCGCACCGCGTGATAACAGTACCGGCAGTACCGGAGCAGAGGGCGGCAGACACAGGCGGCGATAATATGTGACCTGCTGGCGGACTGAAACACAGAAGCTGTACGGAGGAGCTGGAGCTGGATAGTTGGCGGAGCTGCGTCGTATAGCATGCACATCACATCATACATCACATGCATACGCCATGCGCCAGTCCCACTACCATACCTGCTATTGCCCTCGTCGGTCACTGGTCGGATGGGTGACGCTTCTCGTGACTATACGATAGGCACACCACCCACGCACGCACGCTCATCCGCACAGACGCATACGCGCACACGACCGTGCATAGCAGCTGCTGTGGAATACGGCAGGTTACCGAAGTCGTCCTCACCTCACCTGACCGGCCGATTTGCTAGGTGCAGCGCGTCGCATACGTCCATTATTAGTACCACGTAACGGTAGGCTAGTAAGGTCAATGACCCTGCGAGAGACTGCGCGGTCTTTCAGCGCTCAAACACTCTAACGGTCTCAACACTACTACACAACACCTCGGAATTCAGCTGGAATCGCCAACCCACCGACCACCGAGTCGCCGCCACGCTACAGACCGTAAATAAGCTTTATAAAACAAATCACCACGTCGCTCCAGACTCCCTAATACGGACAAGACTACTCACGACGACATATTCTGCGGGGGCGCCGCCTCGCCGACACACGGTCGTCCGCCCACGGGCCGCCGACGAGCCGCCCACGGGCCGTCCACGGGCCGTCCACGGGCCGTCCACGGGCCGTCCACGGGCCGTCCACGGGCCGTCCACGGGCCGTCCACGGGCCGCCCACCTAGTACACTGACACCGCGCGCCGCGCCGGGTCGCGTCGGACCGGCGCTGGAATGCAGGACCGCCAGTCCTCTCCTCTCACACAGACAGAAACGACCGCTGCTGCTGCTGCTGGTGGTGCCGTCAGGTCGGCCTGCGCCACGCCACTTCACGCCGCGCCATAAACAACCTCTGCACTGGTCAGAAACAATCTCTAAAACAACGATAATGACTGAGAGATGATGCTTGTATATCACAAAATGAACGTGCGCGCTCGCGCACGACTACGCGGCAGGCGGCCACACCACGCGGTGACATTACGTTAGGCTACGCTAGGCTACGGTCTCTGTCGCCGACTAGTGGCCGAATAGATTCTGCTGGGTCTCATCGTTCTCGAACTCTGAGTAGGCGTCGTTCAGCTCTATGAATATCAGCTTGGCCATCTTCTCGTGCTCCGTGCCGGTTTGCTGCGGAACAGAGCCACGACCGTCACACCTCTGCCGACACTGGTGTGAGAACGCGCCACGAGGACCGAACTACGCCACCAAACCGAGCTCGGCGTGCCTAGTCGGTGCATACAGAATTACTGGCGAATACGTGGCGCAATCGTAGTTGGTATAGGCACAATATGACCTCCATAGTTCCGGCAGTCCCGAGCAGAAATCATCATAGTAGCAGCTAGCGTAACCTCGTATCGATCAAGCAGGACACATCATACGAGCCGGCGTTACTGAGACAGCAACGTGTGCCGATCGCCGATCAGTGTTTATGTGACGGTGGGGCTCGGCACAAGGGGCGGAGAACTGAGGCTGGTCTCTGGCCGCAGGCTCATCTTGTCCGGGTGGACGGCCAGGCTCGGTACAAGGGGCGGAAAACTGAGGCTGGCCTAGTCTGGCCACAGGCTCACCTTGTCCGGGTGGACGGCCAGACTCGGCACAAGGGGCGGAGAACTGAGGCTGGCCTCTGGCAGCAGGCTCATCTTGTCCGGGTGGACGGCCAGGCTCGGTACAAGGGGCGGAAAACTGAGGCTGGCCTAGTCTGGCCACAGGCTCACCTTGTCCGGGTGGACGGCCAGACTCGGCACAAGGGGCGGAGAACTGAGGCTGGCCTAGTCTGGCCACAGGCTCACCTTGTCCGGGTGGACGGCCAGGCAGGCCTTGCGGTACATCTTCTTGACGTGGGTGGGCGTGACCAGCTGGTTCATCTGACACTCCTGCCACCGGCAGCCGTCCCAGATCACCTTGTGCATGCTGCACAGCAGTGCGCGCACGTTGCGCTGCTTGCCCTCGGTCCAGTTCAGGATCTGACGGCAGTGGAGCGGCACGGTGAACTGGCGCCAGTGGTCTGGTGCGCACAGTACAGACGGACTGACAGTGTCAGAAAAGTGGCCCGTTTCTCAATTTTTCTGAACCTGGAAGTTTTGTTCCGTGAAAACTTTGACTGTAAATAATTAGTTGTTTTAGTCTGCGGGTGCAAATGGCTGACGAGCATAACACATAGACTTCACTTCCCGAACAATGGCCGGAACGTGACAGGGATGCGACACAAATTGTCAACAAAATCGTAAGGCGGAACCTCCAAATTAAAAACATCAGAAATTTCTGCAGTGATTTAGGAAAGGAAAACTGGTACTTTTCCAAAAATTAAACCAAAAACTTTTTCAAACCTCCCCAAAAAGTTTTTGCGCATTCAGGTTACAACCCCGCCACCGATACCATCGTCATCGGGGCCATGGATAACCCTGGGGCACTAAAACCACGTTATGCAAAAGACTGGAACTTGAGCCCAGTTTCCCATATACGCATACGCAACGATACCAGGTACCTTTTAACATACGACCCGGGAGTCTCGGTCCCCGACTGACGCCAAGACCATATCTGTACAGGAAATACGACTGACGATTCATCAACTTTCCACATCATATATATGTACATATTGGCATATATATGAAAATAGAATATGAAAATAGGTTGCGTATCAAAAATTACGCAAAAATTACTGGTATACGAATTACAAAATTTGTTCCGCCGCTGGTGAAAATTTGTTCCGCGAACTTAGATCGTGGAACCACTTCTCTGACACTGCGGACTGACAAACATCATATGGCGGACCCCACAGGGAGAGGATGAGGACAGTCAGTCAGGGTGCGGTGATACGGAGATCGACCAGCGCTGATAAATGATGCCCGTCCGACATACAATCCTCCCAACATCATCTATGACGTGCACCTTCAGCTTGTCGGGGTCCATCTCCTTGGCCATGTCGGCCTTCTTCATCTCGTTGATGGTCTTAGGTCCGGTGTCCTGTTTGGGCGTGAAGTTGAAGCCCTGCGATCCGAGCAGGTCGCCGAATGTGTCGGCCGACACCTTCTGCCGTCCTCCAGTGCCCGTCACTGCCGGCCACACGTCATCTCGGTCAGCACTTCGCCTTGAACCACGTCATACTGGGACAGTTCACAGACAGTTCACTCGCTACATGTCAGCACATGGATGCCAGACGAACTATGTCGTATCACCCCGGCCGCCCCAGCTAGTGTAGTGCCAGCTTCTCAGCATTGACTGAACAATTACGCCACCCCGTGTCCACCCCACGAACGGCACTTTACTCACCAGATCCCCGCCCCGTGCTGCAGCTGCCCTGACCAACTGACCGTCATCCTTGTTGGTCGTGTCGAAGGCGCTGCGTGAGTAGTTTGGCCGGGCGGGGCCGGCGGCGGGCGGCGGTGGCGGCGGCGGGGCGGCCCAGCCGGCGGTCTGACCGTTGGTGGGAGTGTGTGCCCGGCCCGGGGGCCGGACCGGGCCGCCAGCCGTGTGGTGTGGGGATCCGACCGGAGACGGCTGGCCCCAGGTGGGAGTCGGCCCACCAGCGCCGCCCAGGTTACCTGTAACACACACACACACACACACACACACACACACACACACACAAACACCATGTCGGACTCAGAGCCGGACCATTCTTAGCAAGACACAGAACCGGCCCCGCATTGCAACAGAGACCCATACGGCTGTAGAACGAGATAAAACGACGGCCTGGGTTACGCCCAGAACCGAATATATGTTATCGAGGCCGAGAACCGCCTCCACATTAACCCGGCATTGGCTGGGGTCTCGTCGCCCCCGCCCCGCCCCGCCCCCCCCCCCCCCCCCCCAGCCAATGGCGGGTTAAGAGACAACGCACCGGCTCTAAATCAGACCCAGTACCGGCTCTCCATATTTGAGACCACCAAGCATCTCCCCCATTGGACTGACCGAGGTCTGCGAACGGGTCTCTGAGCGGCGACTGCTGCTGCTGCTGCGGCGGCGGCGGCGGGCCGGCGGTGGTATGCAGGTTCGGCTGCGAGGCATTCCGGTGCATGACGCCGGCCGCGGGCGCGGTCAGCGTGCTGCCCCAGTCTCCCATCAGGTCAGCGTCGGCGGCTGGCGGCGGACGGAAGCTGCCCGTGCTCGACGACTGGTGCAGCGGCGACGGCTGAAACAGCGGCGCGCACGGCAAGGTTACCGTCCGGTATGTTGCCAGCTCAGCAGACCCAGTCCCAGTCAGGCTGTCACGGTGCGACTGCTGCTGCAGCAGACCCAGTCCCAGTCAGGCTGTCACGGTGCGACTGCTGCTCAGCAGACCCAGTCCCAGTCAAGCTGTCACGGTGCGACTGCTGCTGCAGCAGACCCAGTCCCAGTCAAGCTGTCACGGTGCGACTGCTGCTCAGCAGACCCAGTCCCAGTCAAGCTGTCACGGTGCGACTGCTGCTGCAGCAGACCCAGTCAGGCTGTCACGGTGCGACTGCTGCTCAGCAGACCCAGTCCCAGTCAGGCTGTCACGGTGCGACTGCTGCTGCAGCAGACCCAGTCCCAGTCAGGCTGTCACGGTGCGACTGCTGCTCAGCAGACCCAGTCCCAGTCAGGCTGTCACGGTGCGACTGCTGCTCAGCAGACCCAGTCCCAGTCAGGCTGTCACGGTGCGACTGCTGCTGCAGCAGACCCAGTCCCAGTCAGGCTGTCACAGTGCGACTGCTGCTCAGCAGACCCAGTCCCAGTCAGGCTGTCACGGTGCGACTGCTGCTCAGCAGACCCAGTCCCAGTCAGGCTGTCACGGTGCGACTGCTGCTCAGCAGACCCAGTCCCAGTCAGGCTGTCACGGTGCGACTGCTGCTCAGCAGACCCAGTCCCAGTCAGGCTGTCACGGTGCGACTGCTGCTCAGCAGACCCAGTCCCAGTCAGGCTGTCACGGTGCGACTGCTGCTGCAGCAGACCCAGTCCCAGTCAGGCTGTCACGGTGCGACTGCTGCTCAGCAGACCCAGTCCCAGTCAGGCTGTCACGGTGCGACTGCTGCTCAGCAGACCCAGTCCCAGTCAGGCTGTCACGGTGCGACTGCTGCTGCAGCAGACCCAGTCCCAGTCAGGCTGTCACGGTGCGACTGCTGCTCAGCAGACCCAGTCCCAGTCAGGCTGTCACGGTGCGACTGCTGCTCAGCAGACCCAGTCCCAGTCAGGCTGTCACGGTGCGACTGCTGCTCAGCAGACCCAGTCCCAGTCAGGCTGTCCCAGTCCCAGTCAGGCTGTCACGGTGCGACTGCTGCTCAGCAGACCCAGTCCCAGTCAGGCTGTCACGGTGCGACTGCTGCTCAGCAGACCCAGTCCCAGTCAGGCTGTCACGGTGCGACTGCTGCTGCAGCAGACCCAGTCCCAGTCAAGCTGTCACGGTGCGACTGCTGCTCAGCAGACCCAGTCCCAGTCAGGCTGTCACGGTGCGACTGCTGCTCAGCAGACCCAGTCCCAGTCAGGCTGTCACGGTGCGACTGCTGCTCAGTAGACCCAGTCCCAGTCAGGCTGTCACGGTGCGACTGCTGCTGCAGCAGACCCAGTCCCAGTCAGGCTGTCACGGTGCGACTGCTGCTGCAGCAGACCCAGTCCCAGTCAGGCTGTCACGGTGCGACTGCTGCTCAGCAGACCCAGTCCCAGTCAGGCTGTCACGGTGCGACTGCTGCTCAGCAGACCCAGTCCCAGTCAGGCTGTCACGGTGCGACTGCTGCTCAGCAGACCCAGTCCCAGTCAGGGTGCCACGGTGCGACTGCTGCTGCAGCAGACCCAGTCCCAGTCAGGCTGTCACGGTGGGACTGCTGCTCAGCAGACCCAGTCCCAGTCAGGCTGTCACGGTGCGACTGCTGCTCAGCAGACCCAGTCCCAGTCAGGCTGTCACGGTGCGACTGCTGCTCAGCAGACCCAGTCCCAGTCAGGCTGTCACGGTGCGACTGCTGCTCAGCAGACCCAGTCCCAGTCAGGCTGTCACGGTGCGACTGCTGCTCAGCAGACCCAGTCCCAGTCAGGCTGTCACGGTGCGACTGCTGCTCAGCAGACCCAGTCCCAGTCAGGCTGTCACGGTGCGACTGCTGCTCAGCAGACCCAGTCCCAGTCAGGCTGTCACGGTGCGACTGCTGCTCAGCAGACCCAGTCCCAGTCAGGCTGTCACGGTGCGACTGCTGCTCAGCAGACCCAGTCCCAGTCAGGCTGTCACAGTGCGACTGCTGCTCAGCAGACCCAGTCCCAGTCAGGCTGTCACGGTGCGACTGAGAGTCACACCGGACCAGTCTGATGGTGGTGAAGCCGTCAGACTGGCCGACAATCGAGTCAGTCTTCAGTGACTGTCACCGGGATTAGTGGCGTTAATCGAGTCAGTCTTCAGTGACTGTCACCGGGATTAGTGGCGTTAATCGAGTCAGTCTTCAGTAACTGTCACCGGGATTAGTGGCGTTAATCGAGTCAGTCTTCAGTGACTGTCACCGGGATTAGTGGCGTTAATCGAGTCAGTCTTCAGTGACTGTCACCGGGATTAGTGGCGTTAATCGAGTCAGTCTTCAGTGACTCACCGGGATTAGTGGCGTTAATCGAGTCAGTCTTCAGTGACTGTCACCGGGATTAGTGGCGTTAATCGAGTCAGTCTTCAGTGACTGTCACCGGGATTAGTGGCGTTAATCGAGTCAGTCTTCAGTGACTGTCACCGATATTAGTGGCGTTAATCGAGTCAGTCTTCAGTGACTGTCACCGGGATTAGTGGCGTTAATCGAGTCAGTCTTCAGTGACTGTCACCGGGATTAGTGGCGTTAATCGAGTCAGTCTTCAGTGACTGTCACCGGGATTAGTGGCGTTAATCGAGTCAGTCTTCAGTGACTGTCACCGGGATTAGTGGCGTTAAACGAGTCAGTCTTCAGTGACTGTCACCGGGATTAGTGGCGTTAATCGAGTCAGTCTTCAGTGACTGTCACCGGGATTAGTGGCGTTAATCGAGTCAGTCTTCAGTGACTGTCACCGATATTAGTGGCGTTAATCGAGTCAGTCTTCAGTGACTGTCACCGGGATTAGTGGCGTTAATCGAGTCAGTCTTCAGTGACTGTCACCGGGATTAGTGGCGTTAATCGAGTCAGTCTTCAGTGACTGTCACCGGGATTAGTGGCGTTAATCGAGTCAGTCTTCAGTGACTGTCACCGGGATTAGTGGCGTTAATCGAGTCAGTCTTCAGTGACTTTCACCGATATTAGTGGCGTTAATCGAGTCAGTCTTCAGTGACTGTCACCGGGATTAGTGGCGTTAATCGAGTCAGTCTTCAGTGACTGTCACCGGGATTAGTGGCGCTAATCGAGTCAGTCTTCAGTGCCTGTCACCGATATTAGTGGCGTTAATCGAGTCAGTCTTCAGTGACTGTCACCGGGATTAGTGGCGTTAAACGAGTCAGTCTTCAGTGACTGTCACCGGGATTAGTGGCGTTAATCGAGTCAGTCTTCAGTGACTGTCACCGGGATTAGTGGCGTTAATCGAGTCAGTCTTCAGTGACTGTCACCGGGATTAGTGGCGTTAATCGAGTCAGTCTTCAGTGACTGTCACCGGGATTAGTGGCGCTAATCGAGTCAGTCTTCAGTGCCTGTCACCGATATTAGTGGCGTTAATCGAGTCAGTCTTCAGTGACTGTCACCGGGATTAGTGGCGTTAATCGAGTCAGTCTTCAGTGACTGTCACCGGGATTAGTGGCGTTAATCGAGTCAGTCTTCAGTGACTGTCACCGGGATTAGTGGCGTTAATCGAGTCAGTCTTCAGTGACTGTCACCGATATTAGTGGCGTTAATCGAGTCAGTCTTCAGTGACTGTCACCGGGATTAGTGGCGTTAATCGAGTCAGTCTTCAGTGACTGTCACCGGGATTAGTGGCGTTAATCGAGTCAGTCTTCAGTGACTGTCACCGGGATTAGTGGCGTTAATCGAGTCAGTCTTCAGTGACTGTCACCGGGATTAGTGGCGTTAATCGAGTCAGTCTTCAGTGACTTTCACCGATATTAGTGGCGTTAATCGAGTCAGTCTTCAGTGACTGTCACCGGGATTAGTGGCGTTAATCGAGTCAGTCTTCAGTGACTGTCACCGGGATTAGTGGCGTTAATCGAGTCAGTCTTCAGTGACTGTCACCGGGATTAGTGGCGTTAATCGAGTCAGTCTTCAGTGACTGTCACCGATATTAGTGGCGTTAATCGAGTCAGTCTTCAGTGACTGTCACCGGGATTAGTGGCGTTAATCGAGTCAGTCTTCAGTGACTGTCGCCGGGATTAGTGGCGCTTTACTGAGAGCAGGCAGGTTGCAGACCCTTGACCTTGACCGAGATCCTCAACTGAGGTCGAACAGATAATGTGTACAATGTCAACACTGCCCATACCTATCTCACATGGCGCATCCAGTACCGAAAGAAAAACGCGCAAATTTTAACCGAGTAATAGGTGAGCTGGGGTGCGGAGTGGAAAATTCTGACTAAAAATCAGTATTAAGAGTGGAAAATTCAACCTAAAAGCATATGTACCAGGCTTTATCACCCAATTACCTGATCACCAAAATTAGTTATAACCTATGCCAATTGTTACCTGTCTCCATCCACAGGCTGTCCCTAGCATTACATCCATAAATCAGTATCAGGTTTCCCATTATCCAATACATTTTAAAATAAAGAGTGGAAAATTCACGGTAAAACTCAGGAAAAAGAGTGGAAAAATAGTATCCTTAGGGTGTCATTTTCCACCCAAATTTCCAAATGCTAGGACACTGCCCGGAGTTCAGCTGAGCTGACATAATCCGGAGTTCAGCTGAGCTGACATAACCCGGAGTTCAGCTGAGCTGACATAACCCGGAGTTCAGCTGAGCTGACATAACCCGGAGTTCAGCTGAGCTGACATAATCCGGAGTTCAGCTGAGCTGACATAATCCGGAGTTCAGCTGAGCTGACATAACCCGGAGTTCAGCTGAGCTGACATAACCCGGAGTTCAGCTGAGCTGACATAACCCGGAGTTCAGCTGAGCTGACATAATCCGGAGTTCAGCTGAGCTGACATAACCCGGAGTTCAGCTGAGCTGACATAACCCGGAGTTCAGCTGAGCTGACATAACCCGGAGTTCAGCTGAGCTGACATAACCCGGAGTTCAGCTGAGCTGACATAACCCGGAGTTCAGCTGAGCTGACATAACCCGGAGTTCAGCTGAGCTGACATAACCCGGAGTTCAGCTGAGCTGACATAACCCGGAGTTCAGCTGAGCTGACATAACCCGGAGTTCAGCTGAGCTGACATAATCCGGAGTTCAGCTGAGCTGACATAATCCGGAGTTCAGCTGAGCTGACATAACCCGGAGTTCAGCTGAGCTGACATAACCCGGAGTTCAGCTGAGCTGACATAACCCGGAGTTCAGCTGAGCTGACATAATCCGGAGTTCAGCTGAGCTGACATAACCCGGAGTTCAGCTGAGCTGACATAACCCGGAGTTCAGCTGAGCTGACATAACCCGGAGTTCAGCTGAGCTGACATAACCCGGAGTTCAGCTGAGCTGACATAACCCGGAGTTCAGCTGAGCTGACATAACCCGGAGTTCAGCTGAGCTGACATAACCCGGAGTTCAGCTGAGCTGACATAATCCGGAGTTCAGCTGAGCTGACATAACCCGGAGTTCAGCTGAGCTGACATAATCCGGAGTTCAGCTGAGCTGACATAACCCGGAGTTCAGCTGAGCTGACATAATCCGGAGTTCAGCTGAGCTGACATAACCCGGAGTTCAGCTGAGCTGACATAACCCGGAGTTCAGCTGAGCTGACATAATCCGGAGTTCAGCTGAGCTGACATAACCCGGAGTTCAGCTGAGCTGACATAACCCGGAGTTCAGCTGAGCTGACATAATCCGGAGTTCAGCTGAGCTGACATAACCCGGAGTTCAGCTGAGCTGACATAACCCGGAGTTCAGCTGAGCTGACATAACCCGGAGTTCAGCTGAGCTGACATAACCCGGAGTTCAGCTGAGCTGACATAATCCGGAGTTCAGCTGAGCTGACATAACCCGGAGTTCAGCTGAGCTGACATAACCCGGAGTTCAGCTGAGCTGACATAACCCGGAGTTCAGCTGAGCTGACATAACCCGGAGTTCAGCTGAGCTGACATAACCCGGAGTTCAGCTGAGCTGACATAACCCGGAGTTCAGCTGAGCTGACATAACCCGGAGTTCAGCTGAGCTGACATAACCCGGAGTTCAGCTGAGCTGACATAATCCGGAGTTCAGCTGAGCTGACATAATCCAGAGTTCAGCTGAGCTGACATAACCCGGAGTTCAGGTGAGCTGACATAACCCGGAGTTCAGCTGAGCTGACATAACCCGGAGTTCAGCTGAGCTGACATAACCCGGAGTTCAGCTGAGCTGACATAACCCGGAGTTCAGCTGAGCTGACATAACCCGGAGTTCAGCTGAGCTGACATAACCCGGAGTTCAGCTGAGCTGACATAACCCGGAGTTCAGCTGAGCTGACATAACCCGGAGTTCAGCTGAGCTGACATAACCCGGAGTTCAGCTGAGCTGACATAACCCGGAGTTCAGCTGAGCTGACATAACCCGGAGTTCAGCTGAGCTGACATAACCCGGAGTTCAGCTGAGCTGACATAATCCGGAGTTCAGCTGAGCTGACATAACCCGGAGTTCAGCTGAGCTGACATAACCCGGAGTTCAGCTGAGCTGACATAACCCGGAGTTCAGCTGAGCTGACATAACCCGGAGTTCAGCTGAGCTGACATAACCCGGAGTTCAGCTGAGCTGACATAACCCGGAGTTCAGCTGAGCTGACATAACCCGGAGTTCAGCTGAGCTGACATAACCCGGAGTTCAGCTATCACACGTTCACGTCTCACCTGAGATGGTGGCACCAAATTCTGCGCTGGCGAGTTCAGTCCAAACGGATCAAATAGGTTGGTGGAGGCTGCCGGGGCGTCGGCGTCGGCGTCGGGGGCGGGGGCGGCCGGCCCTCCGCCAAACAGCAGGTCCACGTTGGACGGCGGCGGCGGCGGCTGCGCGGCCCCGCTCGCCGCCCCTGCCGGCGCCGTCTCCCCCAGACCCAGGAGGTCGATCCCCTGACTGAGCCGGCCGGCGGGGGCGGGGGCGGGCGCCTCCGTCGAGCTGCCCAGGTCCAGCAGGGCCGACTCGGCCGGCCGGCGCCGCGGCGGCAGCTCCGGCGGGTCCTCGTCATCGGACAGCTCCGCCGGCGCCGCCACCTGGAGGAGGAAGCGTCAAACGTTCTCAGATTCCTGCGCAGACGCGACACACGAGATACGCGTCATGTGTCCCTCAGCAGCGATAACTACCGTCATAAACAGAATGTCTGAGATCCGCGCTAATGACTTAAATACAACATTCCAGTCCAAGTTTGATTGAGGTCATCAGTGAGGATATAAATCACTATTTCTGAGGTAGACATGCGGCGGCCGTCCAATGCGGTGCCCTACTGATATGAGCGGCACGTCTGTAGCGGAGCCCAGTGAAGGGAGTCAGTCATGGGCGGCGGTACCTGTTCCGGCTTCTGCCAGTTGAGGCTGGAGATGAGCTGGTCGGCTGGCGGTCGCCGCTGCGGGTCCACACTGGCTGATGGTGCTGCGGGGGTACCCGGGGGTGGCGGGCGGGCCGGCGGAGGGGGTCGCGCCGGCCGACCCAGCGCCATCTCGCGCACATCAGCTGTGAAGGGGACGGCAGTAGTGTGACGGTGCTGCGGGGGTACCCGGGGGTGGCGGGCGGGCCGGCGGACCCAGCGCCATCTCCCGCACATCAGCTGTGAAGGGGACGGCAGCAGTGACGGAGACAGCAGGGAGCACGGCAGCTGTCAGCTCTACGTTAATGGTAACCGACACAGATAACAGAGAACACCAGCAGAAGGTTGCATACAGTTTGACTAAAGAAGTGTTCCCGGCATGTTCCATACATGCTAGTTGCTACATGCATACTAGTTCAACATCCCGCGATAAAAACTCGCACCTCTATCGAGTTCCCTAAGGGATAAAACTGAACTTAGGCCTTAGCATGATCAGTCTCAGCAGATCTGAATAAGGCCGTGTGCCAGTAAGAGGTGGCGACTGACCGAATCTGTCGAGCGTCTCGTCCATCTCGGTGCCATGTGACAGTAAGAGGTGGCGACTGACCGAATCTGTCGAGCGTCTCGTCCATCTCGGTGCCATGTGACAGTAAGAACTGGCGACTGACCGAATCTGTCGAGCGTCTCGTCCATCTCGGAGCGGTTGGCGAACAGCACGTCCGGTGAGTTGTCGTCCGGTCGCACGCCGGTCCACGGCAGCGGGAAGCGGGACTGCTTCTCCGTGTCTGACACGAACACGTTCACAGTGGCGACAAACTGAGGCGGGTAGCGGTCCGGCTCGGTGACATCGTCCAGCTCCGACCTTTGTCACATGGGGAGGGCAGAGTTATACAGCGGCTCGGTGACATCGTCCAGCTCCGGTCACATGGGGAGGGCAGAGTTAGACAGCGGCTCGGTGACATCGTCCAGCTCCGGTCACATGGGGAGGGCAGAGTTAGACAGCGGCTCGGTGACATCGTCCAGCTCCGGTCACATGGGGAGGGCAGAGTTAGACAGCGGCTCGGTGACATCGTCCAGCTCCGGTCACATGGGGAGGGCAGAGTTAGACAGCGGCTCGGTGACATCGTCCAGCTCCGGTCACATGGGGAGGGCAGAGTTAGACAGCGGCTCGGTGACATCGTCCAGCTCCGGTCACATGGGGAGGGCAGAGTTAGACAGCGGCTCGGTGACATCGTCCAGCTCCGGTCACATGGGGAGGGCAGAGTTAGACAGCGGCTCGGTGACATCGTCCAGCTCCGGTCACATGGGGAGGGCAGAGTTAGACAGCGGCTCGGTGACATCGTCCAGCTCCGACCTTTGTCACATGGAGAGGGCAGAGTTAGACAGCGGCTCGGTGACATCGTCCAGCTCCGACCTTTGTCACATGGGGAGGGCAGAGTTAGACAGCGGCTCGGTGACATCGTCCAGCTCCGACCTTTGTCACATGGGGAGGGCAGAGTTAGACAGCGGCTCGGTGACATCGTCCAGCTCCGATCTGGCAAATGGCAGCAGCACGGGGGGGGGGGGCTTAGTTGGTTTCCAATTTAATACATGTCAAAGAAACGGGTAGACGCCCGATTAGCTACACTCGGTGAGTTTTGGCCACGAGTTCTGGTGCACATTGTCGTCATATTATTTCTATGACGGTCATAGAACAACACATAACCAGGTTACCTCATAAGACAGACAATGAGTGTTTCCATAACAATCCCTGGCATTTCCTTGTTACTCCCTGTATACAACGGATTGGGACCTGCATAAAACGCAGACTCCAGTTCGTGGCACGCTTGCGTAGACGCCCCGGCGGTAGACCCGACCCGCTCTTCTGGCCAGCCGCTTGGCATTCTCACTCACTTTGAGAAGCGTATGCTGGTGTCCTCCTCGTCGACGAACCCGGTGTGGAACTGTAGCTGGGCGATCCTGACCCCAGTCACCCGTCCCATGACGCGCCGGGCGTGGTACACCACTACTGTGACGTCACCGCACAGACCGAGGTTCACCGGCAACACCACCTGGCGAGGTAAAGCACAACTCAATTACTGTGACGTCACCGCAGAGACTGAGGTTCACCGGCAACACCACCTGGCGAGGTAAAGCACAACTCAATGTCACCACAGAGGCTGGGGTTCACCGGCAACACCACCTGGCAAGGTAAAGCACAACTCAATTACTGTGACGTCACCACAGAGGCTGGGGTTCACCGGCAACACCACCTGGCGAGGTAAAACACAACTCAATTACTGTGACGTCACCGCAGAGACTGAGGTTCACCGGCAACACCACCTGGCGAGGTAAAACACAACTAAATTACTGTGACGTCACCGCACAGACTGAGGTTCACCGGCAACACCACCTGGCGAGGTAAAGCACAACTCAATTACTGTGACGTCACCGCAGAGGCTGGGGTTCACCGGCAACACCACCTGGCGAGGTAAAGCACAACTCAATTACTGTGACGTCACCGCAGAGGCTGGGGTTCACCGGCAACACCACCTGGCGAGGTAAAACACAACTCAATTACTGTGACGTCACCACAGAGGCTGGGGTTCACTGGCAACACCACCTGGCGAGGTAAAACACAACTAAATTACTGTGACGTCACCGCACAGACTGAGGTTCACCGGCAACACCACCTGGCGAGGTAAAGCACAACTCAATTACTGTGACGTCACCGCAGAGGCTGGGGTTCACCGGCAACACCACCTGGCGAGGTAAAGCACAACTCAATTACTGTGACGTCACCGCAGAGGCTGGGGTTCACCGGCAACACCACCTGGCGAGGTAAAACACAACTCAATTACTGTGACGTCACCACAGAGGCTGGGGTTCACCGGCAACACCACCTGGCGAGGTAAAACACAACTCAATTACTGTGACGTCACCACAGAGGCTGGGGTTCACCGGCAACACCACCTGGCGAGGTAAAACACAACTCAATTACTGTGACGTCACCGCACAGACTGAGGTTCACCGGCAACACCACCTGGCGAGGTAAAGCACAACTCAATGAATCATGTCCTCACTGTACTGACTGTGAAGCTGCAGAACCAATAAATGATCAATAACAAGGGGTAGCAAATCACCAGCATCAGAGCCTGATCAACTTGATTCGTCACTGGCGCGGATCAAGTCAGGTATGGTGGCATCTGGGTGGATCACTTCCAAGTGAAGGCGAGTCAGGTCAGGTTATGCTGAGCAGGTCAGGTGAGACCAGATCAGGTCGGCCGGACGAGTCAGGTCAGGTCATGCTGACCAGATCATGTGAGACCAGATCAGGTCGGTCGGACGAGTCAGGTCAGATCGGGCCAGGTCACGACAGCTCAGACAGGATCAGGTCAGGTTAGACCAGATCAGGTCGTTCGGACGAGTCAGGTCAGGTCATGCTGAGCAGGTCAGGTTAGACCAGGTCAGGTCGGTCGGACGAGTCAGGTCAGGTCTGGCCAGGTCACGACAGCTCAGACAGGGTCAGGTCAGGTTAGACCAGATCAGGTCGTTCGGACGAGTCAGGTCAGGTCATGCTGAGCAGGCCAGGTTAGACCAGGTCAGGTCGGTCGGACGAGTCAGGTCAGGTCTGGCCAGGTCACGACAGCTCAGACAGGGTCAGGTCAGGTCAGGTCAGGCCAGACCAGGGGGACCGGGTCAGCCGTCAGGTCAGGCCAGACCAGGGCGGACCGGGTCAGCCGTCAGGTCAGGTGATGATAGTTCCGGTCAGATCAGGTCAGCTGGTGTGTCGGTTGTTAGCCGTTACCTTCCTATCGGCCGGGTTGAAGTGCCGCAGGTTCTCGTAGTCCTGCAGGGTGCTGACGATAATCTCTCCTCCCTGCCATATCTCCACGTACGGCCGGCACCCGTCCCTGTGGGTGTACACAAACACATCATACACACGGCAGCGGTGTCGGAGTCGACATCTCCACGTACGGCCGGCACCCGTCCCTGTGTGTATATAAACACACGGCAGCAGTGTCGGAGTCGACATCTCCACGTACGGCTGGCACCCGTCCCTGTGTATATAAACGCACGGCAGCCGTGTCGGAGTCGACATCTCCACGTACGGCCGGCACCCGTCCCTGTGTGTATATAAACACACGGCAGCGGTGTCGGAGTCGACATCTCCACGTACGGCCGGCACCCGTCCCTGTGTGTATATAAACACACGGCAGCGGTGTCGGAGTCGACATCTCCACGTACGGCCGGCACCCGTCCCTGTGTATATAAACACACGGCAGCGGTGGCGGAGTCGACATCTCCACGTACGGCCCGCACCCGTTCCTGTGTGTATATAAACAAACACACGTGATACACACGGCAGCGGTGTCGGAGTCGACATCTCCACGTATGGCCGGCACCCGTCCCTGTGTGTATATAAACACACGACAGCGGTGTCGGAGTCGACATCTCCACGTACTGCCGGCACCCGTCCCTGTGTGTATATAAACACACGGCAGCGGTGTCGGAGTCGACATCTCCACGTACGGCTGGCACCCATCCCTGTGTATATAAACAAACACACGTGATACACACGGCAGCGGTGTCGGAGTCGACATCTCCACGTACGGCTGGCACCCGTCCCTGTGTATATAAACACACGGCAGCAGTGTCGGAGTCGACATCTCCACGTACGGCTGGCACCCGTCCCTGTGTATATAAACACACGGCAGCGGTGTCGGAGTCGACATCTCCACGTACGGCTGGCACCCGTCCCTGTGTATATAAACACACGGCAGCGGTGTCGGAGTCGACATCTCCACGTACGGCTGGCACCCGTCCCTGTGTATATAAACACACGGCAGCGGTGTCGGAGTCGACATATCCACGTACGGATGGCACCCGTCCCTGTGTATATATACACACGGCAGCAGTGTCGGAGTCGACATCTCCACGTACGGCTAGCACCCGTCCCTGTGTGTATATAAACACGGCAGCGGTGTTGGAGTCGACATCTCCACGTACGGCCGGCACCCATCCCTGTGTATATAAACACGGCAGCGGTGTCGGAGTCCACATCTCCACGTACGGCTGACACCCGTCCCTGTGTGTATATACACACACGGCAGCGGTGTCGGAGTCGACATCTCCACGTACGGCTGACACCCGTCCCTGTGTATATAAACACACGGCAGCGGTGTCGGAGTCGACATCTCCACGTACGGCTGGCACCCGTCCCTGTGTGTATTTAAACACACGGCAGCGGTGTCGGAGTCGACATCTCCACGTACGGCTGGCGCCCGTCCCTGTGTATATAAACACACGGCAGCGGTGTCTGAGTCGACATCTCCACGTACGGCTGGCACCCGTCCCTGTGTGTATATATACACGGCAGCGGTGTCGCAGTAGACATCTCCACGTACGGCTGGCACCCGTCCCTGTGTGTATATAAACACACGGCAGCGGTGTCGGAGTCGACATCTCCACGTACGGCTGGAACCCGTCCCTGTGTGTATATAAACACACGGCAGCGGTGTCGGAGTCGACATCTCCACGTACGGCTGGCACCCGTCCCTGTGTATATAAACACACGGCAGCGGTGTCGGAGTCGACATCTCCACGTACGGCTGGCACCCGTCCCTGTGTATATAAACACACGGCAGCAGTGTCGGAGTCGACATCTCCACGTACGGCTGGCACCCGTCCCTGTGTGTATATATGCACACGGCAGCGGTGTCGGAGTCGACATCTCCACGTACGGCTGGCGCCCGTCCCCGTGCGTATATAAACACACGGCAGCGGTGTCGGAGTAGACATCTCCACGTACGGCTGGCACCCGTCCCTGTGTGTATATAAACGCACGGCAGCCGTGTCGGAGTCGACATCTCCACGTACGGCTGGCACCCGTCCCTGTGTGTATATAAACACACGGCAGCGGTGTCGGAGTCCACATCTCCACGTACGGCCGGCACCCGTCCCTGTGTGTATATAAACACACGGCAGCGGTGTCGGAGTCGACATCTCCACGTACGGCCGGCACCCGTCCCTGTGTGTATATAAACACACGGCAGCGGTGTCGGAGTCGACATCTCCACGTACGGCCGGCACCCGTCCCTGTGTGTATATAAACACACGGCAGCGGTGTCGGAGTCGACATCTCCACGTACGGCTGGCACCCGTCCCTGTGTGTATATAAACACACATGATACACACGGCAGCGGTGTCGGAGTCGACATCTCCACGTACGGCCGGCACCCGTCCCTGTGTGTATATAAACACACGGCAGCGGTGTCGGAGTCGACACGCCGGCTGCAGACCCCTGCAAATACACAACTGTCGCTCGCCCGTGGAATGCCCACAGTCTGAAACAGATTCCCTTCTTATCTCTGGAATTTCCCTTGTTGAAACTATCTGACTCGTACTGGTGCACGAGGATGTTATATAGAGTGAAACATTACCGCAACCGTGTACGGGGATTCTGTAACGCGAAATGGAGCCTTTACTCCAGAGCGAGGTGTCAAGCAACTGCTAGCGACAGGAGCAAAGATAAGAAGCTAATGGCGGATCAAGCGTACGCAAGCCATAGGAAGATTTTGACTCAGTTAATAAATAAAGACAAAGCTGAAATATGACTCACACCCTTGCCTCTTAACTGAATAGCACAGTAATACAGGATAAATATAATAGCACTAAGGAAAACAAAACATGCCCAGAGCAGATAAACCATGACCGAACCACGATTTGGGTTAGTCACAAAAAATGCAATGCTGTGTGTTACAGCATTTAATCGGCTGTCCAAAACTGGTCCGCACCGAGTGTCACCACAGGCTACCATGTCAGTAACACCTCCCTTGAACAAGCACCCGCAACACAGCACTCTGGTCATACTTACTAGTAACACGCTGGCAACGTCTGTATTTTCTAACCAGAGGCTGTGATAGCATGAAGCTAAGACGGGATCGAAGTCTTCACCATTATCTCGCAGATGTTTAGTGAGCACCAAAAACAAAGGACAAGAACCACGGACCACGGACCAAAGGCCAGGACGCCAACACATCACTCGCGTCGGTACGGTGCATGGACCAGGACAGCAAGAAATATACCGCTTTGAAATGGTGTGCATAATTGAATAGATATTCTCGCAATAGTTTGGAGCACATTTGATTTAATTGATGTTCATGCATAGACTTTATGAAGCAGAAGTAACACTGCACTGCGGTTAATTGACAGCTTTTCTCTCCGAGTCCACCGACACGGCGTGAGCCCCGCTTTATCCGTGCTCGACACCAGCCGATAACGATAGGGCCGTTTGATCCAGCACTGATTGATAGGAGCTGCTGTAAACGTGCACTGCAGCACACGGCAGATGTTAGTGAGAACTAACAGACCTGGGGCAGTGTCATTTCTAGGGATCACGCCAGCAACTTTAACCCATTACCGGTTGGTTCTGTTGAGGACTAAATAAGGCGGCGGCCGACCTGCAGTGGCATTTCTAGGGATCACGCCTGCCAACTTTAACCCATTACCGCTCGGCTCTGTTGAGGACTGAATAAGGCGGCGGCCGACCTGCAGTGTCATTTCTAGGGATCACGCCTGCCAACTTTAACCCATTACCGGCCGGTTCTGTTGGGGACTGAATAAGGCGGCGGCCGTAGAATGACACCGTGACCAGACATACCTGCTGTCATCTCACACACTGCCCCTGTATCACTCTCCACCCAGCACGCACGGCGGCGGCGCTAGCACTGCACGCACGGGGGCGGCGATAGCACTGCACGCACGGGGGCGGCGCTAGCACTGCAAGCGGGGTCGCGCACCCGGGGACTAGCACCGGGGACTAGCACCGGGGACTAGCACCGGGGACTAGCACCGGGGACTAGCACCGGGGACTAGCACCGGGGACCGCCTCTCGGTTCCGTGTGAGGCGGCCCGGCGGGAAGGAGCATACACCACGGCACGGCACGGCACGGCAGACAGCGGGACGGCACGGGGACCAGACGGCTCACTCACGACTGCATCTGCTCGGCATAGGTTAGCTCTTCGTACAGCGCCGGGCCCATGTACTCGAACGGGTGTCCCTCGACACCAGACCAGAAGACGCCCAGGATGCGACTGTGGCCAGGCCAGAGCGGGGAACCCCCTGAGCCGGCGCGGCGGAGTCAGGCGCGCGCCGAGCACAGCCGTCACCTCCCGCCGGCCGACATTAGAGTCACCAGAGCTGGGTCTAGGTCATGACCGGGTGCTGGTGGCTCACGGTAACTGAATTTAACCCAACCAACAGCCGGCAATGGATTTTCAAACTTCAACGCATACTTAACCGGCAAACGTATCACTGAATTGAACAGCTATATTTGCATTATATGTATTACAAGATGAAGAGGATGACCGGTTGTCTACTGACCTGAGTTTGGTGAAGAGCGGCACGGGTTGCAGCGTGATGGAGGTGAGCGTCACAGGCTGCAGATGGGGCAGCTTCGGCTCCGGTCCCACCGTCATCCGACGCAGGTAGCCCAGGTACCTGTAACGGAGGGAGGCAGGGGGAGCCGCTGGTGTCAGTACCTGTTACGGAGGGAGGCAGGGGATGTTACGGAGGGAGGCAGGGGGATGTTACGGAGGGAGGCAGGGGGAGCCGCTGGTGTCAGTACCTGTTACGGAGGGAGGCAGGGGATGTTACGGAGGTAGGCAGGGGGAGCCGCTGGTGTCAGTACCTGTTACGGAGGGAGGCAGGAGATGTTACGGAGGGAAGCAGGGGATGTTACGGAGGGAGGCAGGGGGAGCCGCTGGTGTCAGTACCTGTTACGGAGGGAGGCAGGGGGATGTTACGGAGGGAGGCAGGGGGATGTTACGGAGGGAGGCAGGGGGATGTTACGGAGGGAAGCAGGGGGATGTTACGGAGGGAGGCAGGGGGATGTTACGGAGGGAGGCAGGGGGATGTTACGGAGGGAGGCAGGGGGATGTTACGGAGGGAGGCAGGGGGATGTTACGGAGGGAGGAAGGGGATGTTGCAGAGGGAGGCAGGGGGATGTTACGGAGGGAGGCAGGGGATGTTACGGAGGGAGGCAGGGGATGTTACGGAGGGAGGAAGGGGATGTTACGGAGGGAGGTAGGGGGATGTTACGGAGGGAGGCAGGGGATGTTACGGAGGGAGGCAGACACAACACGCAGATATTGACCTTGTCACGTAAACTAACTGCTCATGAGCTATTAGCCAAAGTTGCCATGTTCGCAACGAGCACATTGTGTCGACGCGAGCCCTGTTGCATCGCGATTGCCAGTTTACTTCCACCTGATAGCATCGCACCATTGGCAATACAGGCAGTGAACAGGAAGCGAAAAGCTCAGAACCAGCACGTAGCTGACCTGATATGGGACGGCACCAGCACGTAAATGACCTGATCTGGGACGGCGGTAACTGACCTGATCTGGGACGGCACCAGCACGTAAATGGCCTGATCTGGGACGGCGGTAACTGACCTGATCTGGGACGGCGGGAACTGACCTGATCTGGGACGGCGGTAAATGACCTGATCTGGGACGACGGTAACTGACCTGATCTGGGACGGCGGTAACAGACCTGATCTGGGACGGCGGTAACTGACCTGATCTGGGACGGCGGGAACTGACCTGATCTGGGACGGTGTCAGGCCGGGCGGACACCGTTTGACGGCGAACAGGTTCAGACCCTGTTCTGGTGAGGGGAAGAACTGGCAGAACATGAACAGCGACGACAGCAGGGTGGCCGACGTGGCCTTGCCGTCCTGAGGACACGATACCGCCGCAGCGTCAGCCAACAACGCAGTGCGATGGAGCGCCTCTGGTCACAGGCGTCCGTCAATACGTCCGTCACAGACAGCCGTCAATACGTCCGTCACAGGCAGCCGTCAATACGTCCGTCACAGGCAGCCGTCAATACGTCCGTCACAGGCAGCCGTCAATACGTCCGTCACAGGCAGCCGCCAATACGTCCGTCACAGGCAGCCGTCAATACGTCCGTCACAGGCAGCCGTCAATACGTCCGTCACAAGCAGCCGTCAATACGTCCGTCACAGGCAGCCGTCAATACGTCCGTCACAGGCAGCCGTCAATACGTCCGTCACAGGCAGCCGTCAAAACGTCCGTCACAGGCAGCCGTCAATACGTCCGTCACAGGCAGCCGTCAATACGTCCGTCACAGGCAGCCGTCAATACGTCCGTCACAGGCAGCCGTCAATACGTCCGTCACAGGCAGCCGTCAATACGTCCGTCACAGGCATCCGTCAATGCGTCCGTCACAGGCAGCCATCAATACGTCCGTCACAGGCAGCCATCAATACGTCCGTCACATGCAGCCGTCAATACGTCCGTCACAGGCAGCCGTCAATACGTCCGTCACAGGCAGCCGTCAATACGCCCGTCACAGGCAGCCGTCAATACGACCTCACTGAAGTGCAATCAATATCGAACAACTTTCGTTCAGCAGCGAGTTGAATGAATATGAAATTACTTGTCGCATTTTACTGCGGTCTCAGCGGCAGAAACAAGGCAATGGCGTTCAAATAATGAAGTTTTACGGCATTGCGGCCTGGGATTAAATTAAGACACTTGGCAACACAGTATCAGCTCCGCCGCATGACAATTATTAGAAAGTTGATCAGGCGTCCTTACGATGCAGTGGACGGCGCAGACGTTGCGCGGGTCCTTTCCCAGGTAGGCGGACATGTCCTGACAGAGCCAGTAGAGCGCGAACACGGTGGGCGCGCGGCCCGGGTGGCACGTCCTGTCCACCACCTGGCGGCAGAGGCACACAACACTCAGCTGAGTCAGCTAACTATCCACCACCTGGCGGCAGAGGCACACAACACTCAGCTGAGTCAGCTGACTATCCACCACCTGGCGGCAGAGGCACACAACACTCAGCTGAGTCAGCTGACTATCCACCACCTGGCGGCAGAGGCACACAACACTCAGCTGAGTCAGCTGACTATCCACCACCTGGCGGCAGAGGCACACACCACTCAGCTGAGTCAGCTGACTATCCACCACCTGGCGGCAGAGGCACACACCACTCAGCTGAGTCAGCTGACTATCCACCACCTGGCGGCAGAGGCACACAACACTCAGCTGAGTCAGCTGACTATCCATCACCTGGCGGCAGAGACACACAACACTCAGCTGAGTCAGCTGACTATCCACCACCTGGCGGCAGAGGCACACAACACTCAGCTGAGTCAGCTGACTCGATCTCAGTCTGTGTCTTAGCATACGCCGCACACATTACAGCACTTTCCCAGGTCCGTCTGAACAGTGAACATGTCGACTATACCGGAACCTCATTGCCTCGTCTGTCTATCCATTCCGAGCTTAACAGCAACGGAAATAAACCATGATTGGACTGAGTAACGCCGAATCATGAGACCTGAACGTCTAAATGATGGCATATGCCGGCAGCGCGCGTTGCAGACCGTGCCAAGATACGTGACAGCCCCGCGTGTAGTCTGCCCACGTGTGGACCATATCCGGCTCAGGCCGGGAAGACAGCAACATGGCAATGCAACTCCCAGGAGCGAGGGCGGGATGCTATGTCAAGATATATCAATATGTTAATAATGGTGATCGTGTTATTTTTACATCCACTGTATTGACTTTACAACAGTCATTCATAACTCAGATGTTCACGATAACGAAAACAACGTCCATCACCACAATCAAGCAGCTGTACCCTACCCATTCCCAGTGCATTCAATGGGTATGTTCCAGTGGCGCCTCCCGGGAGGAGTTTAGAGCAATTTAGAGCAGCCCAGAGCAGCCGTGTGGGAGCCGCCACGGGAACGATCGGAGGCGTTTAGAGGAAGTATCAGCTGTTTGCGTCCAAGGTTGGGTATCTGTTGACATTAACAAATGTGTCAGTCGCGCCATAAATGTACTCCTCCGATCTCCTCCGGTTGTCCCACCTCGATTTCGGGAGCAAGTTTGAGGAGTTTAGAGGAGGTTTCGGGCACAGT
Organism: Chirona hameri; assembly: GCA_036785665.1. NCBI lineage: Eukaryota > Metazoa > Arthropoda > Thecostraca > Balanomorpha > Balanidae > Chirona > Chirona hameri. The sequence goes on along the minus strand of JAXIVJ010000102.1, from coordinate 88,229 downwards.
TGGATGAGCTTGGAGCAACTTGGAGCAGCCACGGGAACGACCGGAGGCACTTGGAGCAGGTTAGAGGTTAGAGGTAAGACGGGAATAGACCCAATAAAAGCATCATCATCATTTTCCGTGACACCACTTAAAGGGAATGTTTCACCTTTCTAAAAGTTGTCAAATATACGCCGGTTGCAGTCGAAAATATGAAGTAAGTGCTGGGGAAAACGATGGTGATATTTTTGTTCTTCAAACGTCACTAACTTTATCAAAATTAAGTTATTTTTATGTATTTGGGATGATGACGTCATTATTGAGCTATAGAGAGTTATGGAGAAAACCCTTACGCTGCAAAATGATATGGCACAATCTTTTCAGACAATTCTGGCGACTTGAATACAAAGAAGTATTTTGTTATCACGGGTTTCTAGCTCGATATTTATTCAAAATAGTTCAATATTTATTCGCGATAGCTCAATATTTATTCAACAAAACAATAAATCCATAAAGGCAGCCGCACACTGCGCCATTCGGCGCGTGTCCGCTGGGGGAATGACAGAAAAAGCTGGTCCGGACGAGCTTTTTACGTGGCTAAACACCGCGGAACAGCGGAATTTCGCAGATATCGCGCGCCGAATGGCGCAGTGTGCGGTCGCCTTAACTGAGACTTCAAAACTACGCGAAAAAAATGCAACTTGGACCGCAACCTATCGCGTTGTTTACATCGTACTCGCAGCGGGTAATCCA